>OZ057400.1:106729795-107251573 GCA_964056695.1 Melieria picta | reverse complement strand
GCCTTGTGGTCAACTACTTCATTAAAATGAAAGCAGCAACAACAACACCACAATAATACTTTTTGTGCACCAAATTTTGTTCTCTATAAAGTATTCGTCTATAACTATTTTATTGCTTTACTATCAATTTTAAACAAATGACAATGTCTAAAAATATATAAAATTAGTCAACTTTACTCAACTCAAATACTAACCAATTTATAAGTATTGTTCAAAGCAGATTGAGAAAGTAAGAAGAACTCCATTAAAAACATATGTTTCGAAGCTGTGATGAAAATTGTTTATAGTTTTTTAGCCTACAAACAATAAATCGTTTTAAGGTTGGCGAGAGCCACAACTGTAGGCGTGTAGTCGTTCAGTCATGAAAATACTTGTCTCCATAAGAACGTTGTGATTCTATATTTTGCCAGATGTGGTCAGGTCGCTGCTGTTAATTGTTAATTTGTTAATTTGTTCGAGCCATCAATGGTCGGCAGACTTACTTAAAATTGGCGACAGCCACAAGTGGAATCGGTGGTCCTGTAGCCATGCAGTTGTCAAAATAATCGTCTCTATTGTGGCTCTATTTTATGCCAGATGTGGTCACGTCGCTCTCGAAGTCCAAATGTTTGAGCCATTAGTGGTTGACACACTCACTTCAGGTTGAGAAAAGTCACAACTGTGGTCGGTGGTCATGTAGCTGTGCAGCCGTCAAAATAATCATCTCCATTGTGATTCTATATTTTGTCAGATGTGGTCATGTCGCTTCGGTTGTCAATGTGTTTGAGCCATTAGTGGTCGAATGCCTTACTTAAGGTTGGCGACTGCCACAACTGTGGTCGGTGGTCGTGTAGCAATGCAGTCGTCAAAATAATCGTCTCCATAAAATCATTGTGATTCTATATTTTTCCATTTGTGGTCATGTCGTTTCCGTTGTCAATATGTTTGAGCCATTAGTGGTCAACTAAATTGCATATTCAAACATTTGGTAGTATAGATGAGTGGATAAGTTTATTGCTTTTGTGGATGAAAATAAAAATTAACTATTCAGTCTTTACGAGCAGCTCAGTGCGCTGAGCTGTGCCGACCACTGCTACTAATCTTATTTCCAATTCTAATTTCTAAACTAAAGGAAGATTAAAAAGACTCAGATAAACATTTAAAGAACTTAAAAAGCCACTGACAGTTAACGGCAGACAAATTTGACTCAAAAAGAACAGTTAGTGATTGAAACTGATTAATTTGGAGAGGATACAAATTCAAAGAGCAAAATGGGGAAAAATGACAGTGGCAACAAATAAAACAGCAGGTAAACAAACCAAACATACAAACAATGGGTTAGCAATCCTTTTTATGTTAACAACAACATTAACAACACTGACAAATACCACAATGATCGCCTCACAGGGTTCTTCAAGTTTAACTTTCTCTCTCATTTACACCTTTTTGCTAAGAAGACATAAAGTTAGCATACTTATGGGGGCATATCCTGGCTGGTAATAAAAAGAAATCAACAGTAATATCATACAAAAATTCTCAAAAGCGCCAAAAAACGTGAATGCCGCTGGCAAATAATAGCTCAAAGAACAACAATAAAATAAAAGTCAAAGCACTCGTAAAGCGAAGACATGAATTTGCAGATTCATGCTGAGAAAAGGTATAGAACAGAAGAATTAATAAATTATGAAAATTTGTGTTTAAAGATTGAATGCGTTGAACAAATTTCAACTGCATGTCTGTCCGTCTGTTACATCTCACTCCAATTTCAGCCACAATTAAGGTTATAAGTTCGCGGCCATTGCTCTCAAGTTTAGTACTTAGTCCTGTGCCTAAACAACAACAACAATAATAATTTACATGCAAGAAGCAATTGAACCGCGCCACGTCCCTGCGCCACTCGCAAAAAAAGGTTTCCCTTTTCAGCAATTCTTTCAACGTTTCCCCCCCAACCAAACACCAACAGGCGCCGCCGCCATTTTGTTGGCTGCAAATTAAAACGCAAATGGAGTCACATTTTGAAATTGTCCTGTGGCACAGCTGCAGCTGCTGCTGTGATTGTTGACTGCTCCCGCGGGGCGCATTGCAGCAAACGTGCCAATAACAACAGCAGCAACCACTGCCGGCAACAACAACAGCAACAACAACAATACAAAAAATATAAACAATTTTGTAGACGGCATTTGGCGGGTTGCGGTGCGGCAACCTTCGCGCGCCGTTAAGCAATTTAATGGTCACGTGGCGCACTAACGCGAGTGCGCTTCGCTGCTAATGGCAACAACAACAACGACAACAACAGCAATAATAGCAACACAATAAGCTGGCTAAAAGTTGGGGGGGGGGGGGGGGGCGAAAAAAATAGTTTGCAGGTACGCTGAAGCGTTTAATTTGTTGTTGTTTTTTTTCGTTTAGTTTGGTTTTTTATTTTGTTTCTGACTTTGTTTAGCTGAATTTTTATTTAGATGGTTTTTGACGGGTTGCTGAGTAGAGGACTTGACGGAAGAGCGGCGACGAAAGTGTTTTACAACAACACACATGCACGGAAGCGTATGCTGTAACAATTAGCCGCCCTTTTTAATGCGCAATCTCGCTCTTACGTCACACACACACACACACACACACAGCGGCGACGACGAATATAAAAAAAATCGCAAAACTTAAAACTAAAACGAAAATTCATAGAAATGAAAAATGAAGTTAATGCTGCGGCATACGCTTTGTGCGTCACCCACACACGCACACATCTGCCGAGCACACTGACGGCAAAGGCAACGCTGGGCAACAGCCAGCGGCGACATGCTACAGCAAATGCGTTGCATGCCTCACTGAGAGCTCAAGCTGGCGTTAAGGCGTGTGTCGTTTTTTTTTTTTGTTGTTGCCAGCTCCTTGTGTTGGAAAATTTGCTCATGCTTTAGGAAATTTGCCAGTCAACAACAGCAAAAATAACAACAACAACAACAAGAAACAACACGCGCGCTTTCATGAAAATAGCAGCCGAAGTGCGCAACGCGAGCGAACGTTTAAAGTTTGGCAGCGCTTTAAGTTAGATTCAGACGCACTAACACACACACATAAACACGTACATATGTGCCATATATACCCACACAAATGCATATGTGCATGTATGCATGCAATGCAATTTAGGTAAGCGCATGTTGCATGCAACACAAAAGCCGAGCGCAACAACTTTTCCGCTTGGCTTTGCTGCGCGCTTTGTGCACCTGTGCAGCAAATTAAATTAAAAAGTGCTCGGGCGCCAACTTGAGCAGCGTTTAGACAAGCTCCACAACTGCCAAACACACTTCCATAGAAGCTTACAAATACACATCCCGTCTCACACACACAGACACACCATCTCCAACAGCGAAACGCAATGGTGCACTGTGTTCACTCGCTGCTAATCACTGTCAAAATTTTCTTCCCGAAACTATCTCAACACTAGCAATAACAACAATAACAATTTGTCCTCAGCTGCTTGTGTTGCCACCTTCTGCGCGTTCGGTCCGCTGCTTGCAGCTGGCGCTTCTGCAAGTTTATTGAGTGCCAGCTCAGCGTCAATACTCGAGCGTAAGTTGCTCTAACCGCTCGCCGGTATGTGGCGGCAATTTAAATCAAATTAAATGGACTACACACACACACACACACACACTATCAAGCAGCAACTGTTCGTAATTGTTTTTCAATTAAATGCCAATTAAAGTTTAATCCAGGCACCAGTTGTGGTAACACAGAACCAGCTGCCGCTACAACTGATACAGTGAGATCTGTAGCGCTGTTGTATCTTCAAATCACTTAGTCGTTCATGAATAATAGTACTCCGAAAATTCTGCAAGATAACCCTTTAAAAGTCATACAGTAAAATGTGCTTTGCTGAGCTGTATTCAAAAATTACTCCAAAAACTCTAAAAGTATTAACGAAACGGCGCAACTTGTTGTCATGATTTGTTTGAATCGCATTATAGTCAATAAAAAAACTTACTCCGAAAATTCGGAAAGTTTAATTTATTAAAACAAATACTGTGAAACAAATTTTTTCGCCAAATTGTGTACATACCACTTTATGGTTAGTGAAAAATTTACTCCGAAAATTCCGAATTCTTTCACAAGTTATCGCAACACGTAAATACTAATTGCCACGCATTAAGTCAACAGTATATTCAACAAAACATTTACTCCGAAAATTCGGAAACATTTTTATTACTTAAAATACATCAATAAAAAAATATAAATAAATTTACGTCAATAAAAAAATATAACTCCGAGCTTTTTATACAGTTAGCGATAAACATATTTGGTATGTTGACATATTCAACCTGTGTTCAAATCGCTTTAAAGTTATTGACAAATGTTATTTCAAAAGTTTTGAATGCTTTCACTACTAAAACTGATATAGTGAAACTTGATTCAGAAAGCTATGTTCACTCAACTTTTTAGTTAATAAAAATTTTACTCTGAAACTCCGAAAGCTCCTACAAATTGTAGCCACAGTTAATACTTATACTTAACTTGTGTTATCGTGTTTTGTTCAAAGCACTTTGTTAGTAACGGATGTTACTCCGAAACCGTCTAAAGTTGTAACCAATTATAGTTAAACCGTCTATTGTGTTCAGACCCTTTTGTCGTCATTGATAAATTCTACTCAGAAAATACATAAAATTTCAATTACTAAGTAAAACTGTATAATCAAACTTGTTTCGCCAAACTGTGTTCAGACCCCGTAAATTCTAATGACAAATTTTACTCAAAAAACTACGAATTTGTAAACAAATTGTTGCCACAATTTATGTTTTTTAATTTATTTATAGTTTTTGTTGTCATCTTGGGTATCAGTCAGGTTATAGTTAATACCAAATTTTACTCCCAAAATTCAGGTTAATTAGTGAATAGTATAGTGAAACTGGTTTCCTCAATCTGCATTCAAACCGAACCGTCAATCACGAATCAAAATAAAGGAAATTACTTCAGAAAGTGCTGAATGTTTAAGCAACTCATCTTTTTCAAATCTCCTTAGTCAATTTCACTCCGAAACCTTTAAAGATTTTAACTACTAAGACTGATACAGTAAAATTAGTTTCGCCTCTTGTGTTTTGGACACTTTATAGTCAATGATTAATATTACTCTGACAACTCACCATTTTTTAACAAGTATTCACTACAAACTAATACACTTGTATCGCCAGAATGTATTAAAATTTATTTTGTATTCAATAAATATTAATATTTGTATTCAATAAATAGAATTATTACTCCGAAGATTTTGAATGTATTAAGTTACATTCTGAAGTTATTAGTTACTGATATGTTTGTTTTGCCAAGGTGTGTTATTATTTTGTAGTGAAAATGTTTACTCCGAAAATTCGGAATAGTTTACGAAATGAGCCCACAAATGAAATTCTTATGTATTCATGTTCTCAAATAACTTAATAATCAATCAAAAATTAATATTGAATACTTGTAGTCAATAAATAGTATTATTACTCCGAAAATTTTGAATGTATTAAGTTACATTCCAAAAGTTATTAGTTACTGATATGTTTGTTTTGCCAAGGTGTGTTCAACTCATTTTGTACTGAATACAAATGTTTACTCCGAAAATTCGGAACAGTTTAAAAAATTAGCGGCATAAATTAAATTCTTATGTTTTCATGTTGTTCTCAAATAACTTAATAATCAATGAAGAATAGTACTCCGAAAACACCAAAAGCTTAGAACTAAAACTTGTTTTGCCAAGGTGTATTCAACTCATTTTGTAGTGAAAATGGTTACTCCGAAAATTCGGAATAGTTTAAAAATTAGCGACACAAATGAAATTCTTAAGTTTTCATGTTGTTCTCAAATAACTTAATAATGAATGAAGAATAGTACTGCGAAAACACCAAACGCTTAGAACTAAATATAAAAAATCAGATCCAAAGTTAATTCGAATTTTATTTTTATGAAATAAAAATTCAAATTCAGATTCTATATCATTCGGGCGTTAAGTTTTTTCAAATCCGATTCAAGTTTGTTAATTTTTTCAAGGCAATATCTAAAATTAGTGCTTAAAACATATTTTTTGGACTCCGTTTTATTCCAAATTCAACTCCAAATTTATTTTTAAATTACAAAAAATAAGCAAAATTGTATTTCAAATACATTTTTCAATATTTCTTAGCTCACTTTCTATGTTTCTCAACTCTTCTTTAATGAAGTTTTCAAATATGCTCTCATCAATTGCGAAATTTCACCATTCGGTGCCACTGTGACAGCAAAGATAAAGTTGAAAATTTGCCGTAAGTTGTTGTGGAACTCAATTAGAGGCAACCACTCTACAATCACACCAGACACGCAACGAACACAAAGCGTGCTTTCCACTTTCTACCAGTTCTACCGTTCAGCCCAATCCACCCGTCGCAATTGCCTAACTGCACGCCACATTGTCGTCTGTCTGTTTGGCGGTACATTTGTGCGACCGACGGTGACAACATCTTTAAAACCTCATCAACAACAATCGACTCGATTACTTTGTTACTGAACACAACAACAACAATAACAAAATACCTAGACTCACATACACATTAAAATTCACACAACATAGCTGCAGAAATTCGCTGTATGCGTGACGTGTAGTTAATGTTGTGGAAGCGCCATCACAGCGAAATTCCCATCGAAGCGCCTGGCGCCCCCCTTCCATTCTCACTCGGCGAGTCATGTTGCTGCGTAGCAATGAAATCCGAATGCGATACGCTGTTAGAATTGTTCGAGAGATGGAAAAGTACTCAACATTTCATCGACTACGTAAGCCGTAGCTGCTGCGCGGCACGCACACACCCACACTTTCTCACCGTCAACGTTCTGTCACTTGACGCGCTTAGATTCGCTCTGCTTTTGTCCGTCGCCCAGTGGCAATAAGTGAATTAAATAAGAATTTTCAACACATACAAAAACAACGCCAACATTGCCGACTCTAATTTCGTTGCAGTCGAGCGGGGTGTTTGGTGTGTGTGTGTGTGAGTAAACACACACACCTTGCAAATAAATTTCGACAATTTTACTTAAGGAAAATTGAACTGAATAATTTCGAAAGTTTGTTTGAAAGCAAACAAGAAACGCACCGCACCGCAGCGCCATTTGTGCCACGTTGCGTTTCGCCATATCGTTGACTGGAATTTTGGGCGCGCAAAAAGGGTATCGCATTACTTTAGAGCAAATTTATGTCTTCTGCGTGCTGACAGTGGTTTCGATAGAAATACGTGAGCGGTGGCGTGTGTGAGGCAGCGCCCACACAAGCGGCGAACGCATCAGCGCAAAATTTAAAGTTTACGCGAATGTTGATTGTCAACATGGCAACAACAACCACAGTCGCACAGTGTATTGTGTTGACATATCAAGGCAACAGCGCTGCGTATTCCCCGCGTAATGCGCTACGGCACGCACTGAATGCTAAGTAAATTTATTACATAGTATTCGAGTTACACAGACACCAACAATACCAAGCAAATACCTAAACACCATCACCCCCGCTCCCCACCACAAAACACACACATACACACACACATACACACATTCATACATACAATCAAATGTGTGTTTAAGTACCAACAGGCAGCGAGGCGTACTAACAGACAGACAGACAACAAATACCTACGCAGGCTTTGCTCGTTGCTCTCAACCCACTCACATACACGTTTACCGTTGCTTATACACATACACACACACGTACACGCGCTCACTTACCTACCGCAAAGCCGCAAGCCACCAACCGGCAGCCGTATTGCCAACTCTTGCCCAACGGTATTTTGTAGTTAATTTTTCAAACGGCCTTCAACGTGCCACAACATTTTCAAACGTCACCGAAAATTCACCGTAGCGAAATTTGGAATTTTGCAATATTAATGCTTACACTAACAGCACACACACACAACTTTCGGCATGTTTTGTGCAGCCTATGCCAACAAAATATTCAAATTTTTATTTGTGCCTTTTTGCGGTGGTTGCTACTTGCCTTTTGCAAGAAAAAATTGCTGAAGTTATTAGGGTTTGGGTCACAAGCACTTTAACCCTTTCGCTACAGGTTTTTACTGGGGAAAGTTAAAATTTTAAATTTTACGTTTTAGGCTTCTATGTGGTTAAATTAGCAACATTCCATAAGAAGTTTTTTAATTTTTATACTTGGACCCTGTATTTTGGAGTGTTTTTCTATGAGAGCAACCACATCGTTGTGGCTGTAATAATTACTTAAACATACAATTTTTTGCGCATAACGAAAACTTGAATATTTCTTCATTTACTTCAGCCAAAATTAAAAAAAAAAAGTGTCTAAATGGAAAGAGAACGTCAAATTAAAAAGTTCTCTAATTTGTTCTTCTTCCTTTACTATGTCAAGATATACCATTAAAAAAAACGTGTATACTTCTCTTCTTTAAACTTAAATATTCAGTTTATTAATTTCGTATTTTTCCTAAAGCTTCAAACTATTCTAAAGACCAACAAAAAAATGTATTCTTGCAACCATAGAGGATGCAGACGTCCACAAAGTAGCATGTTGCCATATGGAAACAAAATAGCGAAAGGGTTAAGAAAAACATTTTTTACGTTTCGTCAAATATTTTCCGTGTCTGTAAAATATTTAACTCCAAAAAATTCATAGCCAGCAATTTGACTGATCTTTTCAATAGCATCAACCATCTTCAAAACAGCATAACTAATAAAGTTAAAAAAAAATTCAATTTAAAAATAACATTCCCCTTAACATTTCTAAGGCGAAAATGTTCAAAGCAATTTGAGTTCACCAATTAAAATTCATTAAATTTGGTTTTCTTGCCCAAACACTTTGCAAATATTTAGTTCACAATAGACATAACAAACAATTTGGGCCAATCAGTTCATATCACCTTTAACCTTTGCAACAACAGAAGTTATAAATCAACTCTAGTCCCCCCACCAAAAATGAAAATGAAAATTATTAAGTTCAATAAATTTGCTGCTGCGTCTGAACCATTTTAAAAAAACATTTACTATCTTCACTTAAGGTATAATCATGAGAATATAAGCACTAACTACAACAACAACAACATCAACAACAATACCAAAGCCAACAAGTTACCAGTTAGCAGCGGAATCGGTAAAGCTGTGTTCATATCGAGTGATTACACCGTGCGACAAAAAATAAAAAAATGTTTCACACCGGAAAAAATCCATATAGGCGTGAAACTAGAGACCAAACATAGTAATACTGCGTACTCAGTTTTTCATTTCTACATCCTTTGTCCTTTTAAAAGGACTTCAAAATTTTGAAGGGGATAAAAAATGAAAAAAATATAAAAAATACTTAACTTCGTTCGAATATGGCGATATGTATATCAAATGAAAGAGGAAAGGCTCAAGAATTTAAATAAAATTGAGGTTTTATCTATTTGTAAAAAAAGGATATGAAAAAGATCCTTTGAAAATTTTAATCCTTTATATCCTTGAAAATTTATAAAGAATTTTCTTGAAAAGTAAGTATGTTAAAACCCAAAATCTCCTTGATCACGTGTCAAAATTTCATTATTCTCGCTTCATTGATTTTGTATCTTTTTATTATTTAAAATACTGATACTCAAATAAATTAAAATGTTTGTACTTCATTAGAATTGCAGCTTCCGCCTTTTTTTAATAACTTCGAACTAATAAAGTTAGAGAAATGAAATTTTGGCACGCGATCAGGGAGATTTAGGAATTTAAATTTTAAATTTTCAAGGATATAAAGGATTAAAATTTTCAAAGGACCTTTTTCATATCCTTTTTTTTACAAATAGATAAAAAATTAATTTTATTTAAATTCTTGAGCCTTTCCTCTTTCATTTGATATACATATCGTCATATTCTAACGAGTTTAGCTATTTTTTATTTTTTTTATTTTGTATCCCCTTCAAAATTTTGAAGTCCTTTTAAAAGGACTATGTAGAAATGAAAAACTGAGTACGCAATATTACTATATTTGGTCTCTAGTTTCACGCACATAGGGATTTTTCCCGGTGTGAAAAATGCTGTCGCACAGTGTTATTGTTGTTGTTTCAGTTTGTTATCGGCACACTAACTTCATGGCTCAGCCATCTGCCAGTCGACACCAGTATTAAATTTATATTAATATACATATAAAGATATTTTGTTGCTGTTGTTGTTGTTGCTTGTTGAGCAAACATTTCACTAAAGTTGTTAATAAACTCGAATGTTGCCGCAGGAGCAGGTACCGTCTACACATACCAGCTCCAGTTCAATTTTGCCTGATGCATACAAACCCATTCTACTCAATGAGTGCTGTATTTGTGTGTGTGTGTGTGTGTGTGTGTGTGAGTAAGTTCGGGCCCAATTAACAATGATGCTGAGCTGCTTTTAATAAGACCAAAAACAATGATTATATCTTCCGTACTCGCTGCGGCATGTTCCATGCTCCAGATGGCTGGTTATTCTAACAACAACAACAACAACAACTACTACAACCATATTAGATGCTAAAATAAAGGCAACGACAGTGCCGGGCCATGCTTCTGCTACGAAACTCATTCAAGCTGCTTATCTGCTGGCGTTTTCGCCTGACTGTTCAACGCTCTGTGCGATGTTCACCCGTTAGTGAACGAGCGCCCCAACACATCACCCAAACACCCGACGCTGCAAAATGCCTCAAAAGCATTGAAAAGCAAGTGAGATTTCGTACAACTCAAATTGTGTCTTCACTTTGTGTATGTGTGAGTGTTTGTGTGTGCGTGTCTATGGCTGTGCCTCAACACGTTGCTGTCTCTTGGCCTGTACTCGCTTTTCATGCTAATATTTGCGCTTGTGCGATCCTATTCAGCGCCGAATGGGTGTGTGTGTGTGTGTGTGTGTGTGTCTGTAACTGAGAGAAAATCTTTCATTTTCAAAGCAAAAAAAGCATTAAAATTGCTTGAGATAAATGAAAATTTTCGCATTTTTGAGGTTAATTTTAATTTCTTTAATTTTAATTTTTAAGGTCTTTAATTTTCAAAGCCAAAGAAGCATTAAAATTGCTTGAGATAAATGAAAATTTCAGCATTTTTGAGGTTATCGTTTCACTTTGCCTTTAATGCCAAATGACTGCTTGTCGACTGGTGTCGACAAGTATTTGCGCACATGTGTATATGTATTTTTATATAGTATATATGGTAAGTATATAACTACATTCATATTTAAATGTAGTTGTTTGCACAAAATCTGTCTGTACATTTGCATATTTACATAACCTCGGCATGATTTCATTCTTACACGTTTTCTCTCTTTACATTTGACTTTCATGCTACCGCAAGCTTTCTTTTGTTTTCTTTTATTTTATTGTATTTCTTGTTTTATTTTTGGTTTTCCCTTTTTTTGTGTTTTTTGAGTGGTAATTAAAATCGAAAAGTTTTCCTTCCGTTTCTTATTACTTTAGCTTCCGCTGCTATGGTTGCCAGTGACACCGCTGCTCTATGCAACTGGCACCTCGGCAAAGCTCTCTCTACGCGCTCCTCACACTCTGAGAGCGGTTTGAACTGTAATCAATGGCAATGGCAGCCACTCAATCGACCTTTAAGCATATGTATGTGTGCATATGTATATACTAGGGATTGCAATACCGGGATCGCGAATCCCGGAATCCCGGGATCCCGGACACTTTGAGTCCCGAAAAATTTCGGGATTGACAAAATCCGATCCCGGTATCGAAACAAAAAAAAAGCTTACTTTTTGTGCTTCGACTCCATACAACCGCAGGACAAAATCAGAAGGAATTGTCTGTTCTTCATAAAATTTGGTATACTAGTTAATCATGGTCTGCTGAATTGAAATCTCCATTTTGTTTTTCTTAAACTTTTGTAGTTTGGCAATGTCTGAGACTTAAATTTGCAATTTTTGTCATTTTTGGAAAGCTATAGCACCAAGTGTGTTGGCTATATTTTTCAGATTTTACATTTAATCGGTAACGTCAACACTGATAATTGCAAAGAATAACAAAAATTGTCTTGGGACCCTTTCCTTAGTTTTGCAATAAAAACGATAATAAAAGACGTATGTTTTGCTTTCTTGCAGTTTTCTCAATTTTTCATGCTGATTGCATATTTTTAGGGATAAAAAAATAAATTTTGTCGAAAAATAGGTGTTTAGACCACTTTTCAAATATAATTATTTTCTGAGATCGGAAGATATCGGAGGATGTAATTACGTTATCCGACAAAGAAAGAATGCTTCTTAAAACAAAAAAAAACCAGGAACATACTTTCACACAATTTTTAGATATTTTCCTCTAAGTTGTGCCAATTTTCAGATTTTTAATTTAGAAAAAATATTTTGAATTAAAAGTAAAGTAAAAGCCTCAGCTTCACAAATTTTGAGAAAACATTAAATATAATCTATATTAGAAGTTTTAGTAACTTCTTGGTAGCCATGTATTTTTACAATTTTTTTTACTCAATAGACTAAAAACCAGAAAATATGTGTTTACATTTTTTTGTGAATAAAGTTTCAACTTTGAGCCAATTTTGCACAGACACTAATTAATTTTTTGCACAGATTTTTGGGCTTTTCTTAGTTGGAGTTTTACCTTTCAAATGACATCAAAATCGTTAAATTCTGAGACTATACATTTTTTTTAATTTTGTCTATGGAACGAATCACTGTGCGTTGATTTCGAAAAAGGCAAATCTTCTTATTTAATATAAAAAATAACACTGTCTATGGCGTTTGAATAAATTTCAATGCAACAATTGCTCTGTTTGTGTACGGATACTTTGTACTCTGTTTAGGAACTTTTCCATTAAAATTTGTCGGTAGCTATAATAAAATCAGGGGAGTAAAGAAGCTTACGATCCCGAAAATTAATCCATCCAAAAAAGTAAACAACCAGAAAATTCTAAAAACTTAGTTAAACAAGCTTACTTAGTTACTTAAACAAGTTTTAATCAGTAGGTTTGCCAGGTGGTTTGGAAATTAAATGCATTTTGATGTTGTTTGTCATGAATATTTGGTTCTTAGTTTTAAAGTAGGAACTTAGAATTGTATTTAATACGAAAATACAATTTTTTGATGGAAAAAGATGTCTGATTTAGTTCCTTAAAATAATATATGCAATCCCGAAAAAAATCCCGCGTTCCCGGGATTGCGGTTTTCAGTCCCGAAAATCCCGGGATTGCAAAACTGGTCCGGGATTGCAATCCCTAGTATATACATATAAGTGTATATATGTATATACATGTATGTATGTGCATGCTCTGGTGTGTCATTTGGTATGTTTGTAAGTGTGTCAGAATCGTCAAAATGTTCCATTTTACTCGACTGCACATAGCTTTAATTGACTACACACACACACACACACAACAAAATACATACATACACACCTATGTGCATACATAAATATGTAATTATATGTACTAGTTGCTATCTGCAATTTCGTTTTGCCATTTGTTATTGTTGTAATTACACTTTGCTGCAATTGCTACATTTAAATTCAAACTCAAACTCGAACCCTCTCCGACTGCTTCAGGGCGCTGAAGCACACATTCCCACATTATGGCACAAGTGGCATTTGCTTCAAATATATACACACACACACACTCTGTATACGAGTGTCTGTATGTGTTCGTGCGCGTCTCTGTATGTGTGTGTGTGTGTGTGTGTTTCTTGCAGCAGCAATTTAATGACCTACAATTGCAAATTGATTTCGTGTTAACAAAGCTTCTACTGAAGCCAATGAAGTTTCAACACAACCTTTACAGCTTCGTTCCGCAGCAAAAGAACTTTCAATAATAACTTTGCATTCAATTTGAAGTCTTTCAGCATTTCTTTTATTTAATTTTTCATTACTAATTTGTTTGATATTTAATTTGAAATCAAATAGCTGAGGTGCTATTTGATTATTTTGATGCTTTTTCGACATTTTGAAAGTGAACCGACATAGTAAATCACCTGGCCTTCCATTTTAGGTATAAGATGTGATAAGCAATTTTATGTAAAATACTACAAATTTTTTTGGAATATATCGAATTTTGTGAAATTCTCTAACTGCTATTTTTATGGGCCAATTTGACCTTTATTTTCCAAAATGCCAACAATGCCCTTTGAGAGAGGATTTTAAAGGAAGATATGTACCACGAAAACATTCGCCGTGAAATTCTTTGAATACTCAAAATTTAACTTGAAAGCCAGAAATAAGTACAAACTGAAGATGTTTAAATTTTCTGCTAAAAAAAGACAATACAACAGAATAAAAAATAAAAAAGTTGTAGACATTTTGTAACAAAAGGTGGATGCATAAAAACCTTCCAACCAAGCGTCCGAAGTCTCTGACGAGTCACTAGATTCGAACTTTAAGGTGAATTCATAAGAATCTCCCAACCAAGTTCCCAGAGCTTTTGGCGAGTCACTACCGATTTGTGTGTCCTGGCGTTGTCCTGATGGAACACAATTCCTCTCCTATTAGACAAAGCTGGCCACTTTTGGGCGATTGCTTTCTTAAGGGATCCAATTGTTGGCAGTACAGATCCGAATTAAGAGTTTGACAGTAGAAAAGCAGTTCATAGTAGATAAAGGTCCTGCAATCTTACCAACCACACATCAAAACCTTCCTGACCGTTAACCCTGGCTTAACAACCATTTGTGTCGGCTCACTGCAATTCTACCACAACTGTGTTCGCTTGACGTTGTTGCAAGCGATTCACTTTTCATTACCATTTGCCATCCGTTTCAGAAATAGATCGATTTTGTTACAATTCAGCAGCGATTTAGAAATTCCTTCCAAAAGATTATTTTTACATACATGGAGTTTATTGTTCCAACCTTATTCAAGTGGTTCCAAATCATACTTTGTGCACTATTTGACTCCTGGGCAATCGAAACATTATTTGACAGCCGGAGTCGACATTTCCCCTAATTTTATTGAAATTTTCGACAATCATCCATCCAGAGCGCAGTGCATCTTTGACATTAAAATTACTGAAAAGCAATTGGCGAGTCAAAATTGCTCAAATTGGCTGTTAAGTGTCAGAATCCTTAAAACTATTTACATTTTCAGCCTCTTGGCTTGTGTTTTCGTATTTATGGAAGAAAATTAAAAAAAAGGCCCTTTGCTGGTGCTCATGTTTGACGCACCATCAAACAAAACTGAGTCGAGCAATCACCAAAGCGACTGAGAAGTTTCTTTAGTACGAATTTGATCTTTCGATCTTTCCATCGTCACTGTTAATTCTCTTAATTTTCACTTCATAATCAGTTGTCTTTCCAAATGAGTCAAGCAATCACAAAGCTGTCTGAGAAGTTTCTTTAGTATGAAACCTTATCTTCCTAACGTCATTGTAAGTTCTTAAAATTTTCACTCCATATTTTTTTCATGGTCAGTTTTCTTTTGAATAAATTCTCTAATTTTCCACTCCATCTTTTTTTCGTGGTTCTCTTTTGAAATGAATCAAGCAATCACAAAGCTGTCTGAGAAGTTTCTTTAGTGCGAAATCTTATTTTTCTAACGCCACTGTAAGTTCTTTAAATTTTCACTCCATATTTTTTTCATGGTCAGTTGTCTTTTGAATGAGTCAAGCAATCACAAAGCTGACTGAGAAGTTTCTTTAGTATGAAACCTTATCTCTCTAACGCCACTGTAAGTTCTTTAAATTTTCACTCCATATTTTTTTGATGGTCAGTTGTCTTTTGAAATCAGTGAAGCAATCACAAAGCTGTCTGAGAAGTTTCTTTAGTACGAAATCTTATCTTTCCAATGCCACTTTAAATTCTCTAAATTTTCGCTTCATACCTTTTTCGAGGTCAGTTGTCTTTTGAACTGGCTGGCTGAAACTGGCTGAAAAGTTTCTTTAATACAAAATCTTTTCTCTTTAATGCCACTTTAAATTCTCTAAATTTTCACTACGTACCTTTTTCATGATCACTTGTCTTTTGAAATGAGTAAAGCAATCACAAAGCTGTTTGAGAAGTTTCTTTAGTACGAAATCGTATCTTTCTAACGCCACTGTAAGTTCTTTAAATTTTGACTCCATATTTTTTTCATGGTCAGTTGTCTTTTGAAATCAGTCAAGCAATCAAAAAGCTGTCTGAGAAGTTTTTTTAGTCTGAAACCTTATCTTACTAACGCCACTGTAAGTTCTTTAAATTTTCACTCCATATTTTTTTCATGGTCAGTTGTCTTTTAAAATGAGTCTAGAAGCCACAAAAGCTGTCTGAGAAGTTTCATTAGTACGCAATCTCGTCTTTCTAACGCCACTGTAAGTTCTTTAAATTTTTACTCCATATTTTTATCATGGTCAGCTGTTTTTTGAATGAGTTAAGCAATCATAAAGCTGTCTGAGAAGTTTAATTAGTACGAAATCTTATCTTTCTAACCCCTTCTAGAGTAACCCGCAAAAATAATAAATTGTTGTTTTCTGCACCACATATTTTTTATTTTTTATTTATTATTTTTATTATTTTATAATATTTTATAATATTTGTATTACTTTTTATTGATTTTCTAATGCAAAAAAAAATTCAACATTACTCCACTTGTTCGACAGTACTCAAAGTTTGCGTAATTCATTAATTAAGCTAAATACACATTTAAATGATTTTTATATGGCTTAGTCGAAAATATTTGTACACAATAGTTTTGCAAACAAATTTGATTAAAATTGAATACGTCCAACTCGAAAAGTCTGAAGCTCTGAAGCGAAAAAGCATTCTACCGACCACAAAGAGTACGTAAATTTCAATTTACTTCCAACGACTGCCAACACATTGGCAATTGCTGTCAACATGCACACACACACACACACACACCAGGCAACGTTCTAAATATTTGCCCTCTTCTGCTACACGGAGCATCAGCTCCGTTTTTCCCAGGTGAAATTTCTTGGCCTGATTCTCAGCGGCTCTGCTGCTTTTGAATAAGAAATAACGCCAAATAATTGTTGTTTATTTATCTCTTCAACTACAGAGACGAACTGACCCAGCGACTGGCATGCATTGCATACCAGTGCAAAGTACACATTGCTCGAATGAACACACACACACACATACATGCAAACACAGTCGGACTGCAGTGACTCGCGTATGGAGTCAGTTGCATTGCCAGAAAATACCAAATGTTGGCGCTGGTTATGCCTGCTATTGTCAATTGCTGTTGTTGTTGTTGTTGTTGTTGTTTTTTATTGTTGTTGTTATTGCAACTAACGACTGCAAGTAGAGCTAACGGGGGCAGCTGCTTGATAATGGCTGCTAGTCACATTGCCAGCAATTGCAGCAACTCGTCTCATGTGTGTGTCTGTTTGTGTGTGTGTGAGTGTATTCAAGTAAATGAATCTGTGTGTGTTGCATGTTATATTTGTCTGTGTACTCGAAAAGGTAATTACAATGTACCTATGTGCAGCAATAGTGCAGTCAGCTAACGACAACGACAAGTGTCGCCTGGCGCAAGGCTGGCCACATGGACTCGTCTCTGACTGACGTTCTGCCTGTTTTTCGGTTTGCCAAGCGCTGGCAGTGGCAACAAATGCGGTTTTTTATTGTTGTTGTTGTTTTCGTTGTTGTAGTTGTGTTTGTAGATCAAAAAATATATGCACTTTATTTAAACTTGTCATATAAGGATTTTGGCTTCGATGTTGATTTTTCCGAGAATGCAGTTAAGACTTTGCAGGGGAAGATTTTGTGAAGGGGTTTCGGTGGTGTAGTGAATGGAAGGTAACTGCATACTATGACGACTAACTTTTGTCGTTTTGACTTGAAATGTTTGAGCATTAAAAATGTGAAAACTGAATGACAGCGAACGGAATCCGGTGCAGTGTGCAAGTGCGTGAGAGTCAAAAGAATGTAGGAGAGTGAAGTTCGGGGGTGGTTTGTTGATGAGGGGTTTGGTTGAGGTCCAAGGTTTTCATTTAGGTGCCATTATGGTTTTAGTCTTTCAACCAGCAAAGCTGCATGCAACGAACGCATTCTCAACCGCAGCCAACTGTGCTGCATTGCAGCTCACTTTACTCTCTCCTCCTTCTCTCTCTCTCTTTCTCTAACATCACTTTATTGCAAGCCAAAAAAGTAGCCAAGCCAAATGTGTGTGTCTGTGTTTGTGTGTGCCTTGCATTGTGACACCCAGCTATGTTTGTGTATGTGTGCAGCTCAAGTCAAGTGAAAATTTTAATATTCATTTAAATGTAATTACCACCGCAGTGCCAGCACTGTCAGCCATTGTCACACTGGCTGTGCAACTTGTGCGGCAACGCTGATAGCAAATTCCGGCTACAGCTGCAGCTGTAAATGAAGGCTCCAACAACTCGAGCTGCGAGCTGCGCTGCTTAAGTGGCGGCGCGCACAGAATGTTAATGAAACTGCCGAAGAGTGCGCACAATCGGGCGCCAAGGCGGGACACCAGCTGATGACTGTTGCCTGGCGGCCGATGTGGTGCAGCATGCAGCGACTAAAGCCGCTGCGTTGAAATATTATCGCCAACACGCGTCGACTATCTCCGGAGACGACTGTCAAATGCGGCCGCTGCAACCTGCAACAGTGCGCTCCATGCACTTGTACATATTAAAACAACAACAACAATAACAACAATAACAACGAGAACAGGCAACCAGTGCAACCAGCTTATCGCACAAATACATTGCACCCGCCGCTCGTTACTCGTTACTCGCTGTGTGCTTCATCTAACGCGCCATCGCTGGCATTGCTTAATATTCCCCAGTGCGCTCATTAACCACCCACGTCGCCGCCGTCAAGTAAACCCCTCCTCGTCGACATGGCTTTGTCTTTTTTTGCCCCAACGAAAGGCATTGTTGTCAGTGCCAGGCGCAGGCACTGTTGTCGCCTACACTTCTTTTACGCGGCGCCAGAGGCAGGAAGGGTGTTGCTCAGATAGCTGCGTCTATGTAGAAGCAAATAGAAGGAATTATTAAAAGTGTTGGTGTGGCTGCAGTAGGAAAATCGAAAAGCTAAGAAAATGGTGGTTGATAAATGTTTGCCGCACAGTGTTGGCTGCTATTGTCCTTGCAGTGTTTGCCACGCCTACACGATTCAAACGGCACACGACTAGCGCCTACACAAATTTTGTGGTGCTTGCCAGAATTTAGAGGCTGGTAGAATGAGAGGAAGGTATGAAGACTAAATTAATTCTGGAGAAGAAAAACCCACCTACGAAATTAGAGAATGAAAGCGAGGGCTGACTATCTCAATGAAAGTTTAAAATCTTTAAGAAGATACTCGAATATATTCGCTGCATTCGTGCCGTCTAAAAACTATCCTCAGCTGGGAATATGTATGACGAAACAGACCACTTGGATGGATGGATGTGAGGGGGAGCCGAGGAAATAACCTAAGGGAGGTCATTACCTCAAGCACTCAGGCTTTATAGCCCATTGTAACATACCACTTAATCAGGCACCTGTTTCCTAGACGAAAAGATGTGGCATAGCCATCGACTTTGCTCTTTTTGTCTATATCCTTCACTAGCAAAGCCCTGTGGCTTTGCACGCAAGCTTTGAGTCAAGGGGCCCCATAAATCAAGCTTCTTTTATACTTTTGATGAACCCGTGAGACTAAAAAAATACTTGTAATTTAATTAATTAATTTATTTATTAATTTATTTAATCATGTTTCCTCGTAAAAATCCTAACTATCGCTGACCCCATCAGATTTCGATTCTTGAAAAAATGAAAAACATGTGTCTAATTACACTGCACAACACAAAAAAAATAACAAGGTTCTGACAACGGATTCTGGTAGAGGGGAGCCAAAAAAAATATACGTGTATCGGCGTTTTGAAAGTTTACGTCTGAATTTTTTTTAGGGGGGGGCAAAGCTTTCCCCTTTTCGCGCATTCTTATGGTGAATCGGCATACGAAAACCATGTAACATCACATTTTAGGTATATGATGTGTTCATCAATTAGGTGTAAAACACTACGAGGAACATTTTTGTGGAGCATTTTAACCCTGTAGCTCCTGTTTTTATGGGTCAATTTGACACTTTTTTCTAAAATGCCAAAAATGTCCCGTAAAACAGGACTTATTAAAGACAAACTGAACCACAAAAATATTCGCCATAAAATTCTACTATAGGTCTCTGAATACATGAAAGCTCAGAAATTAACTTGAACGCCAGAATTAAGCCAAAACTGAAAATGTGTTTAAGTGTTTATTTCGTACTTATTCAAAGTTGGTACTAAAATCTCCTACAAAACTTGATTTTTGAGGGTTAGTGTGTATGGGAAAAATGTTGAACGCAAAAAAACACGTATCGAATTATTTCACATTTAAAGTACTTTCATCAAGTTTGAAGTCAAAAGGCTTAAAAAATCATCTTTCTTCATAGAAAATTTTAACCCATGGTTCACCCTGTTAGATTGCGATTTTCATAAAAAGAAAAACATGTATCTAATTATTTTTTATTTCAAGTGTTTTCATAAGCTTTGAAGTCAATATTCGAAAAATTGAAAAAAATAATGGAAAAAATAATAGGGACAGACTTAAGAAAAGGAGAAGTGTATAATAAGAATTGAGTTTATAAAGGAAGTGAAATAAAAAAGAAAAAGCGGAGAGATTAAAATCGAATAGAAAGAAATATGTAGAACATAAACAGATATAGAGAAGCGATAAAGAGAGAAGAGAGTAGAGAGTAGAAATAGATGTACAAGTAGAAGAAGAAGAGTGATGCAAAAGAGTAGAGTAATGCGAGTGAGATTGTGAACCAGAAGAAATGAGTGAATAAAGTAGAAAGAGATTGAAGAAGACGGTAAATGAATGAACAGAATGGAAAGCGATTGTAGATCAAACCAAAAATATGAATTGATCTGAGTGCAATTGTGTAAATGAAGAAAGGTCTGATGAGAGTAAATAGCGCGACAAACTTTGCAGAATAAGAAGAAGAAAAATTAATAGAATAAAGTGCAACTGTAAAAGCAAAGAAATATCTAATGAGAGTAGAGAATATGTGAACGAAATGGAAACAGCATGTGGGTCCAGAAACTTGTGGAAAATTTCGTGTATTGAATCTGAGGCAAGACTAAAGACTTGAAAGAAGTGACGATTTTTTTAACCCTTTCGCTATTTTGTTGCCATATGGCAACATGCCACTTTGTATACGTCTGAACCCTCTATGGTTTCAAGAATAAATATTTCGTTGGTAGTTGCAATAGTTTAAAGTTTTAGGAATAATACAAAATTAAAAAACTGAATATTTAAGTTTAAAGAAGAGAAGTATGCACGTTTTTTTAACTTTATATCTTTACAAAACAAAAAAAGAAGAAGCAGAAAAGAATAAGACAAATTTTTAGATTGATAGTTTGATTCAATTGAGATGTATTTTTAAAATAATTTTTTTAAATTTATAAGTAAATAAATATTCAATTTTAAGTTATGAATAAAAAATTATAATTTGAAAAAAAATATAAATATCAATATATAAAAAAGAAATATTAAATTTTAAATTATGCATACAAAATTTTATTTTGAAAAATTAATACAGCCACAACGCTATGGTTGCTCTCTTAAAACAGGGTCCGGTAATAAAATAAAATTAAAAAAATTATAATGGGGTGTCGTTACTATAACCGCATAAAAAACAAAATATATTTATTTCAAATTTTAGCCTTCCTTAATAAAAAAAAATGTAGCGAAAGGGTTAAAGAGAATAAAGACAGTGAAACGGGTAATACAATGAACAGAATGTAGAGAGAGATAGAATGAGAAAGAGGGAGAAAGAGAGAGAAAGAGCGAGAAAAACAGAGCAAGAGAGAAAAAGAGAGAGGAAGAGAGAAAACCATAACTCTGTCAAGAGTGCAAATGTAGATGCATACAAATTTCTGAAAGTAGAGAATGTGAGAACAAAATATAGAAAGCAGTTGGGCAGAGAGACTAGTGAAAAAGATCCTTGGATCAAAATGGGAGAAAAGCTTGAAAAGAGAAGATTTGTTTGAAGATAATGAAGGGAGAGAGAAACAGATAACCCAGTGAAGATAATGTATCTTAGATATAATATCTTCAGATATTTTATGTTCACTTGAGTATTTTCAAACATTCATTCGTTCATTCATTATCTTCAAACAAATCTCTCTTTTTTAGCTTTTCCCCATTTTTCATCAAACAATCTTTTTCGCTATTCACTGAATTATCTGATTCACTGGATTATCTGACTATCTGAAAATATATTTTCTTCACTGAATTGTCTTAGAGAGTGAGAGAAAATTTTCTAAACAGAATGGAGTGATTGTGAAAGACATGAAACGAATGAACAAAATCGATGGATGATTGATTCCTCAAGAGATAACTTTGGCGAAAAGAATATAAATATTTTCTTTCTCCTTCCTTCGACTTATGTGTTACATGAACTTTATGTATTTTAGTTTTAGATGGACAGTTAGGTGAGGAGAATCAGCTTAAAAACCAGTAGGAAAAATTTGTGGACATTTTTCTTATCTTCTTTGGTATGAGAGATGATCGTTTAATTTTACAATTTAATGGTCTTGGCAGTGTCAAAATTTGCCTATCAACATGAATTAAAAATAACAGAGAGTAAACCAAGAGAGAGAGAGAGAGAGAGAGTAAACCAAGTAGCCAGAGCAGGGTTGTGAGAAACATAATCAACGTCAGTGTTACCACTTGAAGCATTTTTTTCCGACCAAACTTCCGACCAAATCCGACCACAACCGACCAAATTAAAAATTTGCGTTATCTTTAAAGTCATTTTTAAAATACAATTTTATTTTTTTAATAAGTTTTTTGTACTAATGAAAAGATATTCACATCACAAAACGGACCGAAATTCATTTAAGCAGACCAGCGGACCAAAGTAAAAAAAAATGTGACTAATTTTGGTCCGAAAAGACCAAAAGCGGCAACTCTGCTATCAACATTTATAAAAAAAAACAGAGAGTAAACCAAAGAGAGAGAGTAAACCAAGTAGCCAGAGGAGGGTTGTGAGAAACATAATCAATGTTACAATCAGTGTTGCCACTATGCATTTTTTCCCTACCAAAATTGGTCCAAAATCAATCTCAGCCTACCAAAATTAAATTTGTTTGAACTTTTGCATGTAAAATTTTTTCACAAGCTACAGAGTCATTTTAAAATGAAAAAAAAATTAATAGAAAATTTATTAATGAAGTGTGTTGCCTACCAAAATTCCTTGAAAATCACAACAAACCAACCAACCTACCAAAGACTTAATTTATGAAACGAAGCTACCAATTTTGGTCCAATTGGACCAAAGCGGCAACACTGGTTACAATGTGGAAGGGAAAACATTTGGATGAGAAATTTAAAGCATTAAAACGTTCAGAGAAGAGAGTGAAATATGGAAATAAAGAGAAATAAGATGGTAGAGTGAGGAGGTTAAAAGGGATGGAAAACTTAAATTTAAACAGTTCAAAAATATTTCGAAAATAACCTTGAAAGGGAAATACAGGAAATACAGGAAATAAACATAATTGAAATGGAATTTAAAATAGAAAATTTTCAAAATTAAAGCAAAGATAAGGAGCTAAAATAATTAAAACAAAAAAATGGGGCACATAAAAATGTGTTTACTAGACGTAAAACGAAGTAATTGAGTCGAGCAAAGACAAGGAGATGAAATCGAAAATGTCACACATTGCGGGCAACGTCAGCTGCGTCACGCAGTGCCAGCGATGGTAATTAAAAATTAAATTAAATTGTGAAATTAAGTTACACACACACCCATACACATACATACACGCACACAACTAGATGCACAGAGCCATGGCTGCAGTGGTAATGGCAGTGGCAGTGAGTTTGGCAGATAAGCGCACTCAAACAATCAAAGCAATCACACATACACACGAAGCACACACACACAGACACACAGTGACTCTTACAAGGCCACATGAATATGGCAGCGCAATAAAAACACTGCGCACAGTGGCGCAAATACACAGACTGCGAGACTAATGAACAGACAGACAGATAGAACCGTTGAGCATTGGTGACTGCGTGTGGCGAACAGTTTGGGCGGCGGAGTTTGGGCGGCGAATGTTGGCAAATGGAAGAAACGCGCACAAAGCGCGCGTAGAAAGAAGGAATTAAAGACAGTGGAGCAAGAAATTCTGCTATTGAATAATTGCGATTGCGATAAAATGTTAAATGAGCAGGAAAATAGAAAAATGATAATGAAGAGTAAACCACTAACACACACACACACACATACACAGAGACACTCATAGAGAGAGAAAACGGACATAAATAAATCTAAACCATAGACACACACACACACACACACACACACACACAGAGTTTCACGGCGACAGGCGACAAAACAGACCGACAACAGGCGCGCTTTGCGTGTTTGGCTGTGTGCGTGCATTTTGCGGCCCTTGGCGCGTCGAGGATGTTGAGTTGAATGATAAATTACGCCGGAAGTCAAGGAAAATCGCCACAAGTGGCAATGAGGCAACAACTATCGCAACACTATTGCACGCCCTCGGCACCGGGCCGCCGCCCCGGCGCTCTTGTCCCGACGTGTAAATTATTAATAAAGTGAAATTAGATAAAATATGGCAGGCAACTCGACGGCAAATGAGCGATGCGGTGCGGTGCGGTGCGGAGCGACGGGCGCTGATCAGGCGCGCCGATAGAATGTCAGCGCCCGAGCGGAGGGATGTGTGTGTGTGTATGTGTTGCGTGAGTTGTGCCGAGTGGCTACGAGTTTCCTTGGCGCCTTGGCGCCCAATATGCAAAATTGCAAAACGCTGACTAATTAATAATTGAATTTAATTACGATTTAATGTAATTGTAAGCAGAAATACGGTAAATGTAAAATTAATAATTAACATTAATTGCTGTACATATTTAGGTTAGGTTGTGGCAAAGCGAAACGGCAAAACACGCCGCACCCGAATGTCACCGAGCGGCGTTCAGTGTTGGAGAGTTTAGCAAAATGAATTAAGTAGCCGACGGCGAACGAACGACGGATTGGTCAAACATATGCGAATTATATAGATTTTAATGTGACTACAACAAGAACAGCAACAACAACAACAACAACTTAATGTTAATTACTTCTTAATTAATTAAGTCAAAGCATTGATTGACGACGACGACGACGTCGTGCAACAAGAACGAAGGACACGTCAAGGCCGTAACTAATCAATTGAATTAATTGTGTGAATATTTGCGCTGTAGTTAAACGATTCGAACATTTCAATTTTCTATAATTACAACAAAAACCAAAACAACCATAACAAATCGAATTAAGCAGCTATTGTAAAAAAAACAACTATTATACAAAATTTAATAATAATAGAATAAACAAATGAAAATGGAAAGTGGCGAGAGTGAGACAACATTGCAAACAGAGAAAACGCCAAAAAAAAGATTAGGTGAAATCTTATAAGAAAGCGTCAACGAGTACATGAACACACACACATATATCTGTGCCGTAAACAAAAAAAACAGTTGAAGACAATTTTTATGAGAATGTTAAATAGTAAAAATAAGAAATTAATAAAATAAAAAGAAATGAATTTAAAAAATTAATGAAATATAAAAAAAAAATTATTAATGAATAAAAAACATTAAATAAATATGTATAAAAAACAAATTAAAAAATATATTAAAAATAAATCAAAATAATTGAAAAATAAATAAAAATAATTGAAAAATAAATAAAAATCATTGAAAATAAATAAAACTAATTAAATATGTATAAAAAACAAATATAAAAATATATTAAAAATAAATGAAAATAATTGAAAAATAAATAAAAATAATTGAAAAATAAATAAAAATCACTGAAAAATAAACAAAAATTAATGAAAATATATAAAAATTAATGAAAATATATAAAAAGTGGGCATATTGCATGTAGTTTAAAAAACAACTAAATTATTAAAAATTATTTAAAAAAACAACTTGCAGTTTCATTATTATTTTTTGTATGTAGAGTTAACCTAAATGCATTTAATGTAAAAAATCAAACATCACAACTTAAGTTTTTTTTAATGAAAATACAGCAAAAACGTTTAGACAATTTTCTTGTTTAATTTGAAATATTTTCATTCATAAAAAAAAATGTTATTTTTTATAACACAAAACTTGCAACTTGCAGTTTCATTATTATTTTTTGTATGTAGAGTTAAACTAAATGAATTTAATGTAAAAAATCAAAAATCACAACCCAAGATTTTTTAATGAAAATCCAGTAAAAACGTTTAGACAATTTTCTTGATTAATTTGAGATATTTTCATTCATAAAAAATGTTATTTTTTATAACACAAAACTTGCAACTTGCAGTTTCATTATTATTTTTTGTATGTAGAGTTAAACTAAATGCATTTAATGTAAAAAATCAAATATTAAAACTGAAGTTTTTTTTAATGAAAATACAGCAAAAACGTTCTTTTGATTAATTTGAGAGATTTTCATTTATACAAAATTTTATATTTCATTACACAAAACACGAGCGCTGAAAGCAGCAAAGAACAAAGCAAAAGCAAACATCTACATCTACATTTTCATTTATAAGAAAAATCTTATTTTTAATTACACAAAACACGATGGCTGACAGCAGTTAAGAAAAAAGCAAAAACAAAAGCAAAAGAGTTCACGCTTTCAGTCAATGCGTCAATTTAGACCTACTTTTTCGTCTTCTTTTTCAACAGACAACTTCATGTTTTTCTCTCTTAAAAACCATAACAAATTCCCCATCCATTTCGACCTACGGAGAAATTTGAGAAGTTTGATTCGTTAACTGTGGTTTTGATGGCCGCAAATGGGAATGGGAGAACAGGTTGAAGTCCTATAAATGCAGCCGCAGAGCTCATTCTAGCACAGGTGTCTGAGATCTCAGTACTCGTATTTCTACGTTTCCAAGGACCCAAGGAGTGTAAGGTTATTGTATCTGCCGAAAAAATTTAGAAATTATTTGCACAACTTGACTATGGTTTAGCTAGTTGGATTGCTGTCCATGGCTAACAGACTAAACTCAGAGACTACTAAAATAACTACCTATAAAAAAAATCCTCCCCAAAACTCCACTGACTGTCACTCCTCCTACTACTCGCCCACCCCTCATTTGACTTATGAATAACTACACTGTGTGCCACTCTTTGTTTTTGCTGTCTCACTGTCTGTCTGTTTGCCAGCTTTAACTGTTAAACGAAATAAATAATATGGCACTTGCATAATCAAGTGTTGTAAGTACCATTAACGTACATAGCACATACGCCACTTCTTTAGGCAAGTGCCATTGTAATAATTTTTAAATACCTTAATATCTGTATGTATTAATATGTGTGTGTACATATGTGTGTGTGTGTGTATGTGTGTATATGTACATATGTGTATGTGTAGTTTTTGTACTTGTTGTAATTATGCAAAGCAACAAAACATTTTGTCATATTGAAGATTTTCTTTTAAATTCGTTTGCATTTTGTTGCTTTTAAGTCATATTTTTCATGAATTTTTAATTGATAAAACAATTGTTATTGTAATTTATTTAAGTTGTCACAATAATGTTAAACGTAAGTGCATGAAATTTGCTTTAAAAGAAACAAAAAAACACACACAAATCATGTGAATAGTGAATATGCAAAGAATAAGACAGCAAGAATTGATGTCAGCTGTTGTTTGTGTCTTCCCGCCATCGAAATCCCACACATCCTAAACAAAGCCGCTTCCAATAATTAATGGAATATTAATTTTAAGCCGTTTTAATTACAATTTATAATTGAATTTATTCGCATCTGTTAATTCATTAAAACGCATTAAGCCGTTTCGTTCTAAATTGTAATTTGTACAATAAAAAAATAAAAAATGTCTAAAAATTCATAAAACTAAAAAAAATAATAAAAATAATAAAAATATTAAAAATTCAAAAACAAACAAAAAATAAAAAAAAATATATACTAAAAACTTAAAATGACGAAAAAAAAGTTATTATAGACATTAAAAATGTAACAGCGAAAAGTCGAAAATGTAAAAACAAACCGAAAACGATGCGCAGATTTTTTGTAATTGTTAAATTGCCAAAGAGTTTTTAAACAATGTTCATTTTTTTGTAATTACTTATAATTAAATATAATTTAATTCTAAATAAACCAATACATTTAATATTAAAACTTAATATAAAATATAGAAAAAAAACGTAAAAATATATATATAGACATATATATATACGTAGATATATATATATGAGAACAATGAGAAATAATGTTTTATTATTCATTAATTCATTATTAATTATTATGTAATGTTTTTTGAAAATGTACGAAAAATAACAACAACAAAATAATAACAAAGCGAACGCAAGCAGAAAGAAACAGCGACAGCTGATTATACATGATGACAAAAAGAACAACAACAACAAGAACAAATTAAAAAAAACATTTTTTTAAGTGTGTATACAAAACAACAACAACAACAAAGAACAAAATAATAATAATAACAAATTGCAAACAACAACAAACATTTTGTCCACTGCGTAGCGCTTAAGCCTAAAAAAAATTGGGTAGACTGAATTTAAGAGAGAAAATAAACATTAACAAACAAAAAAATCAACAGACATAAATAATGAATACGAAAAAAATCTGAAATAAAACAACAAATTTAATTCATTAACCAAAAAACATGAATTTTCATTTCAATATTTTTGCGTTTTGCTTCTTTTTTTTTTACTTTTGATGGGCCAACAATTTGGTTCAGTGGAATTGGCATTAATTTTTCATTTCAGCTTCATGTACAATGAAAAATGGAATAGAAAAATAGTGCAGATTGGATGAGAGTGTTGAGAAAAGCAGTAAGTATATTGTATATAAGTAAGTATATATTGCGAAAAGCAATAACTGCTTTCTTACTTAACTTAATTAGCTTGCCATAACAATGTGTTACCGGGCTGTGGCTTGCAGATAATGGGATCCTTCCGAGGCTTTTTAGGCCTTCATTGGTATGTTGGTTTTACATGGCGAGCCCTGCGCACGAAACCCTGCGCACAACTCACATTTAGTGTTCTGGCGAATAGCTATCCAGGAGTGCCACGAGAAGGCTGTGTATCAACTTGGATGCGACAAGGATCGTTTTGGTGTTCGCAAGGTTGAACGCCAGGTCGACTACTCGAAACGACAATAACCTAGAATATTATATTAGTGTATCAGTGAACACTTTCCTGGAACTAATTAACCCGGCGTTGGTGTGGTCGAAAAAAATTACGTTATTGGTGTGGTGGGGTATGACATACCCCAAGACTTGATATAGCAGCAACCTCACGAAACAATACAAATATAAAAGATAGCAATTTTATATTATTCTTCATTTACTTTTACGCAAGAAAATACAAAAGCACTCCATGTGCAAGGAACTTGTAAAAGAAAATATCAAATATAACAAAAATAAACGAAAAGTACCGATATTTATAAGTTGACTTCATATAATGGGGTTTAAAAAAATGTTTTTATATCATTTTCCAAGAAACATAGTCTGTTTTAAAAACGAAATACATATAGTCATGTGACATTAAATTTTTGGTAGCTTCCCTGAAAGAGTAGCGAATTACAGGGTCTCAAAATTAGCGAATTTTTCGCAAGTCGTATAAGGTTTTTGCTCTCGGACATACCGAACATCGAGTGCTGTACTCACAACGTTTTGGTACAGCTTCGCCTTATTTCAAGGATTTACAGAATCATGATATTTTTGTGTATTAATGATATTTTTGGAACATATGTATGATACGATGAAAAAGATTGTCGTATGTGCTATTAAATTATATGGAACATACGACATTCGTTTTCTACGGCGACGAAATGCGAATACTGAAGGGAGCTTTTCTTGCACGTAGCAGTTGGGCAGTTGGTATTTGCCTCTTATTTTTCCGTACGGTGAATTTTTTAATAAATCGATGACTACTAGACCATCGAAAATAACAATTTGAATTCAAAATCATTTACACAAAAAGTTACGTTATTGGTGTGGTGGGGTATGTCATACCTCAATGAACTTTAGCGGGATGTGAGTGAAATCTGGTCACACTTAAGTTGTTTTTGGATAGCAAATTTGTATGGTTGGACTGTTATAAACAGCTACTAGAAGCGATAGTGCCCACCTAAAACTGATATCCGTATTATTTACAAAAATACAACCTCTGGGGTATGGTATACCCCACCACACCAATGCCGGGTTAAGGTAAGTAGTGCTGGAAAATATTGGTGCAGAACGCCCATTCGATAATCTCGCTGCTCTGTATAAAGCTTAACTTCCAACAAACACGGATGGTGGGATGGAGGAACAAAGAGTGTCAACTTATTAAAAATTTACATTAACAGGAACACTTGATCTAGAAAAAATAGGTAGTTTATTTAATTTTAAATTTCAAGGAAGTGCAATGACTTTTTTGTATGTAAATGCCAAAACGTGGTATTGGTATTGGTTTGATTTATTTAATTAAAAGAAATTGGTTTTGTATTCTATTTTGCACATTCTAGCCTTTTTTTATCTGCTTACACATACATAAATACACATACACACACTCATACACGCTCAAATATATACAAACACCTAAACAAAACTATAAAAAATTCGTATCAACTACCACAATACTCGACACAATTTTTTTTGCACAATTTTCTAGTCAAACCATGAGAGTTTAAACTATGAGATTTTAAGCGGGTGCCCACTAGGCTTCCCAACTATTAACACGGTTTAGGGAGGACAAAATTTGGCTTGAGGAGGACTTTATGTGGGAACTACCTTGTTTCAGGATGACATCACATTCCTTCAATATTTCAACATGTTTCTAGAAAACACAAATGTAAAAAGAGAAAACCTAAAAGCACATGTAAATTTTAACTTTTTAACCACTTTAAAAAATAAAACAAAACACATATTTGTGCGACTATAATCAACAATATCAAACAATATTTTCAATATCAACATCGAGATCACACAATGCTTTTTTAATGCATTGTGTATTATGAATTATGATTAATGAAAAGGGAATTATTTTTACCAAAGTTTGCATTCGTATTATCAGCACTTAAGGTACGATTACACGATGCGTGCAACGCACGAATTTTTCGTTATATTGAACAAATTTCATTCGTGCACTGTGTAATATAATGACGAACGTGTACGAATGTTGACGAATTTTAAGTGCGTGCGCATTCGTCTCGAATAAATATTCGTACTTATATTGTACGCACCGTATAATCGCCCCCTTTGTGTCATATAATCACTTCTGCAATAGTTTCAAAAATTCGTGCACGCATAATGCGCACGAATAAAATTTTCAATTCGTTCAAGGCATTCGAGAACGAATTTTACATCATTGTGAAATTTAAAAATAATTTGCTTGACTTTTTTCAAGTCCAAAATTGGGGATCAGGACTGCTGATATGTACTTTTGTAAAGCGAATTTGCAAATGTGCATGCATTAAAAATGTCGCCATCGAGATGATCGCCTATTGCATCCAACATCAGCGTATATGAATTTATATTCCGCGTCACATATAGCCATAAGCACAATGGAATGGCTGCCTTTGTAATTATAGTATACGCTGCCTGCATTTGGTGGAGCGATCATACTGACATGTTTGCCATCAATGGCACCCAAACAATTGGGAAAATTCCAAACATTTTGGAATTTTTCCTCAATCTCTGCCCATCTCTCTGTGCTTTCTGGTACCTGTAATGAAGGTAAATATATGTTGACGGAATTAATAGAAGAAGATGGTAACTTGTGTATCCTTGTGGAGGTTGTAGGGCATAACCCTACTCATATATGTTGCAGTATATGTGGCATCGAGCACCTCAGGTATAATTTTTGAAATATTGCATTGTGGTATTCTGAACAAGTACTGCAATGAACGAAATGAATTGCCGGTCGCCAAAAAATGTATCACCAAAGCCAAGCGCGCCTCGGGTCGAATTGCGAGACAAGTGATAGTAGGTGATCAAACGACGCATTGTCCATTCTATGGAAACTAAAGAATAGCCGCTGCTCCATTTGATTACCCACCGACAGCTCTCGTAACAAGTTTTCACAGACTCCTTGTTTATTTCTTTTTTTTAGCCACGGCGAAACCCATGTTGAACGTGGGCGCCTTTTCCTCTCATTTGCGTCAAGAAGAAGTAAAATAGCCCCAGCAATGATGCAAGTATTTTCTATGTCCTGCGACTGCAATCTCGTCATGTCGTATTCTGCGTGAATATTATATTTTAAAAGGTTTTACTTCAATAGTTCAATTCAATTACCAATACATGTGGTATTTTTAACCAACAAGAAATGCGTTCGCACTTGCACACATTTTTTAAATTCGGGACGCACAGGAATTTTCAAATCCGTATAATATATGGACGAATGTACACAAATTAAATTCGTGAAATATTTTTCAAAATTTTATTCCCCACATTCGTGCACGAACAAAAAATTCTACACGCATGAAAATTTGAGAAGTTGAACGCATCGTATAATATGTTTCAATACACATATTAATTTCGACATATTTTGGGCAAATTTTATACGAATTTTTGGGACGAATTATTCGTGCGTTGGACGCATCGTGTAATCGTACCTTTAGGCACACAATATTTTTTATTTTTAAGTCTAATTTTTCAATGCGGCCTTAATCATGTTGAACATTCCAGCAGCTGACTCATTCGGATTTTCAACGAAGTCTATAATTTTATTTTGAATGCCCAAAGCAGCATCGAAATATTGGACACAAATTGGAAAAATGTTCCTCATTAATTGATTAAGTTGCCACATTTGAATAAAAAATAAAAAAAAAAATTTAAATTTAATTTGAGCTTGAAGAGGACTTTTTGGTCTTTGAGGAGGACGGAGGACATTTTCTGTTCAAGGAGGACTGTCCTCCTCAAAGGAGGATGGTTGGGAAGCCTAGTGCCCACAGAAGAGTAAAAAAAAATGCAAATCTATTCCCTTGTTCAAGTTTATAACTGATTTGTTAGAGCGCCCTCTGTGCATCCGTTGCTTTTAATTAGGAGGTGTTGTTGGATAACACAAAGATTGGTGTCTTTGATGAGCTTATTTTGGTTGATGTATGCACTGCGGCATGTTTCCGGCAGTACGCGGACGTCCGTACTGACACTGTGTTGTTGCGTAGGTGCAACTACTGGATATGAAAATTTGCAGCGAGCAGTTCAATACAACTGATTGAAGTGGAAAGGACAGCAGCTTGTTCAAAAGTAAACAACTTGACTGGGTAATATTGAAAAGATGAGAAACAACAAACAACAAACAGAAAGAAAAAAAATGTGGAAGTTAAGAAAATGCAGAACAAAGCTAAAGAAAGATTAATTTATGAATGAAGATGAATAAAGACGAAGATAAATCGAACCCATGACTTCTGGGCCCAGAAGCACTTCACTGACAGCCCAAAGCACTTCACACTGAACTGACGAGGCCATAAACATTACAAATAAATTTGATTCACTTCTAATTTGTTTTTCTTTCTTTCTCTGGAAAGTAACTTTATTCATGTTACAGAGTTGATTTATTTATAATTAATTCAAAATTTGAAGTAATTAGTTGTAAGAATCCCGGCTAACGTAATTTATTATAGTCGTTTTTTCTAATTTGTATAAATTTTTGCCAATAAAGAACAACTAATTAACTAACTACTTAAGATTATGGAAAAAGTTTGGAAGGTCTTGAGAAGATTAAAAATTCCAACTCTATACTCAACTCCAAGTGCCTCAATACTCACTTAGAATATCGAATGTGACAACAGAAAACGCATCTGCGTCCACATTTTGGCAAAGAAAATTTAGAAGCAGTTCTATGTACACAGGTTGAATGTTAAGTTGAATAATGTACAAAAAAGAATTAAAAACATTGTTTAATAGTCACAATCTTTTAAAGATTCACGAAAAAGAAGCTATTGAATGTTATTTTAGCGATATTTGACACCGAAGACAAAAATCGCAGAAGAATATTGCACTGGTTCTGCAGGTTCTGATGGGGATGAGTTAGCCAATCATGCAGATATGCCAGTTTTGACGAAAAGAATATTAGAGACAGTGCTCTAAGAGATAATCATGAGTTCGCATTCTTCATAATCATATTTAGACCAAAAGTAATGCTAACTATGATCGGCATAGTTGAGCTCAGGAAAGGGCATCGAAAAGTAGTGCATCAGGTCCGAATGAAAGTGCCTATCGCACACAATCCTTCTGTAACCTTACCTAACTTAATCTAGGCGTCAGTGTGATATTTCGAGTTCATCGGTGACGCGTTTTTCAATCTCCGAACTTGATAAATTAAGTAACCTTTAAGTTTGATTGGGGTAACACGTGGTTTGCCGATCATGCAACAGGATTTGTTGGTGGGATGGTATTGAAATTGTTGGGAAGTCAAAGTAGTTCTAGAGATGACTGGAACCAAAAGAGACTAACCGTTCTTTCTAACAATTCCCGCACGCTCAGTAAGAAGGAAGGAAAAAAGGAGAGGTTTGGTTTTTGAGGCAATAGAACCCAAATTCTATCTAAGACTCAGTCAGGAGTCAAGAAAAAAATTGTGGCTCAATATATTTTGCCATTAGACAACTAACAACAAATTCACCAATAAAAACCGTCGTAATTTTTCAGTGCCCGAAACCATTCATGCATCTTTGCCAGTCAGTTGCCATTTCTGCCACATTTAAACGTATTCCCATTAAACATAAAATACAAAATTATATAACAAGTTGTGTTGTGCAGATTTTGGAAATGTGCTCACCGCCGGTGCACTTAAATATTCAATGTTTTTTTTTCTACCGCTGCTTCCAATCGGTGTATATGCAAAACCGACTTTACCAAATTTTCACCCAGCACGCAAAACACAACAACGCAGCACGTCCAAATGTTCAGTTTTCCCCAAGTGGCAATAATTTTCCCCACAAATAATTAAAATTAAAATTATGCTACTCAACTTTAACACTAAAACAACAACAAACAACAAAATTAGATGCTGCAACAAATAAAATAAAACCTGCCGAAAAAGCAACTAGTTTAAGTTTTTGCTGAAAATTATTATTTATGAAAAATTATACTTGAATTGTACAAAATGCTGAAAAGTAAATGTATTCACATATGTATGTATAAGTATACCAAAAACAATGCTACAACAATAGCACTCGCCATTAGTGAAATTGTTCAAATGCATTTTACAACAATAAATAGCAATGCAACAACAATGCAGCATATAAAGTCTGCTGCAAGTTGAAATTTGGTGCAGTTTTTACTACAATTTTGAGCTTTTCGAGAAAATCTTTTTAATGGTTAAAATTTTAAATATTGCAACAACAAGAACAACAATGAGAGCACAATTTTAAAACCAAATTAAATAATAGAGAAGATTGCAATTTTAACAACACTAAAATGAATTGAATTGAGCGAGTTCAGTGAACTCGCATTCGCTGCTAACTAAAATAAAATCTATAATGAAAACAATTAAGAGATTTTTGAGTTATAATGCAATAAAATTAATGTGTTTAATGTTAAATAAGAACAATTAAATGAGCAAACTCATTAAATATTTTTCATAAAAATCAAAATTTGTAAGCTTATTGACTAGCAAATGTGTAATTAGTAGTGTCCGACCGAATATTCGGTTTCCCAAATAAGTGATTTCGGTTTCGGTTTCAGTTTCGGCCAAAAAATGGTCGAACGGCCGAAACCGAAACTTTGTAGAATATTTTTTTACATTTTATTGTGTAGCAGATAGATATATAGTGAAGGAATTTAGATGCCACCTATGTAAATAAACTTTTTTTTAATATAATATTAAATTATTTAATTTTGAATATTAGCGAGTAAGGTACGAAAGGGTGATTTTTTCATGTTTATGTTTTTAAAAATAAATAAATTGTTTTTATTAATAAGTATTTATTTATTTATGTTATGTTTGTTTGTTTGTTCTTTATTTACTTAATGTAAAATTCGTTTGTTGAAAAAAATGCTTGATATGGTGATTTTTATTTCAACAAGAATGGTTCGGTTTCGGCCGAATATTAAAAAAAAAACCGAAATTCGGTTTCGGCCCAAAAAAGATGTTTCGTTCGGACACTAGTAATTAGAGACCAAAAATTATACAAACTTTTGGTTAAAAGCACAATTATTTATAATAAATCAAATTTTTATTTATGCAAAATTCTTAAAAAAATGTTATTATTAAAACACAAATATAAATAACTTTCTTTTTTTTTGTTATATTTCGTTTTTCTGCTTAATTTAAATTAAACTATTTAAATTAAATTTATTTAAATTTAACTAAAAGTGTTTTTTAGAGTTGAAGAATTCCAAATTGAAATAAAATAATGAGATTAAGTAAATTCAAACTAAAAATTGAATTTATTAGAAAGATAATTAAATGCTTTAAGTGTTTAGTGTAATCTGCAGGTCCAATTTTTTACCACTTTTTCAAGTCATTAAAATTCTTTAAATTTTCGGACTTTTTATTTAAATAAAGGGTGACCAGGTAAGAGAGATAAGAAAAGATGTTTAAATAAAAACCACAACGCTGTGAGAAAAAAATTGATTCTGTCTTTATTTTAAAGCTATATTCATGCCATTATGTATGAAAGGACACATCATTCAAATAGCCGCCTCGGCATTGCTGGCATTGATTCAAGCGGTGGGCCCAATTTTTGATGACTCAGTCCAATATGCGCAGCGTTAGTCCAGCAACAGCCACTTGAATGTTGGCCTCGAGTTCTAGATTTCTTTGTCTTCTCACAATTTATTTTATTTATTTATTTATTTATTTAAGTGCACCCACGCATAAGCCCTTCCACGTTGCAACGAATGGTCTGCGCACTGAAGCTGTGATGACGACCTTCGACCTTACAAAGAAATTCACGTCGTGTATTTACGGGGAAATTTCGATTATATTTTTTAATAATTTCCACACGTCAAACAAACGAAAACGATGCATGATGAAATGGCAAATTGCACTTAAAATTTTTGATATTCAAACGTCATTGATATCTTTAAAAGTACTGAGACATTCTTATTGGAAAACCTATCACTGCTATCTGGTCACCCTTTATTTTCAAGCGTTATTTTTTCTTCAAAGAAAAAAGAAAGACTAAAATTTGTCAACTGAACACATTTCGTTAATACGCCACATACGTTCTGTGGCCTACGAGGCGTATGAGTACCAATAAACACTACCCTAAGTAGTCGTAAAATAAAATTCTTAGAATTCACAAAAATTATTATTTTCATTGTCTATAACCAGACAGACCGCAAAATGTAACTTTAACTGACTGTTACAACGAAAATCACTTGAAATTCATCTCGAAACTAAATATATCTAATATTATTATAGCACTCATTCACATGGAATCAAAGTCCGCTGGCAAAATGTTTACTCATTTACAAGCACAAAAGCAACGTCAAAACACTGACATTTCTGTCACTTCCGCGCTGTCGTCGCTTTTGCCGTTTTGCTGCTTATATTCCATAACAATTCACAGAATTTGTGACTGTGAGTGTGTGTGTGTGCTGCGTTACGGTGTCAACGTTTGCAATAACATTTGGCTTAATATGTTGCTACGTGTGATTCATTGACTGCTTGTGTGTAGCTATGTGTGAGTGTGTGTGTTTGTGTTATTGTGGCATTTGCTTCCGCTTGTTTTGTTATATTCTATGAAAATTACATACACTCACACATTTACATTACATCAGACAGTCGTAAAAATAAATTGTCGTTTGTCCATTCATACGAAAATTGTCACCGCACTTCGCACACACACACACACACTCACATGCACATGCACACTTACGCTCACGTAAGCATATGAAATCAACTTATACAAATGCTTACATACAGTTTGACATTCATGTAGACAACACGCACTCACACGTAGGCACATAGAAAGAAGGTGACACTTTCACACTTAACCCGCTTGAACACTGATAGTGCGAACTAACATCAAATACAGCAACAATAATCAGCACAACTAAACCTACTTTGAACTGAGTTTGAGGTAACTAATGCTTTGCTATTTCAAGTGTACACACCTCACATAAATACATACATACATACATACACATTCATTTGTATATATGGATATGTTTATACAGACTGAGAGACAAAAGCTCTCTTATATTCCTCTTTGTTGAATTATGTCTGTGTGTGTGTGTGTCTATAAATGTGACTGTGTGTGTGTGTGTTAAAAAAAATTTGCCAACGTGACAATGACTATTGAAAACTTCCTTTGACTTTTCTCGCACTTCCTTTTCCACTAATTCACAACTTGCTGTCACTTGTGCTTTCTTGTTGTTTTTGTTGGTTTGTTGTTTTTGTTGCCAAACGCTCTACACATGAGTTCACATATCGCTGTCTGTTCAAAGAATAAGCTTTGGTTGTCCCTAATCCACAAGTTAAACTGTCAAGGACTATGAAATTTAATAGTTGAAGCACACTAAAACAATTTTGAGGTGTTTATCAGAAATCAGACTTTACTTTGTCGGCTACTTTGATGCATTTAATTTAACTTAATTTGATGCATTAGTTTAAGCAACTAATGTCTCAATGGAACTCAAGTTTCAGCAAAGAAGGAACCAAAACATCATAACATATTATAAAATAAAATTTAAGTAGAAGATCTTAAAGATTTCAATCTGAAGTGGAAGTGGAGATCTTAAGTGCCTCGAAGTTTGCTAGTTGAACTTAACCAAATCTTGTCACCTTAACTACAATTTAAGTCTCTATTCAACTCATGTTTCAGCAAAAAATTTAGCATATCTTCTGAAGACTTGATGCAAAGCTTTAGTAATTGTTACAGAAAAACCTAAAAAGCCTCGAAGTTTGCTAGTTGAACTTAATCAAATTTTGACTAAAATTTACGTCCCTATTGAACTCATCACAAAGAATTAAAGAAATTAGAAAATTATTAAAAGGTTTTAGGAAGACGGACCTTGATACCCTTAAAGCCTTGAAGCATTGTACATGAGCAAATTTTATTAATCTCTACGTAACTATTCTCGACGCATTTAGCATTTACCTTTGTTACTATACACAAATTTCGGCAAAAAAAATCACCAGAATATTTCATGAAAAGCTATGAAGTGGAATAAGAGAAACCTTGAGAGTTTTGAAGTCGTTTAACTTAACAAAATCTTATCAGCCTCAACATATCCTCTTCTGATTTGGTTCAACTTGACTGCAATTTATGTCTCTACTGAACTCAAGTTTCAGTAAAGAAAATAACTAAATCTTCAGAAATTTGTATGAAAATCTTTTGAAGTAGAAGAAGATAGACCTGTGAAAGGCTTGGAAAGGCTTTTGAGTGAACTCGTTGAGCTTAACCAAATCTTATCAGTCCCAACATATCCTCACATGATGCGGTCTAATTTGTCTAAAATTTAGGTCTCTACATTAAAATTAAAAAAAATTTAAATTTTCAATAAAGAAAATAAGCAAATCATCAGAAGATTTTATTAAAATCATTTGAAGTAGAAACCCTTAACCCTTTACACGGTACAGTTGCATATCTGCAACCAACCGTAAAATTGCCCGTAATTTTGGAAGTAATTATCAAAACGACTCTTTTCTGCTATTTTACAAATATGCAACGTTCCCTTTTTGAAATACTGGCATTAATAGTGGGAAAGAGTAGCTGAATTTTACTTGACAGCACTTATTTGACCGTTTTTGCAAAAAGTGAAACAAAAGTGATTAAAAATTGTTAATAAAAAACACACAAACACTTTGCGAAAAATTCGAAGTAGGACTATGCTACAACAAACGCATTAATTGCTTTAAAAATTTTCATTTAAAATTAAACATATTAAAATAAAAAAACAAGTTTTAATGCTTTGTTGAAGATGTGCAACCAAATGTTTTTTACAAAAAACCTTACAAAACTAAAGTATATTAAAAAATAAAAAATACGTTTTTTTTTAATTTAGGTTTATATCTAAAACACAACATTTGATGAAAATATTTGCTGTTGCCATGTAAACGGTTAAGAACCCTGTACTTTTGGCCTTGAGAATCTTGAAGTTCACTCGTTTAAGTTAGATACACACAATTTTATATCTCTACATCTCTACATCTTGACTGACATTTAAGTATCTTCTATAGTAAATTTTTTATAAAGAAAATAAGCAAATCATCAGACAATTTGAAGAACAAGTTTTGAAGCGGAGGAAGGGAGATTTTGGGAGCTTTGATGTTCGCTCTTTTAACTTAAACAAATCTTATATCTCTACATATCCTCACATGATTGGATCCAACTTGACTAAAATTCATGTCTACTGAAGTAATTTTTCGTAAAGAAAATAAGCAAATCATCTGAAGATTTGATGCAACACTTTTGAAGTAGAGGAAGGAAAATTTTTCAGTAAAGAAAATAAGCAAATCATCTAAAAATTTGATGTAACACTTTTGAAGTAGAGAAAGCATGACTTTGGGAACATTGTAGTTTGCTCATTAAAATCAAAACAAATCCTATAATAATAATCTTATTATTTTCACATATTCTCAACAGATTTGATTCAACTTAGCTTCAACTTCATTCAAAATCTCTGCTGTACTCAAGTTTAAGCAAAGGAAATAAGTTAATCGTCAGCAAATTTAATGGAAACCGTTTGAACTAGAAGAAGAGAGACTTTAGGAGCCTTGAAGATTTGATAAAAGATATAATAAAAGATTTGATGAAAACCATTTGAACTAGAAGAAGAAAGACTTTAAGAGCCTTGAAGATTGCTGGTTTAACTTTAATCTTCGCTTGATTTGATCCAACTTGACTAAAATTAAAGTTGCTTCTGAAGTAAATATGAAGTAAATATGAAGTAAAGAAAATAGAAAATTCATCAGAAGATAGAACAAAAATATCATGAAGTGAAATAAGAGAGACTTTAAAAACCTTGACTACTTTAACTTAACAAAATTTTTTCACTTTTGTCATATTCTCACCAGTTTTGATGCAACTTGACTACAATTAAAGTCTCTACTGATCTCTGGCTTGACTAAAGAACATTAAAAAATCATCACAAGATAGAATTAAAAGCTTTTGAAGCGGAAGACGAGATCATTTTGAAAGCTTTGAGGAGAGGCCTTGAGAACCAGAACGAGGCTAATCCAGCCGAGATAGCTGATAGTATAACCGAAGTGCTGAAGCTTTCTTTGAATGCTGATTTTATTAGCTACATTTTTGTTGTTGTAGATGACGCAAGAAACCCCAACCTTGAAGTATCTTAGGTTAGTAAGTAATGGCAACAAATTTTGAAACCAAGATGGAAGCATCTCAAGGAAAGAGGAGAATTGCTTTCAGTGAATAAAAGAACCATACACTTTGGAATTTTTCTTCTTTCAATCAACCAAACACAAAAAAATACTCATAGCCCAAAACAATAAAAGTCTCCACCAAACTAAATGCAATAAATTTTCAATTCCATACAAATTGATTTTTCACCATATCTCAAGCTTTTCCTTTAACCTTTTACTAAATTTGTCTTAACTGCCTCCTATCAGCTTCAACATAACCTCGGCAATTTCGGTCAAACTTAAGCCATCTTCTTAAAGTTTTACCGCCTTTTGCACCGCATAAATTGCACCAAGTTGGTGCTTTCATCACAACCCGCTAATGCCCATTTCCTGCTAATCTAGAGCAGCTCTCAAAAATCCATTTCCTCGAACCCCATTGCGATGAAGTCATTTCGGCAGCTGAGTGCCGACCGTTCGTTGGGCATTTCTTTTGCAGGCAAATAAAAGGCGAAACAGCACACTGAAGAAAAGGCAATTCAATTCGCCTCAATAAACAAAAGTCGGCAAATAAAATTTTCAACTTTTCATTTTAATGACGGCGCTGGTTGTTCAATAAAAAATAAATAAAATAAAAAATTGCACATACGAAAAAATTCGCATAAAAGCGAAGAAGTCGACTGGCACATGTTCCCACGCTGAAAGTTGAATGCTGAGCGCAGCTGAGCCCACTCGAAGCGGCCAAATATTGGTTTTTGAACACTCGAAATTACCAGCGCTCCGAACGCGTTCGGTGTGGCCCGCAAATGGCCATAAAACATGACATTGAACAGTGGCAAAGTCAGTGCTGCCAATGCTTTCAGTCAAGTGTCACAAAAACAAAACAAAAAATTCAGCCGAAAAAAACGCGCCACTTTTTGGTCAATTGCGTTGTTGCAAACTTGCCCTCGTGCTGCAGTTGCAACACACACACTTTTTATTTGGCGCGCATTTTTATTTTTTCGGTGTCTGGCAGTGGCAGCGCTAAAATTGCAGCATCAACATTGGGCGAGTCAATGGCGATTTTTATCTGCTGTCTGCAAGTCTTTACAACACACTCCGCACACTTTTTCGCACTTTTCGCGCAACTAGGAATTTTTCGTATTTGCTGCCCTCCTAACCTCGTCGCCTTTTCTCGCGCTTTGCTCTATTGTTGTCTTCAGTTGGCGCTGTTGCTGCTAAGTCCTCGCTTGCGCGATTTATCGGCGCGTTGATTGTAAATGAACTTCAAATCATTCTCAACTTGTTTGTTGTCATCGTTCAAAGTGCTTTGCTGTGGCATTGTTTCTTATTTATCAGGCATGTGCTGCAAATCGCACGATTTCAAATCGAAATCGGAATTTGAAATCGTACGAATTTTTGTGGGGTGTGCTACAAAACGGACGATTTGACTTCAATTCGAAATAAAATTCAAGCTGATTTTTTTGTTGACGTTTATACAATTTTTTGTCGAAACGTTAACAGAAAATTAAATATCTTACATGATGAGCATTTTCTTTGCGAGTTTGATGTATTTAGAAGAAAAAGAAAGAAGAAAAGTGGAAACAGTAAAACGCCGCATTTTGGGAGACCATTCCAACCCACTGGACATGTTGGAATCTCACTCTCTCTAATTTTCTTATTTTGGCTAACAATGTAGATTGGAATTTTTGCAGGTTATGTTATGTTAGGTTAAGGTGGCTGTCTTGGCATGGGACTTGCCGAAAGTAACACTTAGGCCACGGAATGGGCCCGTTGTAATACACAAGTTTACGGTTTGTCTTACTGCCGGGATGACTTACTGTCGAGATGACTAGTCAAGCCATTTTGAATTGTGGATGAACTCAAGAAAGTGTTTGATGTTAGCTGAACTGAGGTCATTCAAGTTGTTGAAGAAAGGAGAGCCTAGGGCTTTCCATCTTCGTATAGATAGAGCCGGGCAGTTGCAGAGAAAATGACTAATAGTTTCCTCCTCCTCTTCAGGATTGCGACGACCGTGCCAATGTGCGGGGGAGGGGGGGTGGTCCCACGTCTGGAAAGCTGATAAGCGCAGTTACCACTGCTGTTTTTGTGGCGCGGTACCCAGGTAAGGGTATTGTTGTACACATGCCCTAAGTCATTTAGTAGGGAGCGGCAGAGAGCAACCACTTTCGATGTGGTTGAGACCTTCTTGAGGGCTTTAATTGCTGCCTGGCTGTCAGTGAAAATGCGAACCATATCCCCCTACTCTGCCATCTAGCTTGGAGCTGTCTGTATAGAAACCGTGTCTTATTCCCACTCCTGTCTATGAGGTATGAGAGTTGAGAATTTAGAGTCGAACAGATATGATGAGGTGAACAGCCTAGGATCCGGCAGTAAATCAGTACGAGTCCATTTTTTGATGGTATTTAGTCTCACTGCAGAGACGGTTGCAGCTTGTTTACCAAAGAGGTCAACAGGAAGAAAGTGGAGCAGGGCGTAGACCCCTTTTGGATGGCGTTGATCGAATGCTCAAGTTATTATGACCGCCGCCGATCTTTGGACTGAGTCCAGAAGTTTCTGGTTAGCCACATTATCCAGGGCAGTCCACCATACTACTGCTCCATAGAAGAGCCTAATCACGGAGTTGTAAATCCAGTACATGATACGTGGTTGGATACCCCATTTCTTGCCAACTGCTCTTTTGCAAGAGTACAGTGCAACAGTAGAGGAGTTGTAACCATCTTGGTTAACAGGTTGTGAACTATGTCCACTATCGGCTTGCATAGTTTCATGTTAGTCAGTGAGCCAGTAATATTGTTGAAAGCTCCCTCAACATTTTCACGTTCAAAATTTCTTTATAAGTTGAAACGCAAATAGAATATCAGCCGTTTTCTAATCGCAACGAAAACGGAATTTCGGTTTTCTGGCACATATCATTTCAAACGATTTCGTTTTCGAAAATTGACGAAATTGAGCACACCCCATCACGTTTTCGCTCCGAATTTGAAACGAAAACGATTTGTAGCACATGCCTGTATATCTCGTTTTTCAGTAAATTATTTCGTTTTTATGCAAATTCGTATTTTCGCCGCATTGTAAATTGTTGTTGTTGTTATTTTTGTATGGTGTGTAGCACTGCGTATGTTTTTGGAAGAGTTTTTGTTTCTTAAGTGCAGTGTGGCTACTCAGTTCGAACGATTCGGCGGCGAAAAAGTTTAAGCAAAGTCGTGGATGGAAACCATAGGGAAAGCAGCCCACAATAATAAATCAAAATAATGAATGTAAATGTTGCTAGCAGATTTCCAACAAGACATCCTAACCTAAAATTTCACTCATTTTATAATTCTTCTATCGCAATTTCCCTTCCAATTGCACGTTCATTACACGTTCCTACAGAAATGAAATAAAATAAAATAAAATAAAATAAAATAAAATAAAATAAAATAAAATAAAATAAAATAAAATAAAATAAAGTAAAATAAAATAAAATAAAATAAAATAAAATAAAATAAAATAAAATAAAATAAAATAAAATAAAATAAAATAAAATAAAATAAAATAAAATAAAATAAAATTAAATAAAATAAAATAAAATAAAATAAGATAAATGAAAATAAAATATAATAAAAAAAGAAAATAAAATAAAAAAAATTAAATAAAACTAAATAAAAAAATAAAATAAAATAAAATAAAACAAAATGAAATTAAATAAAATTAAATAAAACAAAATAAAATAAAATAAAATAAAAAAAAATTAAATAAAACAAAATAAAAATAATTAAAATAAAACAGAACATAATAAAATAAAATAAAATAAAATAAAATAAAATAAAATAAAATAAAATAAAATAAAATCAAATACAATAATAAAATAAAATAAAATAAAATAAAATAAAATAAAATAAAATAAAATAAAATAAAATAAAATAAAATCAAATCAAATAAAATAAGATAAAATAAAATAAAATAAAATAAAATAAAATAAAATAAAATAAAATAAAATAAAATAAAATAAAATAAAATAAAATAAAATAAAATAAAATAAAATAAAATAAAATAAAATAAAATAAAATAAAATAAAATATAATAAAATAAAATAAATTAAAATAATAAAATAAAATATAATAAAACATAGTAAAATAATATAAAATAAAACATAGTAAAATAATATTAAATAAAACAAAATAAAATAAAATAAGATAAAAAATAAAATAAAATAAAATAAAATAAAATAAAATAAAATAAAATAAAATAAAACTTATTTAAGGCGATTAACACATTCGCAATTCCACTCTTAACGTATTCCTTTGGTGTCATTAAGTGGTCAAATACAGACCTGGAGGATCTAGACAGAACAAGTAGAACGATCTTAACGCGGTACGGTTGCTTACACCCAAACTCATGCACTGAAAGAATTACTCCAAGTAGGAAAGAAGGCGGACGTGGTCTGATAGATATAACACAACTACATAAAAAACAAATAATAAGACTACGATCATATTTCTACAGCAAGGACACAGCATTACATAAAGCAATCACCAAAGCAGACAAGCAATACACTCCACTCAATCTACATCAACAAGATGTAGCAACGCAGGAAATGGAGGACAAAATAGAAAGATGGCTAAAGAAACCACTACATGGAAAACATCCTACCATCGTCAAGCAAAACATAATCGACAAGACAAAAACATATAAATGGCTAAAGAAAGGACTACTTACACCTCAAATTGAAGGATATGCCTTAGCAATACAGGACAATGTCATTGCAACCAGAAACTATAAAAAATATATCATGAGGGAAAATATTGACACGGATGTTTGTAGACGCTGCTTTCAAGCCAAGGAAACAATAGAACACATTACAAGTAGCTGTTCATTGCTGGCGTCAACAGAGTACACAGAGAGACACAATATTGCCGCTAAAATCGTGCACCAGGAGCTGGCCCTACAATATAAATTAATACCAGCAAGCGTTAATTTTTACAAATATAACCCGTTAAAAATAATTGAAAACGAGCAATACAAACTATACTGGGACTATACACTACCAACATGCAGAACTGTTAATGCCAATAGACCCGATATAACATTTACAAACAAAACAACAAAAAATACCTACCTCATAGACATAGCCATACCAACAGACACAAACATAACAACAAAAGAACAAAACAAAATTCACAAATACATACCACTTGCAATAGAACTAAAAGAGCTCTGGGAACAAAAATCAGTAACAGTTGTTCCCTTAATTATTTCAGCCACAGGCATAACTACAACAAACTTCAGTAAATATCTAACAAGCTTAGACCTTGATCCAACACTACATACAATAATCCAAAAAGCAATAATTTTAAAAACAGTACAAATCACAAAAAATTTCATGCAACAATAAAAATTAATGTAAATAACTGTAAATAACTATATAACAACGTAACAACTTATAGATTAACAAGTAAATAACTAATCCATATCTGTGATAAATTACTAACAGAAAACAAACACAATAGTGCTGAAGTGGCTTGCGGTTCGCTTACTGCCGCCATATTCAGTTGTAATGGACCCCACCTCGCGCGGTATGTGGGGGGGAGAGAGGCCGTGGGAAATAAAATAAAATAAAATAAAATAAAATAAAATAAAATAAAATAAAATAAAATAAAATAAAATAAAATAAAATAAAATAAAATAAAATAAAATAAAATCAAATCAAATCAAATCAAATCAAATCAAATCAAATCAAATCAAATCAAATATATACAAATAAAATTAAATAAAATAGAATAAAATAAAATAAAATAAAATAGAATAAAATAGAATAAAATAAAATAAAATAAAATAAAATGAAATAAAATAAAATAAGATAAAATAAAATAAAATAAAATAAAATAAAATAAAATAAAATAAAATAAAATAAAATAAAATAAAATAAAATAAAATAAAATAAAATAAAATAAAATAAAATAAAATAAAATAAAATAAAATAAAAAAAATAAAATAACATAAAATAAATAAATAAAACAAAATGAAATAAAATAAAATATAATAAAATAGAGTAAAATAAAATAAAAAAATAAAATAAAACATAATAAAATAATAAAATAATAAAATAAAATAAAATAAAATAAAATAAAATAAAATAAAATAAAACAATAAAATAATATAAAATAAATTAAAATAAAATAAAATAAAATAAAATAAAATAAAATAAAATAAAATAAAATAAAATAAAATAAAATAAAATAAAATATAAAATAAAATAAAATATAAAATAAAAGAAAATAAAATAAAATAAAATAATGAAATGAAGATGAAATGGATTGCATCGAGTTCGGACCTTTTCATACGCAGAACATACTATCAGAAGTTTGAAGTTTTTGAATTGGAAGCTCAGCATTTTTTATAATTTTGTGTTACTCTGTGCCAAGTATGTCAAAATTATCTTTTTATTCTTTACAAATTGCAATTGTAAAAGCAAATAATTGTATTCACAGGGTTGTTCTTCCCTCTTTTCAAATTCCTGCGCGACATTTTTGATTGCCTTGGCGATTTGTTTGCTTACATTTTTTAACTTCCAGTAACCTTCAACTGATGTTTGCATTCTTCTTCTACCTTGATAGTTCTTCTTATTTCTGATGTATCCTTCCAATACTTTCAGCATGCGCCTGCGTCCTTCAAATGTCTTCTTAAAGTTATAACGTTCTCCTATTAACTTTACGTGCTCTTGCTAGCGTCTAGTTACATTTAGTACATCCTTCATTCCTCTTCTCACAAAACTCTTTTCCCACTTCTGTCATTTTCACTTTCTTTCGGAATTTTTCTACTCTTCACTCCAACTCCATCCCTTTACCATTGTCTCAGTTTCATCTAACCTTGAACAGCTTCACATAATCATGTTGGCACATCTTCATTCATTGTTGTTGCTGTTGTTGCAGTCGCAGCTTATTTATGAACCTAACCTTCGACTCTAATGCCAGCAACTCCACTCCGAACCGCAGCCATCTTCGAACTGATTGGCGAATTTCTTCGACAGCCACCGGCACACACTCCTTCAATCGCTCACACTGTCGCTGTGCCGTCGAGGTGAGCAATAAGCTATGAGCGTTTTTATTGAATTGTTTCTTGCCACGATTCATTTCACTTCCTTTACGCCATTTGCCTTCCTTCCTGGTCGGGACCACTTTGCTGTCGTACCGCTTTTTGCGCTGCTGTTGCGTTTTGTCGCTTGTTTTCTTTTTTTCCCATTTCCACTTCGACTCCATCCTCGATGCGGGCAACGTTGCTATGCAGCGCTTTGGCGCTTTTGGTTCGGCTCAAATTAGGTTTTATTTGATGTAATAACAAAATTTATTGGAAACAAATTGAGGAAGTTTCCTAATTTATTGCCGAACGACAATAAACCAAATCGAATGAACCAAAATAAAATGTGCCAACAACGAACGGTGCGAGCATCTCATTTTTCGAGACACAATATACGAAAAAAAAAACCAAAAACAAAAAGGAGCACTGTTCCTGTAAAGGAAGTTCAAATGACAAGAATAAAACAAAAAAAAAGAAAACATTGTAAGCAAAGTGTAAGCGTTCAAAAAATGTGAGTGATAGAGGAGAGGGCGAGAGGGGGTGTGTTAAGAGCTACCTGGCATATGTGGCGCACGAATAAAGGTGAAACATTGGCTGCCAGCAACAAATGTGGATGGCGCACATTTCCGCTTTTAAAAAATTAAATACCAATGCAGCGACGCGGCCTTTGGCTCTGGTGGACGCATTTATCACGCCGCAAACGCCACATGTGCGAGTGTGGTGCCGAGATTTCTTTACTAGTCGCCCATTTCCGTTTCGTGCGTTTTAGCTTTTTATCCTGTGTTTCAATTTTAAATTGCCCCCGGAGATTTGGAGCGAAGACGAGGTCGACTCGATGTGGGGCCGGGCGCACAAAATGGCCAACATGCGTGCTGAGCAACGTCTAAGCCAGTTCAAGGACAACAAAGTGCCTTTATTTTTTCTTGTTCTTTGTTTGCCAAAGACGCCGAGGATGCCGAGGTGCCGCAGGGTGAGGTGCAAGGAGGAGTAAAGGAGCGAGCGGCCATTAAAGGCCTAAAGCTGTGACAGCAATCGACAAACGGCCACAAAAGCGACAATTTAATGGCAAAACTTTCGAATCAATTTTCACCGGAAATGTGCAAGAGACGAAAAGTGAATGCGCAAAAAGTGTAAAGCAAGCAAACGGATATGTTGCGTTACTTCCGGCTGCCCACACAATCGTTCGCAATGCAATGGACTTTATGACTTAAAGCGTGGCCAAAAGAAAACAAACCACATCGCAAGCTATCAATAGACTCGCTTTGAAGTTGTTTTCGGAAATCTTGTTTGTATGTTGGTGTTTTTGTTGTTGTTATTGCATTTTGAAGAACAGCAACCAGCGCCCGCTTTTGTTATCCTTTGGCGCAGTTTTTTCTCTTATTTGGGATTTTGAGTTTTTTTGATGTATGTGTGTGAGTGTGTGCGTGTGTGTGTGTACAAGTCGCTTAAGCTGTGAGGTTGTGGCTGTTGACTTTAACACAAAAGCCTGCTTGAAAAGGTAAAGGCAACACAATAGAAAGCAACACACAGCGCAACGCAACGCAAGAAAAACTGTGAAAACAAAAGCTACTGCCCAACAACAACAACAATGAAGAAAGCATCCCGAAAGCAAAATGAACGACAAGCAACCAGCCCACTTACAGTGAGCCTCCCGAGTGTTGTTTGTCTGTTTCCTGCCTGGCATTGAAAGTGCCGGAGCGGCCGTATCGACTGGCCTTTTCTGGGGCGAAAAATTGAATTTCGTGTGAAACTTATGGAATGACATTAATTTAACAACTCCATTGGGCTCACTTAAAGATGCCAACGCCAACACCCAAACCCAGAGGCAGACCCTCGCTCACAAACACTCATACACACACACACAAAAACATACAGAGACAGCCACCCACACACAGACGCACCCACACAGAGACACATATGCGCAAAAAAACATTGATAGACACGTGTGGCCGTGTGCCGCCCAAAGTGGCCGTCATCTACGGTTAACTCATTTCAAGTTACGCCTCATTGACGTCCAACAGCAGCGACAGCAGCTGCAGCCACAAGCAGCAACAACGACACATATGTTGACTGCCTGCTTTTCATTTTGGCCTCTTTTGTTTGTGGCTTAAAGGCGGCAGAAAAAAAATTAGTTGCATTTTTCATGGCGGCTGGTGTGAGTTCAGTTCAGTTGAGTTGCGTCGCACGGGGCGTATGAGTAACCCAAGTGCGAGTGAGTGCGAGTTGCATGGTGTTTCATTTCTTGTTAGTGTTGTCACATATGGCAATGTTCTTGTTGTTGTTGTTGTTATTATTCTCGATTGTTTGTTGTTGTTGCGATTGTTATTGTTACGTTTCTGTGCTCATTCCTTTTCGGTTGCTTTCTAAGGTGCTGTCGTGATTGGGCGATTAATAACGTCGGAGATTTTAATGGGCCTACAAGACGTGTGTCCCCCTCTCACTTGTCCCTCAACACTGACACTACTCTGACCCTACTCTACTAAGGTGCTTTTGTACCAGAACATTTTATGAATTATTAAAGTTGAGGTAAATTTTGTAAGGCCACATAATTTAATTTTTTAGTGCCCAAACGCGTAATATGTGCCCATGGTGCAAAAGTTGGCGCCTCGTAATCTCATATTTCCATTAAAGTGTGTGCACTTGGCGTGCAAACCCCTGCAGTTTTATTGCCTGGCCGTTTTTAGCCGTTAAGCGGCCTTCGCGTGCAACACTAAAGAAGAAATGGAAAATTTTCCATTTGTGAATCAAGTGTTTTCACGCATATAAAGTGTCGATTTATGTGCATTAAAGTGAGTCTTACGTAAAAGATGCCATAAACTTAGAGCCATATACTAATCAGACTTTATGTAATATTATTAAAATTATGTGTTATTAACACTGCTTAGCCAATGCTCCTCATTTCGACTACCAATTTTGTGATACAGCTGAATCTTATGAAATAAGGAGTTGCTCATTATTTGGCCAAATTAAATAAAACCACACAAAAAAGTGTTTGTTTTCTCAATTTTCATTAAAAATTTTATAGTCTTTTCATTTTTAATCACTTTAAATGCGTTTTATACACTACCTTTTGCTTGTATGGTGCCGAGGTGTTTTGCCTCGGGTGAGAGGCTGTCAGTGGTGTAGCCAAATTTTGGCAGTTTAAACTACGGCTGAAAGGCACCAAATCCGTCTTCAAGGGGTTAATCACCAAACCATTTTGCGCTGTCCATGTGAAGGGTTTATTTAAGGTATCATGGCACGTTAGAAAGGGGAATTTTTAATGACTAACAAAATTATTTATTTTCCAGCTCCTTTATTATCAATCTTTTTGAAAATGTTTCTACAATATATTAAAGGTTTAGGGAATACAGAAAACATTTATTTTTAGCATATTGTCTCTTATATAGTTGGAGCTGAAGTCGCGTAGAAAAAAAAACACATCCTCCATTACGGACACTTAATCTGGCTCGACCGATTTAAAAAAAATTTTTGCAGTTCTTTTTATTAACTTATTTTTTACAAGAATCCACCACAATATTGAAGAAAATTTTTTATTTAAAGTACTTTTTCTGGGAAAAAAGTGAAAAACGCAGTAAATTTTCGACACTTTTTTCAAAAAGCTCCTATCCTTTTATTTTTAGCGTTTTTTTTTATTTTTCTGGTGAATTCCTGTGTCCGAAAGCTTAATAACAATGAATCTTTTTTGGTTTTTTGTTTCAGATTAGCCAATCCGGAGATTAAGTGTCCGTAATGGAGGATGTTTGTTTTTTCTACGCGACCTCAGCTCCACCTATATAAGAGACAATATGCTAAAAAAACATATATGTGTTCCTTAAACCTTCAATATATTGTAAAAAATTTTCAAAAAAATTGATAATAAAGGAGCTGAAAAATAAATAATTTTGTAAATCATTAAAAATCCCCCTTTCTAACGTGCCATGATACCTTAAGGGGAGAGATCAGTTAAATTTTTTGGAGAGTTGAAATTTTTTTTTTTTTGAATCGGTTAGTTCAATGCCTTGAAAACATCGTCCTAAGAGGATTTTTCTAAATTCGAACGCGTTCTCTCATAATGCTTAGCTGAAAGTGAGTAAAATCAATAAATTCTTCTCCTTTTTCCTGTTTCCAAACTTCAACCGCGTCTCCTGAAAAGTTGCACTTTTTGAAATGGCAACCCTCGTAACTCGGAAAGTTTATGTCCGATTGACTTGAAATTTGGCACACACCTTTATGTACTCTTTTTACGCAATCTATTCTAAAGCGAATTGTCAAGCTCGCGAAAAAACCCCTCTGGCATCACGTCTATGTCCAAAAACGAGTCTGTTTTTTTCACTTTGTCGGCATTTTCGCGATATTTATTTTTTTGCATATTTTGTTAGGGGGATTCATAGCTCTATCTATTCTTAACACAACGTACTTTGATTTTTTGATTTCAGATAAAAATTGCCGACTCTACGTTGGTTGCCAATAAAAATGAGGGGTAACTTCAACCCTTTGTAAGTCGGCCATTTTGTGGCGCATCGGAGAAAAAAAAATTTTTTTTGTAAATTCAATTAATACACTCTTAAATAAAAAAAGTTTGGAAAGATTCGAACATTATTTGTACCAAAAAAAAAAAAGAAAAAAAGACCAGTTTAACTGATCTCTCCCCTTAAGGAAGACTTCTTGGGATGGCTGGGAAGGAATCTGCCAGGCAACAGGAATGTCCTCCATATTAAACATGATTAGTATTGTTTGGAGATTCGTAATAGTGGGTATTCGATGGTCTGCAACTTCCCAGTCTATGTGGTTTGATAAAAATGTGCATAAGCCCAATACTTGGGGGCCAGAAAGTGGCTAACTGGCGTCGCATTGATGCTAAAGTTTATTAAAGTGCTTGAAAATTTGACAAATTGCTTCACAGCTGCTCAAAAATTTCCTTTAGACGATGAAAATCTATGACTGACTCCCATTAATTTTTGCTTTTGAACATTTCTTTCGAACATTCTTATACCCTATTTCCAACCCTTAATGGGGCTCCCATACAAAATGATCGTTTTTATAAAATGGGACCCCATTGCTGCCAGGTGGCCCCTAGACATATTAAATGTAAGACCCAGCCCCATTTTTTTCCTCTTTCAAATGTTTTTTCCATACATACCTAATCGCTATCTCCAACTCTTAACTCTTTCGCTATTTTGTTGCCATATGGCAACATGCTAGTTTGTGGACGTCTGCATCCTCTATGGTTACAAGAATACATTCTTTTGTTGGTCTTTAGAATAGTTTGAAGTTTTAGGAAAAATCCGAAATTAATAAACTGAATATTTAAGTTTAAAGAAGAGAAGTATACACTTTTTTTTAATGGTATATCTTGACATAGTAAAGGAAGAAGAAGCAGAACAAATTAGAGAACTTTTTAATTTGACGTTTTCTTTCAATTTAGATACTTTTTTTTTTTAATTTTGGCTGAATTAAATGAAGAAATATTCAAATTTTCGTTAAGTGTAAAAAGTTTTGTGTTTAAGTAATTATTACAGCCACAACGATGTGGTTGCTCTCATAGAAAAACACTCTAAGAGTCCGAGTATAAAAATTAACAAATTTCTTATGGAATGTTGCTAATATAACCACATAGAAGCCTAAAATGTAAAATTTAAAATTTTAACTTTCCCCAGTAAAAATCTGTAGCGAAAGGGTTAAGGGGGCTGCCGCACGAAACTGGAAATTTTCTATGGAATTAGGTCCACACTTGTAAATGAAATGGTTGCTTAAGCCTGAAAACATTGAAATTTTTCATATCCTTATTTTACAAATAGATAAAAAATCAATTTTATTTAAATTCTTGAGCCTTTCCTCTTACATTTGATATACATATCGCTGTTATCTAATAAGGTTAAGTATATTTTATATTTTTTTTTAATTTGTATCCCCTTCAAAATTTTGAAGTCCTTTTAAAAGCACAAAAGATGTAGAAATGAAAAACTGAGTACGCAGTATTACTATATTTGGTCTCTAGTTTCACGCACATATGAATTTTTTCCGGTGTGAAAAATGCTGTCGCATGGTGTTATAAGTTAAAGTCAGTGGAATAGTTTTATATTCATTCTTTCTGCTTTTGAGAGACCAAAGACCGTCTGATTGATTTGATTGAGATCAAAAACCATTTTCATGTTACATTACTCCTTAATTTTAATCTTAAAAAATCTTCAAATTGTCCCAAGAGACATACTCTGACATCGTGGTAAATCATATTAATCAGATAACTTAGAAATTAGAAACATTATAAGTTAAAGTCAGTCTAATTTTTTATATTCATTTCTTCTGCTTTTGACACAACAAAGATCATCTGATTGATTTGATTGAGATCAAAGGCCGTTTTCATGTTCATTACTTCTTAATTTTAATCTTAAAATTGTCCCAAGAGACATAGACTAACGTCGTGGTAAATCGTATTAATGGAATCAATGACCTCCTCTGGGCAGGAGAACGTTGAAGATCAAAGTCGTACTCGCATATTTGGTTTGGTGGTTCAAAAAATCGATTTTTTGTTAACCCATATAAGCCCAGCGATTTTTTTTGTCAATATTCGAATGAAAAAGATTTTTTTAAGGTTACATGAGGTCGGACAATTCAAATTTGGGGTCAAAAAAATTTTCCGATTTTTGGTTTTCGAGTTATTTGGTGTTTGATTAATCGAACACGTAACTATGTATAAATTTATATTCTGGCTATAATATTGGTTTTATGCGAAAAGTGTAAATATGTTTTCAAGAGTTTGATCAATTTTTAATAAGACTGCATAGTTACGTTTTTAAATATTATTGTTTTTTAATGTTTTTCGATGCTTTTGAAATTATGTCAAAAATAACCTTTTGTTTTGGGAATTCATACAACTGGGAAGAGGTGTAAGAAATGAATATATTTATCCCATATTACACAAAATATCCCATATTAACTCATATTATTCCATATTACAAATCCTTCCATCATATCATGCAAAACTTTCGCGTTTAAAGTTTAAAAAAGAGCCCCAAAAAATTTATGGAAAGTACTAAAATTTACTGTTCGATTAATCGAGCATTGGGCCGATATGGGTTAATCACAGAGTCCACTAAAATATATCAAAGCGACACAGACCAGCATCTGAGTAACTTCTTGAAGAAATTAATGCTTTCCTTGAGTTGCTAATGAAACCGCAACTAAAACTGAGCAACATTTCAATTGACTTTCGCACAGAAACTTTCAAAGTGCACACAGATTGCTAACTCATTAACGCCAGCAAAGTCAACGATAGGAACGGCGCAAAAATGTTAATATATTCAAATTGTTTGCATTGATCACACTCAACTCTGTCGCTCGCACTTTCAAACGTATTCAATGCTTCCCACTCACTTTATGCCCAAATGTAAGCAAGCAAAAATGCATTTCGCGCTCAAATGAAAATTGAAAACTTTTCCAGGAAAATATTGAACTGGTATAATGCATGCATAACCAGCAAAACTCAAACTAACACACACACACACACACACAGACAATGAACGTATTAGCAGCAGATCTACCTAAAAGTATGCTTTGCTTACATAGCTGCGCGTTGTTAATGCAGCGCCGCCAGCTACAAAGGTGGCGCACAACTCAAACACACATACAACGTCACCAAAGTTGCAAGTTTTTTTTTTTTGTGGTAAAATATAAAATTCAAATTTCCATATTACGCATAAATTTTTCATGCATTTTCGGTGCGATGAATTTCAGCACTCACACCACCACACTCGCTTACACCAACACTAATCTTTGTGGCACACAGTGTCGAGCTGCAAGTAGTGCGCCCTCAGACTAAGTCAACTTATCAGCCGTTGTGCGAAATGTTGATATGAATTTATGAAGGCGCTTGTTTGACGCCAGTTGGCAACAACCAGAAGTAAACGCAGCGCAAGCAGCGATTCAAGCAGCTGACGAAGAAGCAAAGCAAAACGCGCCAGGTGAGAGCTGAGCAAAAAAAAAGCAGAGCACCAGAGTTTTAGATATTCCGGTGCGTGCTTAAAACGTAAACTTTTTGATTAACTGAAGACGGAACGGCGTCGACGACGGTAATCTGCAACTTCGCCAGCGTGCGCTCCACGCAGACAGACGGCGAGACGAAGCGAGAGTTGCGGCAGTGCGCTGCTTATGCGGGCACATTCATCTTCGGCAGCAGCCACAAAGACTGCAACAAGGGCACGTTTCATTGTGCTGCCCTCACAAGACGTTAGCACACACGGACACAAATCTAAGTAAATTGAAAAAAAAAGCAAAAAAACAAATTCGCCAAAGCACACAGCCAGACAGAGAATCAATGAACAAAATGCCGCGCCCGAAATGAACAAAAATGGCCAACATATCGACTTGAGTTTGACTTCAAGGTTTTCTCGATGTCCTAATGAATTTCCCATCAGCAAAAACAAGTCTCAGTACTTTAGGTGCTTACGATCGACTTATTCGGACGCTACAGTTGAAGAAATGAAATGACGCTGTCGTACTGCAAGTTGGTTGATGGATGGACAAGTGAATGAAATATAATGAAATATAAATAACAGAGACATAAAATAATTATTATCCATATTTTTGGAAATAAAAAAATTGCCCTAATTTAAGAAATTTCTAAAAATATTGCTTTCTAATAATTATACAAATATTAAATATTTTTGAGTTGCATAATAACTGTTATAAGAAATCCGTACATATCCATACTCATTTTTTTTGGAAATAAACAAATTGCCTTAATTTAAGAAATTTCTAAAAATATTGCTTTATAATAATAATTCCCAATAAGAAATTGTTTACGTGACCTGTGACTATTATCATGTAATAATTTTTATTTTATTTTGTATTTTTCTTTTATTTTTACAACAATAAATTATTATACAAATATCACAGTAGCAGCACTAGCGGCTTTGGCCATCGCCGACTCATGTAATAAATATTTTTGAGTTGCATAATAACTTTTATAAGAAACAAGTATATTTTTCGTTGTCGATAATTATTATTTTGTGATTTTTTTTCATACGTTGCTTCTTAACTTTTATTTATGATTTTTTTATTTACATTACCGAGAGTTATTATTTAAAAAAAAAAATTTGTTTACATTACCATAGATACCACATTTGGGTATGAATTAATTTTTAATTGTTTCAAATTGACAAACGCAAATTTACTGCAGAAAACCAATTTCACCAACCAACAACTAAGCAATACAAAATTAATTCATACTCAAAATGTGATAAGGCAACGTAAAAACAAAATTTCTTTCATAAAAGTTATGAAGCTACGTTAAAAAATTTTCTTTTAAATAATAGTTATCAGCAAAGTAAATAACAAAAAAATCATAAATAAAAGTTATGAAGCAACGTAAACAAAAATTTCGCAAAATAACTAAACAATTTTTTTTCATTTATTTAATTTTATTTAAATTTATAAAATATATACAAATTTATAAATTATAAACCAGACATTATAAATACATATATAAAAAAATATATAAATTTATTTAATTTATTTTAAAAAAATTATCGGCAAAGTAAATAACAATAAAATCATAAATAAAAGTTATGAAGCAACGTAAACAAAAATTTCTCAAAATAACTAAAAGAATTTTTTCAATTTATTTAATTTTATTTAAATTTATAAATATAAGTATTAGGGCGGGTCAAATTGTATGGAACGATTTTTTTTGATGAAGCGTAATCTATAGGTGATTCTGAGAAATTTTGCTCAAGAGACCATAGCTCTAAGTCGGATTTGGAGCCCCCAAAATTTCATTCATTTCATTCTTTCATTCATTCATTCATTAGTTCATTTTAGGCTATTTTTCGACAAAAAATTCCTAATATGTCTACTAAAAATAAAAAACAAATATTGGTATCAATACAGATTCTGAAAGGTGATAAAAATACCTTTCAAACAAGCCCAGACTGAGAAATCTACTATAACTCTATCCGATTTTATGACGGATTTAATTAAATTATTCTATTTATATATTGAAAAATATCTATTTTGACATTTTGGGGGGCTCCAAATCCGACTTAGAGCTTAGAGCAAAATTTCTCAGAATCACCTATAGATAACGTTTTTGCTATACGCTTCATCAAAAAAAAAATTAACCCGCCCTAATAAGTATATATAAATTTATAAATTATAAACCAGACATTATAAATATATATATAAATTTATTTAATTCATTTAATTTATTTTAAGAAAATTATTTAATATTATTTTTTTTAAATTATTATTATTTATTATTTATTTATTTATTATTATTTATTATTATTATTTACTTATTATTTCATTTATTTAATTTATTTTTTTTTAAATTAGGTTTCATTGTAATAGTTACATTGTAATTATTTTCATAAAAAAAGTTATAATAGTTAAGTCCCTGATAAAAAAAATCTAAAATCCAAATCCAATCCAATGCAAAAAATTTGAACGGACCGCCAAATGGATGCATGCACGGACGGACAGAAGGACTACCGGGACGGATTAATACACGAAAGAACCGACGATCGAGTGTCGGATGAATGAATGGACCAAAGAATTTACAACCAGGCGGCGTCCATCTGTCTGTGACCAGGCAGATGGACGGCTAAATGGAGGGAAAGCCAAATAGACCGAAGGCTATACAAATCGATGAAGGGCCAGACAGACGGCAGCCAGACAGATGGACAATCAGACAGGCATTTAAGCCAAACAAAGTTAAAGCTGATGGATAGTCAGATGAACAAGTAACTGGATGAACGGATAGTCGGATGGCATTAAGATGAAGGGACGCACAGTTGAATGGATGAACGGACGTAAGAACTGACGGCCAAACGAATAAGCGGCCAGACGAACGAACCTCCAAATGGATAGGTAAACAAACGCAAGAGCAGACAGACAGACGGACAATTAGATAAAAATCCAAGCTGAAGATAGCCATATTACCGGGTAAATGTATGGACGTATAGTCAAATGAAATGATGCACAGCTGGATGGAACGTACTAACGAAAGAACGAACGCACATAAGAACTGCTAGCCACACGAGTAGATGGGCAGATGTATGGACAACCAAAGAATGAATGGACAGCAGCCAGTTGAACAAATGGCTAATGGAAGTCCAGCCAAATGGAAGTCCAAGGTAATAGATAGTGAGGCAAAGAGTAGACAAATGGACGCGTATTCGAATGGACAGCTATATGAATAAACGAATATATATATGGAAAAACGCAGAATCGGATGCCTGGATGGATAAAACGACTGGCACCGGACTGAGACGGACAGGCAACCATAGGTAAGGGCAGTAAAGTGGGCATGAAAATTGTTGCATAGTCAAAGAAAAGGGTTGAAGTATGTATGGATAGATATAAGGACTGACATTCAGATGTACCGATGACCAAACGGGCGTCCAAAATGATGGAAATATTTAACCCTTTCGACCCCAAAGTCCCCTAAAAGCATTTTCACATATTTTTTATCTTATAGCAAAAGCTTCGATTGATTTATGGGTTTTATTTAAGTAGGCACCAACAAATTAATATTTTTTGGAAGTGAATTCAAAGCAAATTACAAAAATGTTACTGTTATCCCCGAAATAGTTTCTAATAATTTGCGGCGATATCAGGGAAAGTTTGTGTTCTAATTGAAGTCTACGAATTGGGCGCGTTTGATCAAAACCCTGTTTCTTTAATATTGGTTAAATAAAATCAAAAAATGATAATTTTGTATTTTTCTATGAGTATCAAATAATTTTTCTGTATTTAAAAAATATTGATACAAAATTTAGGTAACCAGTTTTAAGCGAAAATGTTTCAAAAGTAAACTAGCTCTAGAACTTCAACAAGGAGGCGTGACGACTTCAAATGTCGTGTGCACACTTCTTAGGAGAGTGTTTCATGATTTAAATACCAAAAAGTATTTAATATCGAGACACAGGGTAAAATTCCGGGTCGAAAGGGTTAAGGATAATCGGCCAAAATTGTAAGGGTTGTACACATCAAATCGATTTGAGTGGACGAATGTATGGATGGACATTATAATCAAATGGACGAATGTATGGACAGACGGACGAATAGGTGGACGCCTAGATCGATGAGTTTCCATTCTTTTGATAATTCTGATCATTTGCTCATTGAATACTCCATACCAATGTGAACATACCCGAAGACCCCAGTGTAGGGTATCAAAAACCAACTCCGTCCGGCATGCGCGCCACATAACGTTCATCACTTCATATATTTCTACCGTTGTCCATGCTCTGCTCTCGCCGGAAAAAACTTGGCAACCAAAAAAAATTCAAAAACAGCGCAAATTTGCGCTTTTGCACACGTTTGCTCAGACTCCACAACTGCTTTGCCTGTACGCCGCTCTCATTGAATTCACCAAACGCTTAGCCAGCTTGCTGACTCGCCAACCAGCCAACCAGTCATCCCTCCTTTCATTCGTCCTTTCTTGGCCGCGTTCATGGCCGACATTTATCTTCATAGTCTGCCAATGCAACGTGTTGCCAGCTGACTGAAGCAGAGTTGCGCAGGAAGCGCACAGGTGTGTGGCTTCTTCAAGCAGCCACACGTGAGAAATAACCAACAGCAATCCGACAACAACATTTCGACACTTCTTGCGCGCCGTCGAAAACTTTTGCCTTAAATACCTGAAGTGCACAAAGAAGAAAGGCAAAAAATCAACGCCCACCTTCGCCCATGCGCCGATAATAAAAAAATAAGAAATCAACTCCAGCTGACTTTGACCGCCAACACCAACACCATCGCTCTGGCCATCGCCCAGCTCCCAAAGACGGGGCAATGCAGTCGCCAGCCGGTAGCTGCAACAACTCTGGGCGCCCTGCTGGCCCACACGACTTGCCGACTTTAAATTGACAAGTGATAAATCTGTCGAATTTGCAGTGCTTGACTGTTGTCCGTACGTGTTTGTGTATTTAAGGCGAACACTTTTCGCCTTTCAACATGTGAGCGATTTTGACGTTCGCAGGGATGAGTTGAGCATTGGCTGCCAGCTGGTTCGTCGTTTTTGCTCGGCATTCCTGTTCTTGCTCTTGTTTTTGTTCTTTTTCCAGTCGGTGTTATTGTTGTAGTTTCTGTTTTAGTTTTTCGTTGCAAAAGTTTTACATCTCGTACGCACTGCTGAAGTTATGAAAAGTTGTGCTTGCAGCAAAAGTGGAAAAGAAATGCAAAAAAAATTGCAAAATGACATGCCAGATTTTTTGTGAACTCTCAAAGGCAGTTTTTGGAGATTTTTGTTCAGTTTTGATTTAGTTTTTAAATAGGAAAACTTTATGCGAGTATTTACATTAGTTTCGCCTAAGTTCAAAAAAGTAAATCCAGCAATAAACTTGGTTACATTTACATTAGAAAATTAAAATTTCAACTTAGAAATCTCGCTTCAAGCTGAGCTCGTTCACAATCTGTGGGACCAAAAACCATGTATGTACATATTTATAAATTAGCTATGTTATTATTATTATTATTCGCATAAAGTTCTAACAACTCTTTACCTCGTCCGATGTTGACTTTCGAACAACGAAAAATATGCATTGAGTTATTTCTGATTCCCGCAAGTCTGAAGTAAATAAAACAAATAAAATAAAATAAAATAAAATAAAATAAAATAAAATAAAATAAAACAAAATAAAATAAAATAAAATAAAATAAAATAAAATAAAATAAAATAAAATAAAATAAAATAAAATAAAATAAAATAAAATAAAATAAAATAAAATAAAATAAAATAAAATAAAATAAAATAAAATAAAACAAAATAAAATAAAATAATTAATAAACAATAAATCATTCTTTTTTGACCCCATCAAATTTTAATGGAAAATAATTTTGTAATTATTTCTCATTTTAAAATGCTTTCTCCATATTTCAAGCCAATACACAGTGATTCGTTTCATAGACAAAATTTAAAAAATGTATAGTCCAATATTAAGTAAATCATATTTCTTCATAAAAACCTAGCTGACCCGGCGAACTTCGTCCCGCACGACATTTTTTGTTTTCTTATAATGAAATACGCGAGATGGCGAATCTATGGCGATGCAAATTGACGAAGAAACCCAACTAAAGGAAGAGGAGGGAGCTACTGATTAACGCAATCGAGGCCCTCAAATAAGCAATGTTGCTGCTAAGTTTCAGTTAAGAAATGGATTGCGCTTGAACCAGATTTAAAATATATTGGCAGGGCCACGCCCCTTTATTCAATACCCACACAATGCCCTCTGTCGAAGGTGAAAATGGTAGGTTCGTAAGGTTCAGCAAAATATTTGGGTCACAAAAAATGTGCCACGCCCCTTGTCCAACGGCCATTACATCCTACCAGTAGAATGACTCATCTATGGGACGACGGGGTACTAAATTTCAGTGTTGTACGACTTACAATTTCAAAGATATTCTCTATTAAAAATTTGGCTTGTATGGGCGGTGCCACGCCCCTTGTTCAATACCCTCACCATTCCCTTTGTCGAAAGATATGAATAAATGGTAGGTTCGTACTTAGTTTCATTGCTGCGCGATTTATAGTTCAGCGGAATAATTGGGTCACAAAAAATGTGCCACGCCCCTTGTCCAACGCCCATAAAATCTTACCAGTAGAATGACTCATCTATGGGTCGACGCTATACCAAATTTCAATGCTGTGCGCCTTACAATTTCATATATATTCCATTATTAACCCGGCGTCATTGTTGCCGGGTATCTAATACCCGACGCATTTTAAGTTATGTTCTAAAAAAATTATCGCATAATAAAAAGATTTAATTTGATGAGTAATATGCTCATTTTATGATAAATAAATGTTTGATTTTTATTAATAATGTATTTAACTACCTATTTCCCTCCCCTGCTTTGGTAGCCACCTTGTCGCGGTGCGGGGGCTTAGTTACGAGGATCCGGCCTGGCCATGCTGATGGGCGTGTTCGAACACTGTGTCGGTCACGTCCGGTGGGTTCAACCGTGTCAGACGGGCAGCCGGGGAGTACGAACTAAGCGCTACCATCTACCCAAACCCTCTCGAACCCATCCCTCTGATTCCCGTCACTTCTCTATCCCTTTCCTAAATCCAGGGGCGTCGGTTACCCATAGTGGGCGGCACCTGGTCTGCGTCTGACTCCAGAGGGGCGGCAGTTTTTCTTTCACCTGGCAGTAGGTATAAAATGCAAACCCCCCCTTTTTCAATGGTGAAGCCTACTCCCGGTTTATCTGCACGAGGTAACCAGACTTCTGGGAATCCTCCCGCCGATCCGTCGGCGGCTTGGGCATCGGATGTGCAGGCCCAAAGCTCACCTTCCCTTATGACCGAGACTGTCACCCAGGGTCCCGGAGGAAGCAAGTTACTAGCGGTGGACGATGGCACATTGACTATGTCAATGGAGAGCCTACTGTTGGAGGAGAATGTGGACAGACTAATGTCAGAAGCATCAAAGTCAGCCATCAAGGCTGATGGAGATGTGGAGATGTTAGATAGTCCATCTACTTCAACGAGTCGAATTCGGGTACCATGCGTATCTCCGAAAACGGTTAAACCTGGTGCGAACCAGGAGAGTGCCGGTAAGGAGGTTGCTGGCATCGGGGGTTCGAAGGCAGGTGAAGAGCTGTCTGCTAGACAGCGCAAAAGGATGAGGCAGAACAAGAGGAAAGCTGTCGCGAAAGCGGCGGCAAGTACTCAAGTTCTGCCAACTTCAACACCTGTGATGGCCACAGGAAAGCGTGACAGAACGGGCGATGATTCGTCTGCTATGGCACACTCTTCTGAGTCCGCTCTGGGGTCTGAGCACTCGGCTGTGAAGAGTAGCAAGGCAAAGAGGAGGAAGGTCCTTGGACCGGAATCGGACGTGCCGGCACGCTCGACGCAGGAGTCTGCAGGTCAGCCGTCTACTGACATGGAGAAGGCTGCAGGATCCCAGGAAATGTCGGATGACACTCAGCCGTCTACCTCTGGTGCCACGTTTGCGGGAGTGGCTGCCAAAGCGATGATGGTTGAGATACATACCGACAAAGGAAATGGTCTGTTGTCCCAAGGACAGCAAGACTATTTCGACTCCTACCTTTGGAAGGCAATCGGTGATTCGAAAGAAACACCGATGTTCGAAGGAAAGCGCGTTGAAAACGGCATCATTAAGGTGCAATGCTCCAACGCGGCTTCTCGAGAATGGCTGGAAAAAGTCGTAGCGAAGATGCCAGCCTGTGAAAAGAGTAAGTTCGTGCTCATGGACGGAAATAGCATCAGGCTGGTGAGGGCTTCAGCCTGGATACCGGGGATTCTCCGGAAACCAGGTGAAATCCTCGCACGTATCCGTGCCCAGAACGCAGGTCTGGACACGAGCCCATGGCGAATATACTCGCTTACCAAGGATGTATCGGCTGTCAATAAAGAGGTCGGTGCACACTTGGTGGTGGGTATTGACTTAGACTCGTTGAAGATCCTGAAGTCGAAGTACGGGTACCGTCCTCACCTACACCTGGGGCGGGTGCACTTCCGCCTACAGGATAAGGAGGAGGATAAGGCGTAACGGTAGTTTCAGTCCCTTACATGACTGAAATTATTATCACGCAAATCAACTTGCAGCATAGCAAATCGTCTACTGCTCTACTATGCAGCAGGCATGCGAAACTGCAAACATGTCCTCAAATAATATTAATCCAAGAGCCATGGGTGTGCTACAAGCGTATCTGTGGTCTGGGTGCCATTACTTGGGGACAAATCCTTCAACACGAAGGGAGTGATAGACCGCGCGCATGTATCATCATGCCGCGGTCGATCGAATGCACGATGCTTAGACAATTCTGTTCTCAAGATGTCGTTGCGGTTAAAATAAAGTACTGGGTTGGTGGGAACAGCGTCGAAACTGTAATAGTAACGGCCTACCTGCCGTATGACTCTATACTTCCTCCTCCATCGAGGGAGGTAATGGAAGTCGTCCAGTATGCTGAATCCAGGGGTTTGGGACTCATAGTGGGCTGTGACGCAAATTCACAGAACATTGTTTGGGGTAGCAGCAAATGCAATCCCAGGGGTACTAAACTTTTGGAATTCATTATGTCGGCTGATATGGTGATTCAAAACGTTGGTAACAACCCAACTTTTGTGACCAGCAGAAGACAAGAAGTGATTGATCTGACACTAACCAATAGGAAAGTGGCAGATCAGATCATGCAATGGCGGGTTTTGGAGGAGGTCTCTCTTTCAGATCACCGCTTTATCGAATTCCGACTCGGTATTGATCTAATGTCGATACCAGGTGGACGGAATCCTCGCAAGGCGGACTGGAACAGGTTTGGTGAGCTTCTGACAGAGCGTATACCAATCCTGAAAAAACTCCGAAGTACAGCCAAGATTGAAGAAGCGACTAGGGAACTAGGAGTTACTTTGACTGGCTGCTATGAGGAGGTGTGTCCGCTGAGAGCGAGCAGACAAGGCAAAGCAGTTCCATGGTGGAGTGCTGAGCTTTCGAAGCTACGCAAACGATCCAGGAAGCTTCTGAATAGGGCCTTAAAAACCCGAAAAGAGAACGACTGGACCAACTATCACCTCGTCCAAAAGGAATTTAAGAAGAAAGTGAGGTCTGCCAAACTGGACTCTTTCAGAGACTTTTGCAATGAGGTTGAAGGTATGAAGGAGTCAGCAAGACTGTGTAGGGTTCTACAAAGAGACCGAACAGTTAAGCTTGATTCTCTTCGCTTGCCTGATGGCTCCTATACTACCTCTAAGTCGGAAACCTACAACACTCTCCTAGCGACCCATTTTCCGGGAAGCAGGATAATTCCCACTGTGGTGGACAGTTGTGAGGTCAATGACGCAGGTAATAGGACTAAAAGGCTTAACTGGTTTTCCGCGTCAGAAGTAGTAACGGAGGAGGCGGTAAGATTTTCTTTCTCCTCATTCGAAAACTACAAGTCCCCAGGACCTGATAAAGTTTACCCGATAATGCTAAAGAGGGGTGGAGACAAGCTGGTGAAAGCACTTATAAAGATCTTCACGGCTTGCCTCGCTCATGGTTACATTCCAACTCTTTGGCGACAGGTCAGAGTGGTCTTCATTCCCAAACCAGGGAAGGACGACTATACGCTGGCCAAGAGCTTTAGGCCAATCAGCCTGACTTCTTTCAAAGCTTAGAGCGAATGGTAGAAAAGCACATCCGAGCGAAGGTGCTGACAAGAAGCCCACTTAGTAGAAACCAACACGCTTACCAGAGTGGAAAATCATGCGACTCAGCCCTGCATGACATCGTATCCAAGATTGAAGCAGGGCTGGAAGCTGACCATTACACTTTGGGCGTCTTCGTGGATATTGAGGGGGCTTTTGACAATGCAACCTTTGATTCGATATGCTCAGCAGCCAGAATGCATGGGGTAAATGAGACCCTGATAAGGTGGATCCGCTCCATGCTCTCCGGGAGATTGCTGACCGTTGGTGAGAGTGATAGCAATTCGGTCACGGCAGAGGTCGGACGGGGATGTCCCCAGGGTGGTGTCCTCTCTCCGCTGCTGTGGTGTTTCGTGGTCGACTCTCTACTAAGGGAGATGCAGGATCTCGGAATACATGTCCAAGCATACGCGGACGATGTCTGTGCACTAGTATCAGGACGATCCCTCAGGATAATTTGCAAGAAAATGCAGAAAGTCCTGGATAAGATTGATAACTGGTGCACAGGACAGGGTCTTTCCGTTAATCCCAGTAAAACGACTTTGGTCCTATTTACTAGGAAGCGGAAGCTGGATGGTCTCGAACTGCCAGTACTGAAAGGTGTGACCCTCAGTCTATCCACGGAGGTGAAATATCTAGGGGTTATCCTAGACAGGAAACTAACGTGGAAGATGCATGTCTTGACGAAAGTAGACCGTGCGCTGAAGGTTTTCCAACAGTGCCGTCGAGCTTTTAGCAAGACCTGGGGCCTGAAGCCTGCGGTGGTCCTCTGGATATATACCGCACTCATCAGACCCATAATTACGTACGCATCGGTAGTCTGGTGGAGACGAACAATGGTTAAGTCCGCAGCTTTGGCTCTGAACAGACTACAAAGAAGTGTATGTATATGCATTACGGGTGCCATGAGCACTGTCTCGGGTGATGCCCTTAATGCCATGCTTGACCTGCTTCCCCTAGACCTAAAAGTTCAAGAGGAAGCGATGAAAGCGACATGTCGGCTATATTCCTATGGATACTGGCACGACAACAAGGGATCGGGTCATGGAGAAATCTTCAAGAGGTTGTCAGCGCAATATCCGTTGCTGCTGGCCCCTAAGGATTGCCTAATACCCGTAGTATCCTTTAGGAGGAACTTTGAAGTGAGGTTCCCAACGCGCGACCAATGGGACAACCCACAGGCCATGCTAGGGGATCTGACGGATATTTTCTTCACTGACGGATCCAAGACCGATAAAGGTACTGGAGCTGGATGGCACCTCGATGGAAGTGTCAACTGCTACTACTCACTGGGTGGGCTGACTACCGTCTTTCAGACGGAAGTCTTCGCCATTCTGAAGGTAGCGGAATGGATAATTGGGAGGAAATGGTGCGGGAAACATATAGGAGTCTGTAGTGATAGTCAAGCTGCACTTAAGGCCCTGGAGAACGCGCGTGTTACCTCTAAGATTGTCCAAGAATGTAAGTTGAAGCTAAAATCAGTCGCGAGACGTAATAAGCTCCAACTTATCTGGGTTCCGGGACACTGCGGTGTTCTAGGTAACGAAACTGCCGATGAACTGGCTAACTGTGGATCAGGGTGTACACCCATGGGACCAATAATCGGCACCAGTCTAGCAGGAACCCTGGACTGGATCAGGTCCTGTGTAAATAACCTACACAGAGAACGTTGGTCTAGCTTGGGAAGCTGTAAAACTGCCAAGTGTTTTGTGAAAAGCCCGAACAGGAAAGCAGGGAATTTCCTCCTGAAGCTGGGAAGGAAAGACCTCCGTCGAATGGTCGGGTTAATCACAGGACACAATCCATGGGGGCGACATATGGCCAACATGGGCATCATCGAGGATCCGACTTGCATGTCTTGCCTGGAGGAGGTTGATAGTACAGAGCACTTTCTCTGTGCATGTCCTGCCTTCTCTAGAACGAGATTGCGCACGCTGGGTTCAGATGTAATGAGAATGGACGAAGTTCATTCTCTCACCCTGTGTGATCTCCTGAGATTCATTAATGAGTCCGGGAAATTTGCACAGGAGACCTCATAGCCCTTTCTCCCTTTCCACCCACTTTCTCTTTTTCTCTTTCCCATTCCAATCTCCTCTATCAACCTTTTTCCTGAGCCTTAAGTACAATGGGCTATAAAGCCTGAGTGCTTGAGGTAATGACCTCCCTTAGGTTATTTCCTCGGCTCCCCCTCACAACCATCCATCCATCCACCTATTTCCCTATTATAGAAAACTAATATTGACATAAGCTTGATTCAGTGTACAATAATGTACATGGGTAAAATTTACCCGGCCACAACGGCCAAGTTCTCTTTAGTAGCCACAATGACGCCGGGTTAAGATTTGGCTTGTATGGGTGGTGCCACACCCCCTCGTCCAATACCCGCCCCATTCTCTCTGCCGCAGGACATGACTAAATAGTAAGTTCGTAGTGAATTTAATTGATGTGTGACTTATGGTTCCAAAGTTATTATCTGAAAATGTGCAAAAGTCACGGTCAAATATGGCATGGATTTTCCGACTTTTCCAATAGATTTTCCGGAATTTTCTTTTCCCACGAACCTGAACTGACTTAATACAAATCGAACAAAACAAACCCCATGAAAATCGGCCGTTCCGTTTGAGCGTGATGCGATCACACACATACTGCCACTCTCTTTTATATATATAGATGTTAACCAATCAGATTATAATTTTCGAAAAAATTCAAAACCACGTGTTGAAATATTTCTGATTTGAAAATGTTTTACCATATTTGAGGTGCAATATTTTAATTCAAAAGACGTATTAAATCATATTTCTCCATTAAAACTTTTAACTCATCACTGACCGCGTCAGATTTTGTAAAAAAAAATTTAAAAAACACGTGTCGAATTATTTCTTATTTTAAAAACTTTCACCATATTTTAACTTAAAACCCCTAATAAATCATATTTTTCCATAAAACTTTTAACCCATCGTCGGCACTGTCAGATTTTGATTTTCAAAAAACTAAAAACACATTTCGAATTATTTCTAATATCAACTGTTTTCAATAATTTTGAAGTAAATAGGCCCGTCAGTTCATATTTTGTCGTAGTCTTCCCATATAAGAACCTTAACCCATTATTTAACCCGATAAATTGTGATTTAAAAAAAAATTATTATTATTAAATTAAATTATTAAAAATTATTAAAAATAATTATTAAAATTATTTTTGATTTAAAGCTTTTTCACCAAACTTGAAGTAAATAGGCCCATAATTTCAAGTTTTTTGCAGTTTCTCCACACAAATGGTTAACCCAGCGTTGATCCCGATAGAAATTCATTTTCATAAAAATGAGGAACACCTGTTGAATTATTTCTTGTTTGAAGTGTTTGAACTAATTTTGAACTCAGAATGATTGAACTCAGAGTGATTTCAAGTGGTTTCACCAATTTTAAAGTTAACAGGTCCATCGTTTAATGTTTTTTTCATCGCCTTCCCGAACCTTAACCCATCGTAGGACCCGTCGGGTTTCAATTTTGAAAAAAATAAAAACATGTATCGAATTATTTCTCATTAAGAGGACTTTTACCAAGTTTGAAATCAAAAGGCGAAAAAAATCATGTTTCTTCATACAAACTTTTAACCCTTGGTTCACCCCGTTAGATTTTATTTTAAAAAAATTTAAAAAAACATGTCAGATTATTTCTAACTAAGAGTACTTTCATCAAGTTTGAAGTCAATGGGCCCATTAGTTAATGTTTCATTATACAAACTGTTAACCCATCGTCGACACCGTCAGAATAAAACAAAAAATGAAAAAATGGTGTCTTATTACTTTTGATTTCAAGTGTTTTTACCAAGTTTGAAGTCAATAGCCGCATCGTTTAATGTTTTTTATAGACCACAATAAAATTTTATTTTTCGAAAATTATTTAATTTAATTGTTTTTGATTTGAAATATTTTCACCGAAGTTAAAGTTAAAAGGCCCAAAAAAAACCAGGTTGCAGGTGCCAGGTTTCTTCAGGCAAACTTTTAATAAACCCTTGGTTTACTCCGTTAGATTTCAATTTTCAAAAAAATTAATTGTATAGGGTGTTTTTTTTAGAGGTATAGAACTTCGAATTGAAATAAAACACAAGAAAATCGTTTTAATGTCCATCAATTTGGCTTTATTGGAAGGATAATTTTATGCCATTAATGTTTAAATATGATTTCGGGCATGTGGCCGCCGCGGCTGGCTCGAATAAAGCCAATTCTACAGGTCCAATTTTCAACCACTTTTTCGAGCATTTGGGGCCGTATGTCGGCAATAACGCCACGAATGTTGGCTTCCAAGTCCCCTAACGTTTCTGATTTGTTGGCGTAGACGAGCGACTTCACATTTCCCCAAAGAAAATAATCCAATGGTGTCAAATCACACGATCTTGGTGGCCAATTGACAGGTCCATTCCGCGAAATTATGCGCTCATCGAATGTTTCCTTCAATAAATCGATTGTGACGTGCGCTGTGTAGCATGTAGCGCCGTCTTGTTGGAACCACAACTCATCCACATTCATGCCATCCAATTCGGGAACAAAATAGTCGGTTATCATGGCTCTATACCGGTCTTCATTAACGGTAACTGACTCTCCAGCATTATTTCGGAAGAAGTATGGCCCAATGACTCCACCAGCCCATAGAGCACACCAAACAGTCAGTTTTTGTGGATGTAATGGCGTCTCAAGGGTCTCATGTGGATTCTCTTCACTCCAAATGCGGCAATTTTGCTTGTTGACGTAGCCATTCAACCAAAAATGAGCCTCATCACTGAACAAAATTTTGCGATGAAAATCAGCATCGAGATCAATCTCATTTTCGGCCCATACACTAAAATCACGACGCATTGCATGGTCTCGCGGCTTTAATTCTTGCACAAGCTGGATCTTGTAAGGTCGCAAGCCAAGATCTTTGCGCAAAATCTTCCATAAAGTTGATGGACAAAGCTCCAATTGCTGTGCACGGTGGCGAATCGATTCATTCGGGTCCTCTTCAACATTTTGCTCTACAGCGGCAATTGTTTCTTCGGTGCGCACTGTTCGACGTCTCTGCGGATGCGTATTATCACATAGAGTAAACGTAGTGCGAAAGCGACCCATGGTTAACCGAATTAATTGCTCTGATGGACGATTATGTCGACCATAAAATGGACGGAGCCTGCGGTAAACTTCGCGAACTGAACCATTATTTTCGAAATAAATTTGCACAATTTGAAAGCGTTGTTCTTTTGTCAACCTGTTCATGATGAAATGGCAAACCAAACTGAACATAAATGACATTAGAGTTGCCAGATTTGACCACAAAATGCCAGTTTTATCTCTATTCGAAAAACAAACCTCGAAAAAAAACACACTATATTAATTAATTTTGATTTTAAGTGATTTCACCAAGTTTGAAATCAATTGACTCATTAAATCGCGTTTCTTCATTCAAACCCTTAACCCATGGTTTGCCCCTTAACACCCCGAATTTCAACAAAATCACGTCTTAGCGGAGGTTCATTTTCTAAAGTGGATCTACAGTTCAAGTTTCATGTTTATAGCTTCAGCGGTTTTGGCAGGGCATTGGTCAGTTATTCAGTCAATTAGTTAGTCAGTCAGGCAATTAGTCAGTCAATCAGACTGGGCAAACAATTATATGTATTTAGAAAGATTACACTACGACGCTGTCTGTCGCTGCACGCAAATTATGGCCATTTTCTCATGCACTACGTCTCCCGTATCTTCGTTGCGTATACGCCATGTAAGCCCCCATAATGTTGAATTAAGGCAAATTGAATTTAATGCGGCTCGTCACTTTTATTTCTCGCACACATCCTTAACTTCCTCAACTTCCGTGTTGCTTTTGTGGTTTGCACTGTTGTTTTTGTTTGCTGTCACAGTTGTTGTTGTTGCTGGCGTACCGCAACAGCGCTGCCCACAGCTACTTACTGCAAATGCTACAAATGTAATCTAATTAATAGCCGCACAGCAGCCGGCCGCACATTCACGGCACTTGCGCCAATTTCACTCTCCCGCATTTTCAACTTTACGCAGCCACCGCTGCTCCACCGGCAGCTGATAATTTGCAAATCTTCACTTGAATAGCGGCGACAATGTTAGCGTAAAAATACAACAATAGCTACGCTACAACAACAGCACAAAAAATTCTACAAGCAACTTAAGTAAACAACTAAGCAAGTGAGAGCAGTGCGTGGAGCGCTGTGCGCCGTTGGCGTCGCTTCCTTCTGGCTCTGGTGCACGAAGCGCAGCGCATCCGTGCGCCGACTGCGCGCAAAGTCAACATTTGCCTATTTAAGGCATTGTGAAAAGTTTTCATGACTTGACGGCGCTCGACGCCAGGCCAGGCTAACCTGACCTGACGAGCGCAGCGACAAGGCAAAGCGGGCATGTGGCGCTGACTGGTCGACTGACGGCTTAGTAGTCGTTGGCCATTGTGCAGCTAAAGTTGAAGGAGCATATCAAAACTTTTGCTTCACGCTTCTGCTGCCGTCACTTTGGCCAAACACATACAAAGCGCACACACTTTGGGCTTCTAAAGTTGTGAGGCGTTTCAACGTTGAGTTTCTTGTTCTTTCTCTTCAACGGGCAACGTTCTTGGCAGCTGCAGTTTGCGGCGCTCCGGGGCTGTTAATGTCTTTTTCACGCCAGGCCCCATGAATAATATGAAGTCGGTGCGTCAGTCAGCTGGCGTTATTACTTCCAGGGCGGCCAGACTGGACCAACGCAAACAACTCGCTGTCGGTCCAAGCTGACGCCGCTCAGCTGGCCTTCACATGTTCTGGCATCAATCTTCTTAGCACTGTTCGCTTGTGCCTATGGCCGCTCCTCAGTCGTTTTTCTTCTCATCCATACTGTTGTACATCAGCTCGTCTGTTCGTCTGCAACTCAATCACTCCACCTCTCGTGCTTTTTCTTTCTTTCAAACTTTTCGATTCACGCCAATTTTGCTGCACGCCTTGACGTGCTGCATTTCCAAACTGTAGTTTGGTCAACACCAGCAACACTAACAACAACAACAACCGTAAAAACAACAACATTAAAACAACAACAACAAAAACAGCAAAAACAACAACAACAATGTGTTGCAAAAGCTGCCAAACTTTGGTCGCTTTCTTACACTGGTTTTTTTTTGTTGGTCGCGCATTTTTGTTTTTATTTTTGTGCTCATCTCATTTTATTCCTTGTTATTGTTATTGTTATTGGTGCTGTCTACTGTGGACTATCGGTAGCTTCCGCGCCCACTGCTTTACCAAATGAAAAAAAAAGAAAAAGTTTCAACAACTCAGCTCTGCAATTTTCTTCACATCAGTTCGAGGCGAATTCGTGCATTTTCTTTGGCTAAGAATTTTATTCTTTTTTGACTAATTTCTCTTGCTGATGCTTTCTCTTAGTTTCCCATTTCTTTCATTTCTAATTTTGTTTTTATTTATTTTTGTTTAATATTTTGCACTGCATTCTTCTGACAAAGGGGCCATGTCTTGTGGCCTAAAAAGACGCGTACAAATTCGTATTTCGCATTAACTATTTTCCTGCTCGCTTTGCTATGCTATTTTTGTGTTTTTGTTGTTATTGTTGTTGTTGTTGCTTTTTATTCTTATCATTTGTTGCTCTACAGGGTGATACCATTTCATTGCCCAGCTCAAACCGCTAAAACTACAAATATGAAACTTAACGAGAACCGTAAAAATTATAAGCTAAATATAAAAATCAAAATATGAAACTTATTTTTCGATTTTTATTTTGCGCTCACCGAATAAAAAACATTTAATGATTTTTTTTTTTTAAGCCGAAAATGAAAATTATTTGTTGAGTTTTATTTTTTGGGGGAAAAATAAAAATTATGCGGTGAGTTTTATTGTTCACTTGCAGAATGAGAATTTATTTTTCAGTTTCTTTTTTTTCCACAAAATAAATATTACGGGTCGAGTTTTTGTTTTTGTTTTGAACTGTAGGTACATCTTGAAAAATTGACCTCCGCTAAAACTTGTTGAAATTCTGGGTCCAAAAGGGCAAAATATGGGTTAAGGTGTTGTATGCAGAAACGCAATTTTATGAGTCAATTGATTTCAAACTTGGTGAAAATATTTTGAAATTTTGAAAATCAAAATTTAACGGGTGAACCAAGAGTAAAGGGTCGTATACGGAAGGACTACGAAAAAATCCTGGAACGATGTACGAAATGTGTGTAAATGTGTATGGCAAATGCGCACATTTTCTGTCATGCGCATTTGCACATCCCTAAAGGATCGTGGCGGCCATCACTAGAAAAATCTCATCGGCCCGCAGCGGTCGGCCATTTTTTGTTTGTCAAATTAAAATTTATAATTAAATTGAAATAAATAACACATTGAAGATCAAACATTGGTGCCTCCTGTGAGGACTTCGGCACGGTTGGACAAGTCACAGGAAGCACGTGGTGGTCTGGCGCTCGCTGCACGTGGTGGTCTGGTGCTCGCTGCACGTGGTGGTCTGGCGCTCGCAAGGCAGCGAATTCGGAGCGTGCACATAAAGGTGCGGACACGAGGTAAGTGCAATTGATATTGGTGTGTGGTGGATGAGGCTGGGGTGTCCATGGAGTACGTGGCTGAACAACTAGCATTGTTGACCGCCGTGCACAAAACGTTACGCAACTTTAAAAAGGATGCCGTGGCACGCAAAACCAAAGCATATTTCCAAACAAGGTTGGAAGTGCTTATTTCGTTACGCGGAGAGTTCCGCGACAATCACCGGAAGATAATGCACGTTGCGGACGATAAGGAAGTAGAAGAACGATACGTGAAGGTGGAACTCAGTGATGAATTTGAGGAGGCTTATTTGGAAGCCATGTCCACGATCCGAACAGCTTTCGAGACTGCGTTCCCCCCCTCTCCATCGGGCGAGATCCAAAATACACCGATGACAACTGCGCCTGCTGTGACTCTCGAAGTGCCGCTGCCAGAAGTCAAATTACCGACATTTAGTGGAAATTATGTTGAATGGCCTGCCTTTAAGGAGTTATTTCTTGCGCGTGTTCATAACAGCGAACGTCTAAATAACTGTCAGCGTTTACATTACCTCAAAGGCGCGTTATCCGGTGCTGCTGCACAAGACATTCAGCATATCAGCATTCTAGGGGAAAATTATGCAGTCGCTTGGAAAATGCTGAGCGATGTATACGACAATAACAGAATATTATTTTCACACTTTATGAATGTTTTCGAAGACCAACCAGCGATTCGCAAGGAAGATGCTGCAGCATTAAGACAATTTACACAGACATGCCGGGCATGTGTAAATTCGATACAGAAATTAGGGGTCAACATTGAATCACAAAATCAAATATTAGTGTACTATATGTTGAAGAAGTTACCAAGTACGATCCAACGCGAATGGGATCGAACTATCAGTAAACGGAAATCAATTCCCACGTTCGATGAGTTATGCTTGGTACTAGACGAACAATATCAAATGATGATTTCGTCATCCAATTTGAATACAAACGGTTCCATGAAGCAGAATGCAAGGGTAGATGCTCGCCCAAAGGCTAATTCATCGGCGACATCTATCAAAAGAGACATAACATCACTGCAGGTGATCAAGAGGACTGCAGTCTGTCCGGTCTGTACGAAGGCAGATCATTCAGTTCGGGAATGTGCGACATTTCTCGGGTTGAACGTCACGGAACAGGACAGTAGTGCAGAAATTTAAACTGTGTTTCAACTGTTTGAGCTGCAACCACCTATCTGCAAAGTGCAATAGTAGTCGTACGTGCTCGACATGTGGGGGCAAACATCATACATTTATACACATTAAACGAGGGGCTGACGGACCATCAACTATATCTACAAACCTATCGGCAACCAACGGTCACGCTGCCAACTGGGGCGCAGCAGCTTCGAAAGGGGAGTTTCGACACGCATTTAATTATGAAGTGCTGTTACCAACCGCGATGATTACGGTCAACGACGCACAAGGGCAGTCGTTGAATTTGAGGGCATTTTTGGATCAAGGCTCCGAAGCCTCATTTATAACGGAGCGTACTGCTCAGCTATTGCGATTGCCAAGGAATCGAGCTTGGGTAACTATCAAAGGTTTATCGGAAACCAAAGTCGCTGAGGGGCGATCATCAGTAATTTTGAAAATTGGTTCGCGTTTGGATACGAACATCAGTTTTACTGTTTTAGCATATGTGTTACCCAAGGTAAGCCATCTCATGCCTCCAAAAAAATTACCATTTGTGGACTGGCCACATCTACACGGTTTGGATCTGGCGGATCCGAAGTATTATGAACCTCAACAAATTGATATTTTATTGGGCAATGATGTTTATGACGAAATCATGCTGGGCGATACTCGTCGAACACCCTGTGGGGGACCAATTGCTCAGAAAACCGTTTTTGGCTTTATTATATCGGGTAAAGTTTACAACTCGGGACTCCCACCAACAACAACTCCAACTGTCACTGTCTCATCGCTACACACGCAAGTCGACATTGATCACCTGCTAAACAAGTTTTGGGAACTCGAGGAATCTATGTCAGAGCGAGCTTTATCAAGCCAGGATCAGCGGTGCGAACAGTTCTATCGAGACACTCACCGTCGCTTAGAAAGCGGAAAATATATCGTTCGATTACCTTTGTTAACAGAAATCGATTCGTCCCGAGTCCTAGGCGAGTCACGTGAATTAGCATTGAAGCGGTTTCTACAACTTGAGCGTCGCTTAGTGCGAGACCTTCAACTACAAAGAAGCTATCAAACAACGATCGAAGAATATTTACGCTTGGGACAGATGCAGCTGTTCAGCGCCTCACAACTAAATGGTGAAGGATCTTTTCGGAAATACTGTTACCTTCCCCACCATCCTGTTATCAAGAATTCCTCTTCAACTACGAAGGTTAGAGTCGTGTTCGATGCGTCAAGCAAGACCAGCAATGGCAACTCTTTAAATGACATTTTGGCAATCGGTCCCGCACTTCAAACTCATTTAGCTGCAATAATTATTAACTGGCGTATCCTTAAATTTGCCTTTACAGCGGATATCGAAAAAATGTATCGATGCATTAACATGAATAGCGAGGATGCACAATATCAAAGAATCTTATGGCGTAATGATTCATCAGCTGATATAAAGGAATATTTTTGCTCTACGGTTATGTTCGGCACGGGTTCAGCTCCTTTCACGGCGATTCGCACAATGCTTCAGCTGGCTGATGACGAAGGAGATAACTTTCCGCTAGCTGTTGACGTTATAAAATATCAAATGTATGTGGATGATATTTTATCCGGGGGAGATTCGATTGAAAGAGCAAGAGCTCTGTAATTCGAGCCAAGTTATAGCAATGCTTCGGAGCGGCACATTTGAGCTTCGCAAGTGGGCAGCTAACCATCCAGCGCTGCTTGAAAGCATTCCGGATGAGCACAAAGAAACTGGCGGTTTGCTGCAACTGAACTCCAATGAAACTGTGAAGACATTAGGAATGTATTGGAATCCGAACACCGATATGTTTCAGTTCAAGCTTAATTTTGAAATTTCCCATGAAATCCCCACGAAGCGAGTAATTCTGTCAACAATTGCACGTCTATTTGATCCACTCGGATGGTTGAATCCGCTGATAATTGCTGCTAAGATAATTATGCAAGAGTTATGGTTGTTGAATATAGGCTGGGACACCCCAGTGCCCGATCCAATACAAAAATCATGGAAACAATTCATCAACGAGCTACCTACTATTGCACAAATACACATTCCACGTTGGCTCAAAACGAGTGATTCAAATATTGTAAGAGAATTGCATGTGTTTTGTGATGCGTCAATCAATGCCTATTCTGCAACAGCCTATTTACGGGTTCGTGGTCAAGATAAGCGGTGGTCCTGCGAGTTGCTTATGGGGAAAAGTAAGGTTACGCCCATCAAGCCTAAGTTAACCATTCCAAGAGCCGAGCTATGCGGAGCAGTATTGGCTGCGAAAGTGGCGCACTTTCTAAAGCAAAACATGCGCCCACCAATTGACAACTCGCACATTTTCTTTTGGACGGATTCCATGGTCGTTCTGGGGTGGATTCGAGGAGAGACAAATCGTTGGAAAATCTTCATTGCTAATCGCATTCATAAAATACTGGAAACGTCGACGGCCAAGCAATGGCAGCATGTAGCTTCAACAGATAACCCAGCCGACTGTTCCAGCAGAGGTTTGGGCCCCAAAGGGTTAGCACAGCACAAACTATGGTGGCATGGCCCAGTATGGTTACAACGTTCAATAGATGAATGGCCGGATCGTTCAAATGATAGCGATTTAGCAATGAAAACTGTGGAAGGAGAAATGAAAATGGTTAGGGTGAACTTAAGCCACAGCGAGACGGAGTTCGTCGTATCAGTCATAGAGAAGTTCTCTTCATTCACTCATCTTATACGCATAATTGCATATTGTCATCGTTTCAGTTATAATTGTCGTCAGGTAGCCTCGGAGCGACGGTTTAATTCATTACGGGTCGAAGAGCTGGACCACAGCATTATCAGCATTGTTCGCGTTGTTCAGCAACAAGCCTTTTTACACGAGTGGAACGCCTTATCATCCAGTTACCCTCTCCCAGAAAAGAGCATATTGATTACATTAAATCCCTTTTTCGATCCGGAGGAAAAGGTTATCCGACTAGGAGGACGACTCAGCAACTCATTTCTGCCACATCGTGAAAAGCATCCCTATATCTTACCACAAAAGCATCACGTTTCTAAGTTGATCATCGCACACGCTCATTTGAATACTCTTCACGGGGGTGCTTCTGTCACGCTAAATTACATCCGTAAACGTTTTTGGATTTTAAATGGGCGTAACGCCGTTCGCTCTGCTATTCATCCATGTGTTACGTGTCATCGATATAAACCGAGACCGGCAATGCAGCTTATGGGAAATCTACCCGCACCACGTATCCGCCCAGCAAGGCCTTTCTCGTCGACTGGAGTCGACTACGCGGGTCCGATAAATGTCTTGCCATCCAAGGGTCGCGGCCGAACAGCAGTGAAAGGATATATAGCTATTTTCGTTTGCCTAGTAACAAAGGCGGTTCATATTGAGGCAGTCGGCGACTTGTCAGCGGCGGCGTTCATCGGAGCTCTGCATCGTTTTATCGGCAGAAGAGGATTATGTCGAGATTTGTATAGCGATTGCGGAACCAATTTTGTAGGCGCGAATCAAAAACTTCAAGCCGATAAGAACTCTTATATCACATACATTAATTCTCAAATTGCACCATTTCTCGTAGAGCGACAAATCCAATGGCGTTTCATACCCCCCTCGGCGCCGCACTTTGGAGGATTATGGGAAGCGGAGGTGAGATCCATGAAACATCATCTCAAACGAACTATTGGTGAACAGCAATTAACCTTTGAAGAGCTCAGTACCGTGCTGGCACAAATTGAATCAAGCCTCAATTCAAGACCATTGTGTCCAATGACGAATGATCCCGACGATTTGTTAGTTCTAACACCGGGTCATTTTTTAATCGGGGACGCATTACTTGCACCACCGGAACCGCAAATTGACAAACTTAGTCTTGTAAACAGATGGAGAAATTGTCAGTTTCTAGTTCAGCAATTTTGGCGGCAGTGGCGAAAGGAATATCTGGCTCGGTTACAAGCCCGACCAAAGTGGTTGCAAGTTCGGAACAATCTGCAAATTAACGATATAGTGTTAATTAAGGACGAAAGAGCTACCAGTAATCATTGGCCACTAGGACGAATAATCCGTACATATCCGGGAACTGACACATTAGTTCGAGTTGTTGATTTGAAGACTAAAAATGGGATCCTGAAACGGCCCATAACCAAACTGTGTCCACTCCCACTTCAAGAAAATTGGCACCCTTAGCCCGCACCATACTTTAATATCACTCGTACTTTCTCGTTATAGTGTCGTGGTAGTGACAACTCCAGTCATCATTGATGATATTATATTAAATATCATCGGCGGGGAGGATGTACGAAATGTGTGTAAATGTGTATGGCAAATGCGCACATTTTCTGTCATGCGCATTTGCACATCCCTAAAGGATCGTGGCGGCCATCACTAGAAAAATCTCATCGGCCCGCAGCGGTCGGCCATTTTTTGTTTGTCAAATTAAAATTAATAATTAAATTGAAATAAATAACACATTGAAGATCAAACAGGCCTTTTGAGTTCAAAGTTGATGAAAACACTTGAAATCAAAAATAATTAGACACGTGCTTTTAATATTTTTTGCAATTTGAAATCAAACGGGGTGAACCAAGGGTTAAAAATTTCAGAATCATAATTTTTTAAGCGTTTTGATTTCGAACTTGGTGAAAATACTTCAAATCAAAAAGAATTCAACAGGTAATTTTTATTTTTTTTTAACTTAAAATTTACCGGGGTCAACAATGGGTTAAAGTTCGAGAAGATTACGAAAAAACCATAAACTGATGGGTCTACTTCAAAATTGGTGAAAACACTTGAAATCAAAAATAATTTGACATGTATTTCTCATTTTTTTTTTTATAAAAACTTAAAGGGGTGAACCAAGGGTTAAAAGCTTGTATGAAGAAATATGATTTTTTACACTTTTTAACTTCAAACTTAGCGAAAGCACTTAACATGTGAAATAATTTGATACGTGTTTTTCATTTTTTCGAAAATCAGAATCTGACGGGGTCAACAATGGGTTAAGAGTTTGTATGAAGAAGAGAAAAAACCTGAACTAATGGACCGATTCACTTAAAACATGGTGAAAGTACTCTTAGTAAAAAATAATCCGACACGTGTTTTTCATTTTTTCGAAAATCAGAATCTGACGGGGTCAACGAGTTTGTATAGGGAAACATGAGTTAATGCGTCAACTGACGTCAAATGTGGTGAAAACACTTCAAATGAGAAATAATTGGATATGTATTTTTTTATAAAAATCTGACGGGATACAACAAAGGGTTAAGAAGAACTTGTAGTTTTTACATATGTATGAATTTTTGCTCTGTAAGACACTCGGTATTGTGTTCATGGGCTTAAAAAATATGCAATGTATGAACCAAACAAACCAGTGTAGTAACTCTATTTCTTAACAGAATTTTGCGAATAGTAGAATTTTATTAGTCACGCCGCTTACAGATGGGCATGGCAGACAAACAAAAAACGCAAAAATTCGTTTACTAATCCAATAACTTACAAAAAATTTAAATATATATTGCAACCTTTGTCTTCCATTTATGAAATATATCGTACAATCTTTTTAAAGACTCAGGAAATAAGTAATATTTAAGTACAAGAAATGTTAAATTTATTAAGTTTCATAAATTAACTGAGATTTAAACTTTGAAATTTTTTACCTCTTTGCTACCAAAAAGTATTAAAATTATATTTAATATTTAAAAATTCCTTCGCAAAAGCATCGTCACCTGCTGGTTTTCAAATTCGTGCAAAGAGTTTCTTACAAAACTCACTGACATTGTGTAACCACAGTTATAATGATTTGTATTTTTAAAACAGAATACAACATACCATACTTAATAAAAGTCAGTAAACAGTTCCATAAAAAGTGCCTTCACTGTCAAATAAATACATACATTCTTATCAAAAATTGTACGATATATCGTACAAATTTCCAGAAAGAGTAATTTTTTTTAATTTTCTAAAAGGCGAAGATTAAGTATATTTTTGTTAACCTGTGTAATCGCCTGGTTCAACTTCATATGTATATGACTTTTTTATGTTTTCGGCCTTTTACTCCCTTGTAGACCTCTTTTCATTCATACTCTCTTATTACTGGTCCTTATTCAAAACCTTCTTCTTACTTCTCTTCTTCTTCTTACTAAGTACTTTCAGGGCTGGCAATCATGCCCACATGTTTGCTTCTTACATAAATCTTCGTGCATTTCTCTTCTACTAACTTTTTCTTCGCTTAAAATTTAACAATTTCTTCTACTATTCTTTCTTCCACACGAACATACTTTCGTCCCTGCATTCATTAAATTTTTTTGTAAGGCGACTAATTGAAAGGCTTTTACGACCGGCCACAAAAAGACTCCCACACAAGACGCCACCAGCCAGTCAACCATCCAGTCAGCCAAGCCAAGCGTTCAGCCAGCAACAAGTCGAGATGTGAGATAGAATAAAATTAAAACGAATAAAATTTTGTGCGAAATCTAGCAGCGCATAAAAGTGTGAAAAAGGAGTTGGCGCTTGCAAAAACTGGGCGTGCACAAACTTTTACTTGAACGCATTTTTCCGTTGCTTAATTCGCTGTGATTTCGATGCCAGTCAGACGAGTAAAGAAGTCAACATTTCACCCACAACACCAGCCATATTTACAAATAGTGGCCGATTTGATGCTCCTCGGGCATAAACTGGTGTTTAACACTTTCAGCACCAAGAATTGGTTACATTGTTTTAAAGTTGGTCGAAGAACAATTTAACAATAATGGAAATTCACTCAAAACTGAAATTAAAAAAAGTAAAAACTAAATCAATTCTCAAAAGAGTATCTGTTATAAATTGATTAGTTTAAAACACTCAGGTTGGTACTTAAAACGGTAAACATCAGCGCTCAGTGATGCCTAAGTTTACGACGACATCAACTGTGCAGTGAATGAATGCATCAAACCAGTAAAGTGAAGTAAAGTGAAGAATGAGAAAAGATATTTTTTTCAACAAAGTTTTACTACTGTTGTTGCTTTTCATGAATATTTCCTACTATTCTTAGAGTCGAGTTTATGTTGTAGGTGTCATTGTGTGTAGGCGTTGGTTTGTGTGGGTTGCATGACAGTAATTTGACTTCAGCAGCTAATGAAGTACATTGCGAAATTGTTCTGACGAAGGCGACGAAGATTAGATACAGTGCACAGTGATTCGACCCCATACAACCGCGAGACAAAATTAGAAGGAGTGGTCTGTTCTAGTTAAGCATACTAGTTAAGCATGGTCTGCTGAATTGAAATCTCCATTTTGTTGTTCTTAAACTTTTGTTGTTTGGCAATGCCTGAGACTTAAATTTGCAATTTTCGTCATTTTTGGAAAGCTATAGCTCCAAGTGTGTTGGCTAGATTTTTCAGATTTTACATTTAATCGGTAACGTCAACATTGATAATTGTAAAGAGTAACAGAAATTGTCTTAGGATCCTTTAGTTTTGCAATAAAAACGATAATAATAGACGTAAGTTTTGCTTTTTTGCAGTTTTCTCAATTTTTCATGCTGATTGCATACTTTTAGGGATGAAAAAAATAAATTTTGTCGGAAAATAGGTGTTTAGACCACTTTTTAAATGGAATTATTTTCTGAGATCGGAAGATTTCGGAGGATATAATTACATTATCGGACAGAGAAAGAATGCTTCTTAAAATAAAAAAAAAATTCAGGAACATATTTTCACATACTTTTTAGATATTTTCCTCTAAGTTTTGCCAATTTTCAGATTTTTAATTTAGAAAAATTTTTTGAATTAAAAGTGAAGTAAAAGCCTCAGTTTTGCAGATTTTGAGAAATCATTAAAAACGAAAATGCTTTCATCAATTCTAAATTAAAAATTTAAGCAACTTCTTACTAACCATGTATTTTAACGATTTTTTTTACTCAACCGACTAAAAACCAGAAAATACTTTATACAACTTTGAGCCGCTTTTGCACACACACTAATTAATTTTTGGCACAGATTTTTTGGGGTTTTCTTAGTTGGAGTTCTAGCTTTCAAATGACATCAAAATCGTTAAATTCTGAGAATATAAATTTTTTTAATTTTGTCTATGGAACGAATCACTGTGCAGTGGTGTGAAAAGCAAACCAATGATCCAAAATGTGCCCATTAATGCAATAATAAAAGTTTTTGTTATTTTTTTTTTGTTTACTAAAAAACAACAAATAGAACAGTACTCACAATACGGTCCAGGGTTGATCGAATCAAATTTCTGAAAATCATAAACCCGAATTTCCATGTTGTATTTTGGTTGGAAAAACCCGGAGTCCGAACGAATATTCGGGTTCCCTTTGGACTCAAATAAGAATAGATTCGATTCGATTCAGTTCGATTCGAATCGATTCGATTCTATTCGATTTGATTTGATTCGATTAGATTCGATTCAATTCTATTCAATTCCATTCGATTCGATTCAATTCGATTCAATTCGATTCAATTCGATTCAATTCAATTCGATTCAATTCGATTCGATTCGATTCGATTTGATTCAATTCGATTCGATTCAAATCAATTCAATTCAATTCAATTCAATTCGATTCGATTCGATTCAATTCGATTCAATTCGATTCGATTCGATTCGATTCGATTCGATTCGATTCGATTCGATTCGATTAGATTAGATTAGATTAGATTAGATTAGATTAGATTAGATTAGATTAGATTAGATTAGATTAGATTAGATTAGATTAGATTAGATTAGATTAGATTAGATTAGATTAGATTAGATTAGATTAGATTAGATTAGATTAGATTAGATTAGATTAGATTAGATTAGATTAGATTAGATTAGATTAGATTAGATTAGATTAGATTAGATTAGATTAGATTAGATTAGATTAGATTAGATTAGATTAGATTAGATTAGATTAGATTAGATTAGATTAGATTAGATTAGATTAGATTAGATTAGATTAGATTAGATTAGATTAGATTAGATTAGATTAGATTAGATTAGATTAGATTAGATTAGATTAGATTAGATTAGATTAGATTAGATTAGATTAGATTAGATTAGATTAGATTAGATTAGATTAGATTAGATTAGATTAGATTAGATTAGATTAGATTAGATTAGATTAGATTAGATTAGATTAGATTAGATTAGATTAGATTAGATTAGATTAGATTAGATTAGATTAGATTAGATTAGATTAGATTAGATTAGATTAGATTAGATTAGATTAGATTAGATTAGATTAGATTAGATTAGATTAGATTAGATTAGATTAGATTAGATTAGATTAGATTAGATTAGATTAGATTAGATTAGATTAGATTAGATTAGATTAGATTAGATTAGATTAGATTAGATTAGATTAGATTAGATTAGATTAGATTAGATTAGATTAGATTAGATTAGATTAGATTAGATTAGATTAGATTAGATTAGATTAGATTAGATTAGATTAGATTAGATTAGATTAGATTAGATTAGATTAGATTAGATTAGATTAGATTAGATTAGATTAGATTAGATTAGATTAGATTAGATTAGATTAGATTAGATTAGATTAGATTAGATTAGATTCAAATTCAGTTCGGCTTTGCTTTAAAATGTAACGTAAAAAAATTATAAAATTGCATCAAAATTATGCATTCAATATTTTCAATTCAACATTTTTTTTGTTTTAGCTTTAATGTGTGCAGCAAGATACAACTTTTAACCACTGTGCAGCGCGAAATTTTGAGTTTAATTTTTTTTATAATGTTGCTGTTGAATTGTCACAATTTTTTCGTGCACATATTGCATACATTTTTTTTAATACAACGTTTGTGTATTTTTTTATTTCACGTAGACAATTATCCGAAAATAAGACCTAGACAATTTCTGCAAATTTGATTAAAACTTTGCGAAAGTAATATCAGCGTATTTTTGTATTTGCAGAGCATCCCCTCACTCACAACGTTGTGATAGGCAAACCAGTACAACCGCCACAATTCGGTTAAAGGATGAAACATTCTTTGAGTTTAAGTCAGAGAGAAATGCCATGGCGTTCTTAAAATCCTTACACAAAATAAAGTAGGTAAATGCATTAAAGTGCTGGCTGCGGCGAAACACAGCACAACGCAAACAACAAAATGTCTATTTTTGTTTTACCGAATAAAATCTCGTACAAGTGAAAATGAGAAATTCTAATAAATTTTTTGCGCTGTTCATTTGCTCAAATTAGAATTTGCACGTCGGTGCGCGCAAATTCACTTTCGATGATAGTCGTTGAGAGTCGTAAAAAAAAACAACACAGTGTTCTTGGTACAAATGCGCAAAGTTACAGTAAGAGTGCAGGTTCTTAACCCGCAGCGAGCGCTGCGAGTCGTGGCGGGGCGCGGCGTCACGCGGCGCTGGTGTATCGCTCCCGCGGGAATTCTGCGCACGATTGCTGCAATGTGGCGCTTGTAAACACGTTGCGTCTACGCTGTGCTGTTTCGGCTTTCCGCCTCAAATCTCGCCAACGCCAACTCGAACCATTACAACAACAACAACAGCGCGCCATTCGCACGAATTTAAATTTTAAGTGTATTAATTTTCATTCGCTTCGCACGACGCTACGCCGGCGCCTTTTCCCCGGAGACGCATTGTGGCAGTCATGACATTTGCTCCCACTGCGGGCGGCGACGCTGCGTAATTGGGAGCAGCAACAAATGGACCGACGGCCAGTCAGAGGGCCAGTTAAGCCGCGCCAGCAGCTCGGCCGCTGGCCACGCCAAAGCGTCCACCATCGAACCGTTGTGCTACTTTTATTTGTCGCTATTGTTGTTGTTGTTGTTATGGTCCATGCGCAGCTGTTGTGGCCGTTTGCTTGCTTCGTCTTCAGGCGGCAGCAGTTAATTGTTGGAATTTCTTAAGTAGACGATGCAACTTTTTAATATTCATGAATTTGCCATTGAAGTTTACGCTCCATTCCCGCTTCGCCCCGCCTCTTCCCACATGCAATATTTGCTCAGTTTACTGTTTTAGCCATTTTGTTGTGTTTCGTTTCGTTGTTGCTTTTACTTTATTTGGCATTTTATATACTCGCCATGGCTGTGGCATTGCTTTCACTTTTATACCAATTTCAAGCATTTAACGTTGTGGTTGTTGTTGTTTGAACAAACAACAATGGCACATTTTCTTTCTTCTTCTTTGCCGAATTAGCCTTTTTAGAGTCTACGCCAGGCGCTTTGGTTCGTTGGCCGTCAAGCAGTTGGACACGGTAACTGATTTCATTACACCTTCCCTCCGGCCTCCATAGGCAGCGAATAGTGTAGCAACCGAGTGACGGCAGGTGGTGCCAACTTTGCTTAAGCAATTCAGCTGCGTCCTGCTACTGTTGCCCAACACGTCCAACTAGCAATGAGGCCGCCAATGGCAGCAACAACAATGGCATTGTACATAGCAAATATTCAAATTAGACACAGTGAAAGTAAACAGCACTGGCCGAATTTAAAATTCCCTTCCGAATGCCAGCAAATGTTTAAGTGAAATTCATGCGTCCTTCGTTCGTTCTCGCTTCGTGTCTCCAACTGCCGCTCCAGCTGCTCATTTCAATTTTAATGTCTTTTTGTTTTGCCTTTCCAATTAATTTGAATACAAATTCAAATTCCCTAAAATAAAAATTTTAATGTACGCAAATAAACGCCAAAATAAGAAACACAACAGCCAAAGTGGCAGCGTCAGCGTCAGCCCACGTGGCGTATACGTTACGTGGATTTGTAATGGGCAGTGCTCGAGGTGTGGCGCAACGGACAATTCTCATGCAATGCGAGTGAAGTCAAAGTCGTAGACGTGGCAGTCGTTTGTGTTTCTTGTGTTGAATGCGATTTGTCAGGTGATTACAACTTAAATCGAATTAAATTCTCCAGGCCGCATCAATATGCCGCGCATCCGATGAATTGCTTTAATTAATTTTAATTAAAACATTTGTTTGCATTAAATTTTAAAGATAAATTAAAAATATATTTTGCAGAATATATTTAATATATTTTTTAAACATTTTTTTTACTTAACCCTCTAGTTTCCAAGAAGGCCTGTAGACATCCTAACCTTAAAAAAATTCTGTAAATTACACCTTATGATTTTTCTTGCTGATTTTACACGAATGGAAAGGGGAATCTCCATTTTATAAAATAAATGTAGTCAGATAACGCTGGCACATGCACAACGGCAGTAATTGTAGGACAAAGTTGAAGTTTCGTGAGAAAGTGAGCAAATAATTCTTTTTGAAATTGTGACAGAAACAAAAATTCTTTTAAATAAATTGTGAGCCTCAATAAAACTAAAAAAAATACTGGTGAGTAGCTTTTAATGTGTTCTTTGAGAAAATAAAAAAAATTGTGAAAAAAAGTTGTTACACTCCTCCTACCTAACCCGAAACCTAGAGTGTCTGTAGGCCTGCTTGGGATGAAAAACGTAAATAATTATTATTATTATAAATATTATCAAAGACCGTTAATTATAATTAACGGTCATTGATGATATTTTTTCGCTATTTAAGCATTATAAGCAATGTAAAAGAGATCATGTCACTGCAAAAATTTATACTAAGGCGTAGTCCGTGGGGGTAGATGAGAGAACTAGTCTCCCCTAGTCCTTTATTTCATGGAGTAGATTTCTCGACATCTGTGTGAAAAGATAACAAGGCATTAAAAAAAAAGAACCACAATGTGGATATATCTATACCGATTTTTTTAGTTTTCCTAGGTAATACACCCCCCAAAGCAGTGTATAAACTACCCCACGACACACTACCCCTCGCCTTACCCCCACCCCTTTTAATTTATTGTCTATTGCGCGCAGAACTGAAACTGTTACCCGTTATTTATGTTTACATATTGTAACGATAAGACAGTTTGTCGCTGTGCAAAGCAACCCTGTCGCTACGCGCCGTGCTATAATTCAATCTGGCAACGACGGCCGCGACAATGAAGGCAACTTTTAGTCCAATCTGGCAACGATGGTCGCGATCATCATGGAAACCTTTAGTCCACTCCGGAATGTGCGAGAACGATCTGCGCGATGGCCGGACAGGTATAAAAGACAGCCGGGTGCGGCGCAGCGAGTCAGTCTGATTTTGACTAGTGAAGGTGCCACACGGAGTAATTGAGCGAATAATTAAGTGTAAAGACAGTAAAGTGTAAACCTGTGAAATAAAGTGATTGTTGGTTTATTTTATTGACTGCGGTTGAGGAACTAAGTGTGTTTTATTTTCAAATTACGCAATCCAGAGATACGTATTAGCCCACTAAAACTCATATTCGTAACAATATATTAAAAAAAACATTAAAATTAAAATTAATTTAAAAAAAAAATTTGCATATGGGATTTATTTTGGCTTTGTTTTCCAAGCAGGTCTCTAGGCCTTCTACTTTCTACACCCTCTATCACGCCTCCTATTGACATGAAATTGTTTTCCCCGAACAAACATTACTTCTCTACCACAAAACTATCACTGGTAATTTTTTTAATAAGATTAAAAACTTGGGAACCAGAGGGTTAGTTTGTAAAAAATTTTATAAAAAGGAATGGTTTCCTTCGAGACTCAGGAACATGGAATCTCAAACACTTTGGGACAAATCTTAATCAAGAGCTATGAGAATGTATGTCCAGAATGTAAAAATAGACTGCAGAGCTTTAGAATAGAAAGCAAAACTCGCTAAACTACGAAAGCAATCCAAGATGCTTCAAAACAGAGCTTTGAAAAAGATTGAATTGCTTAGCGCCAAGCCAAGAAAGAAATAAAAAAAGAAGGTGAAGCATTCTACGCTGGTTTCTTGTAGAAAGTTCTGTGATAAGGTAACTGAACTAAACGATTCGGTCAGGCATGATTCCATTTTGGGGTTTGTGCACAACTTTTGGGCTTAATAGCATTTTAATGCAAAACCACGTATTTAAAAAATAAAAGGGACAAGGTCTTCTAACACTTCGCTTTCGAGGACATTACATGAAAAAGTACATGGAAAGTAGCACATGAAAAATTGCCAAGAGATTTTTCTCGGTAAGTTTGAATTTTTTATTAATATTAAATATTATATTTAATATTATATATATATATAATATTAAATATTATATTTAATATTAAAAAAAAGAAATAAATAAATAAATAATTATTATATTTAATATTATATTTAATATTTAATGTTAAAAAAAATTCAAACTTACCGAGAAAATACGAATTAATTAATCAATATTAATATTTAATACTAATATTAAATTATTAAAGATGGTAGCTTAGTGCTCTCAACTGAACTTGCGTCACTGCAAGTGCCTTTTGGATAGATCGAATAGCAACCTGGACGTCTCTGGTCTGAGGTCTGAAGGCACTTTTACTGACTCCAGGTCGAAGGCGTACGAAACTCTTCTAGCAGCTCACTCTCCGCGCTGCAAGATTGACTATTTCGACTACAGTGACAGGGTCCTTGGAATTAGGGTAAAAACCAAAATACAAAAACGACATACAGACATATTGGCCAGGGTTGTGATGGAAGAGGTATTAGGTTATCTTTTTTATTCTTCGAAAACTGTAAGTCAACAGGACCCCACTGCGTATACTTAATCATGCTGAAGAAGGCTGAAGTAATGCTTTCTTTGAGAAAAATCTTCAGTTTGTAAGAAAGATATTTTCAGATCGTCTCATTCATGGATAAGTTGTTGTTCTTTGGTGTTCGATGCGAGTGATCTTCATTGCTAAACAAGAAAAAGACAAATTCATTCTACCAAAAATTTTAAGACTGATAAGCCTAACAACATCGTTCGAAAGTGTTGTACAGGAACCCTTTCAACTGTCCACAACATGTGTACCGGAGTGAGTGACCTTTTGAGTCAGCTATCCAAGAATATGTTCCCCTAAATGAGAAAGACCTGAAAGCAAAGGGTACACCCTGGGCCTATTTATTGATATTGAAGTGATTCAATATGTTTCGCGGATAGTGAAGGTGGACTGGAGGAAATCTTAGTCAGATGGAACTTCTTCAAACTGGCCAAGCGACAGCTGAAGGCGGGGTACAACAATAACACAGTGGAAGCTGTTAAAGGATGTCCCCAAAAAGGTGTTCTGCCGTCTTTACTGCGTTGCTTTCTATGTGAAGTGCAGAAACTTGGTGCTCACATCCAAGCATATGCAGACAGGGACTTAACTAATTTAAGTTTTTTAGGAAAATAATTGCAATGTAACTATTACAATGCAACATACATTTTTGTTGTTGATTATAATTATTATTTATAATATTATTATTATTATTATTATTTGACAATTAATTTTTACGTTGCGTAATAACTGTTATGAGACCCAAATTTTTTTTTTCGTTCTCGATAATTACATTGTGCGTGAAATTTACCCTAAAAAATTGAGACATGGGGGGACCTACTGAGCGACTTTTCTATAGGTATACTGAGTTGAGATCCACCAGCCGTTTGGCTGGATTGGCTCTAGTTTAAGAGAAATCCGTCTTTGAAGTTTGCTCATTTTAGTCGAGTTCGTCGCTTAAGTCTTCGAACGTTTAAATGCTAATAGGTCCTAAATCGTTCCGAATATCGCTTTACTGTCTTCGGCAAGTTTGTAGATATTTTAAGGACCAACAAATTTGCTTAAGACACCAATCCAAAAAAAATACATTCAAACTGTGTAATTGCGATATGTGCATTTTTTGCGCAGCGCAACGGGGCGTATGAGTGTCATTTAATTATAACACTCAACGTGGCGTATGACACTCATACGCCACGTTGCGCTGCGCAAAAAATGCACATATCGCAATTACACAGTTTGAATGTACTTTTTTTGGATTGGTGTCTTAAGCAAATTTGTTGGTCGTTAAAATATCTACAAACTTGCCGAAGACAGTAAAGCGATATTCGAAACGATTTAGGACCTACTGAAGCGACGAACTCGACTAAAATGAGCAAACTTCAAAGTCGGATTTCTCTTAACCCATTAAGCCCTGAGCGTTGCGTTTGCGCAACGTTTGGGAATTTCGCTATATTAAGTAATTCATAAAGACATAAAACTTGAAAATGGGTAGAATTGGATTAGAATTGATCGTTTTAGATTCTGCCATACTCAAATTTCAAAATTATTTAAATATTCATACGTTTTTTTCGATCCAAAGTCAAAGGTTTTTTTTGGGGAATTTTTGAAATTCAATCAAAAATACTTATTCTTCAAACCTATCAAAATCCCTTAGTGGGCTGCATTTTGCAATGCTAAACTATTTAAAAATAAGTTTTGAAAATTTTTTTTTTTATTTTTTAAACAAAAAATATGCTTTAAGTTTTGTGTTGCGCGAATGCAACATTGGGCCTAAACACTGCCAATTTTCATACAACGCAACGTGTGAAAATGTCAAAATCCAAGCAGCTGATATTTTATTGGCACATTTTATTTTCCGCAAATGTTTGATTTTGTTTATTTGTGTAATGTTTGCGAAAAACATGACAAAAAAAAAAAACATGGTATGCATTTATTGCTTGATTTTTTTTCTTGATTAGGTCAATTAATAAGATTGTGTAAAATTTTATGGAAATCGCACAAGCCTTTCTGGGGTCAGGTTTTAATGGGTTAAACTAGAGCCAATCCAGCCAAACGGCTGGTGGATTTCAATTCAGTATACCTATAGAAAAGTCGCTCAGTATGTCCCCCCCATGTCTCAATTTTCGACTTGCACACTGTTATTATTTCGGTATTTTTTTATTTACGTTGCTTCATCACTTTTATTTATGACTTTTTTATTTACGTTACCGGTAACTATTATTTTGAGAAAATTTTTTTTATGTTGCTTCATAACTTTTATTCATGATTTTTTTGATTTACGATACCGATAACTATTATTTTGAAAAGCATTTTTTTACGTTGCTTCATAACTTTTATATTATTTGGTTTTTTACGTTGCCTTACCACATTTTGAGTATGAATTGATTTTTAATTGTTTAGTTGTTGGTGGAATTTAGGTTTATGCAGTTAATTTACTTTTGTCAATTTAAAACAATTAAAAATCAATTCATACCCAAAAGTGGTAATTCAACGTAAGAAAAAAATGTTTTTTCAAAATAATAATTATCGGCAACGTAAATAAAAAAATCATACATAAAAGTTATGAATCAACATAAAAACAAATTTTTTCAAAATAATAATTATTGGTAACGTAAATAAAAAAATCATAAATAAAAGTTAAGAAGCAACGTAAGAAAAGAAATCACAAAATAATAATTATTGACAACAAAAAATATACATGTTTCTTATAACAGTTATTATGCAACTCAAAAATATCTATTACATGATAATAGTTACAGCTCACATAAAAAATTTCTCATTGGGAATAATTATTAGAAAGCAATATTTTTAGAAATTCTTAAATTAAAGCAATTTTCTTATTTCCAAAATTATATATAATAATTATTTTAGGTCTCTGTATGCAGACAATGTTTTTGTTTGATATCAGGACGGTCTTTAAAAGCCATCTGCTACAAAATGCAGAAGATTCTGAACGAGATCGATATGTGGTGCAATCTGCAGGGACTTTCTTTGGGTTCGACTAAGTCCAAGCTGATGCTTTTCACTCGTAGACAAAATCAGGAGGGTCTTTGTCTACTCATACTGATGGAGGTCTCTCTGCAACTGTCTTCAGAGTTTAAATGAGGTAATGAGTAACCGTAGAACAGAAAATTGCATGAAAAATGCAAGTTAAGCAAAAGTAAAGCTACGCTTTTAGAATTTACTAGCAGTGTTGCAGGACCTTTGGCAGAACGTGAGGCCTTAAGCCAAAGATTGCGCTGTACACTGCTTTGTCGCGTGAGATTTCCTAAATAGTTATTTTTTAATGTTGTGGGTCTTCTTGCTAAAAATATCGACTTTTTGGAACAAAATTCCAGCACAACACTTGCAGTCTCACTGTTCGTTTGTTGCTGTCAACTGCAGCTGAAGAACGGCTGTTGCATACGCCTCGAAAGTCTGACGATAAGTCCAGTACAGCTGCCTCAGCCAGATTCCAGAGAAGAATATACCTTCGAATTATTTATTTTTTTTTAATTTATTTATTTAGACGCCAGAAAATCATGGCGCCATGAGCACCATGAAGCCTTAAGTGCAGCTTTACACTTGCTTCGATTTGAAAAATTCTCTCAACGTAATAAATTTCGTAAATCACCTTGATTGTTGTTCAATGCATCGATATAGAAAATGTTGCATCGATTTCACCTTTTCATCATAATGTCAACTTTTGCATATCCAGCGATACCAAAATTGTCAATTGACACATTTTCAAACGATATTTGCTCGTTCAATATATTCAAATTACTTATACGCCACATAGGCCGAAAAAAATCAAAACCCACTTAACTACAAAATTCTGCTTAAAAACAGCTCCTTTCAGGTGTTCAAACCGAAGGTGTTCAACAGAAGCAGCCCAGTCAAGTACAATCCACAATGACAGCTGTCAACGAAATAATTTCTCATTATTATTCAAACACTTTCAATATTATGACTTCGTCTAGACGTTAGGCTGTGCATTAACCCTTGTGTGACAATTGCTTGTTTTACACGGCTTCTTAGCGGCTCGTAATTACTGAGTTAAAAAGCGCTTAAAACAATCAACATTTCAAGCACTTGAACACTTTGCACTGCAAGCACTCAAATGGGCAAAGCGACATGCGCAACAAAGCAAAAACAACAACGGTAGCTGCATAAATCAGCGCCAGTCATACGCCAGCTCTCACGCAGCTTTGTAGATTTCGCGCGCAAATTAATTAAAAAATTAAAAATTATAATTACACGAATCTAGCGCAGAGTGTGTGCACTGCCAAGGCTGAAGGGTCACTTTATATACGTTTCCATATGTATGTATGTGTGTGTGCGACATTGACCCTGTGCGACCTTGTGCGGTGCATTACGAGCACTTAGTAGCAAAAACCAAGGTATAAGGCATTTGAGAACAATTTTTAATGAATTATGATAAAGCGAAGGGAAATTAAAAAAGCCACCGGAGCAGGTAAAATGAAAAGTAAAGCCGTTTTTAATCAGCAGGAGCGCACATAAAATTAATTTGACATCTTTGAACTGGGCGCCTTAAATCCAAGCAAAATTCGTGCAGTGAACCTTTTGAAGTTTTCAACTCAAACCGAACAACAAAACCACGCACACAACAAAGCCAAGCGACATGCCAAAAATTATACATAAGAAGCAGCGGAAAAGTAAGAATTAGCAGCGAAGGAGCGCAGCATGTTGCGTGAAGACCGAAGTTGCCGAGAGGAGGGGAGGAGGACGAGAACGAAGAAAGTGTGAAGTTGGAGAAGGAGGTCTTCAGCGACTCGCTGAAGACATAATTTATGCGCTCCAGCGCCTCATTGTTGAAACCCGCCGACAAACACAAACAACCAACGTCACCCACAACAAACTTGTGCTCACTACAAGAAAAACAACAACAACAACAACAACTACCTTGACTAAAATACGCATAAATCCCCAACAAGGAGCTGCAATTCATTAACAGAAACGAAAAGTTGCGCAAATAAAATAAGCAGCAACAACAAAAACCCACAGCAAAGCGATGAGTGGTGGATGCGCCCGCGCGCTCAAAACACACACACACACCACGCTATATGGCAATACATGTAGCAACAATAGCAACATCAGCTGAAATAAAATTACGAATTAGAACAAATGAATGCGAAACAGCAAAGTAATTAAACGTAGCGAAAGACGCTGAGGCTGCGGCCCTCGCGCTCGTTCGGGCCCTGGCCAAATGTGCCCGCCTCCCATTCGGCCGTCATCTCATCAGTCAGCGCACAAAAACAGACATAAATACAGTTACCTTAACATGTTGGCATGCTTGAAGCACACCAACACTTACATACGTACACACGCACACACACACACACACAAATATATATGGAACCGCTGCCGCTATGGTGCAAACACTTTGCCAACCACAACATTGCGCACAAAACACCGTTGCGAGAAAGCAGTGAAATTTAATAAATACACACACACACACACACAAACTTATTTGTGTGTGTTGAAATTTGCGCCAACTTGTAGACTACAGTTGACAGCAACGAGTGTGCAGTGGAACTGTAAGTGTTGTGTTGTGGAATTTTTGTTCGTTGTTGGTTTTTGAAGCACCCAAAAGTCGCTTTTGTAGCAAGAAAACCCACGAGAAAGACAACATTTGAAAATATTTAGAGAATCTTGCGCGACACGGCAATCAAATAAAAGTTTACAAGCAAAGCTAAACAAGAATAACAAAGACAATAGTCACAACAATTCTAATGACAATATTAAACCAGACCAATGAAGTAACATTTTCGAGTGGAAGATACCACCGTGCAACAAAAATAAAAAAAAAATTTTCACACCGGAAAAAATCTATTTGGGTGTGAAACTAGAGACCAAACATAGTAATACTGCGTACTCAGTTTTTCATTTCGGCATCCTTCGTCCTTTTAAAAGGACTTCAAAATTTTGAAGGGTATACAAAATAAAAAAAATTAAAAAAATATAAAAAATACTTAACCTCGTTAGAATATGACGATATGTATATTAAATGAAAGAAGAAAGCCTCAAGAATTAAAATAACATTGACTTTTTATCTATTTCTAAAAGAAAGATATTAAAAAGGTCCTTTGAAAATTTTAATCCTTTATATCCTTGAAAATTTATATAGAATTTTCTTGCAAAGTAAGTATGTTAAAATCCAAAATCTCCTTGATCACGTGTCAAAATTGCATTACTCTAACTTTATTGGTTTGAAAGTTATTTAAAAAAAGGCGTAAGCTGCAATTCTAATGAAGTACAAAAATTCGAATTTATTTGGGTACTAGCTGACCCGGCGAACTTCGTCCCGCACGACATTTGTTGTTTTTTTCTAATGAAATACGCGAGATGGCGATGTGGTAAATAGCAAATTGACGAAGAAAACTAACTAAAGGAAGAGGAGGGAGCTACTGATTGCTTAAATAAGCAATGTTGCTGCTAAGTTTCAGTAAAGAAATGGATAGCGCTTGAACCATATTTAAGTTATATTGGCAGGGCCACGGTCCCTTATTCAATATCCGCACAATGCCCTCTGTCGAAGGAGAAAATGGTAGGTTCGTACTAAGTGTCATTGCTGAGCGACTTAAGCTAAGGTCCCACGATTGCCGCAAATGCGCCGATCATAGGCCGATCTGGTCGGGCATTGACTACGCAGAAATTGTCAATTGAGCAAAACGTTTTTTATTTGGATCACACGATTGCCCCAATTGCGACAAATTTTGTCGGCTCAACCTAGCGCACAGAAATATCGCACCGAACGATTTCATAGGTAGGTCACACGATTGCCCGAATCGAAACAAAAATTGAAATAAATTCTCAAACAATTGCAAAGCACCGACAAAATTTGTCGGCCCCTATGGTTGGCGCTCGAGTTGCCGACAAAATTCGGCTCAATTTTGAATTTTTTTGTCTGGCTTCAACTGTTCACACGATTGACGCTACAGTACCGATTTCGTTCGGCGCAACAGAAGACAGATCGAATATTTTTGACATTTGCGCCGAAACCGAATCGAGTTCACACGATTGGCATTTGAGTTTTTTAAAAATGCGTAAAATTTCTACGCATTGCGGCAATCGTGGGACCTTACCTTTATAGTTCAGCGAAATATTTGGGTCACAACAAATGTGCCACGCCCCTTCTCCAACGCTTATAAAAACTTACCAGTGGAATGGCCCATCTATGGGACGACGGGGCACTAAATTTCAGTGTTGTACGACTAACAATTTCAAAGATATTCTCTATTAAAAATTTGGTTTGTATAGTCAGTGCCACGCCCCCTTGTTCAATACCCTCATCATTCCCTCTGTCGAAAGATATGAATAAATGGTAGGTTCGTACTTAATTTCATTGCTGTGCGACCTATAGTTCAGCTGAATATTTGGATCACAAAAAATGTGCCACGCCCCTTGCCAACGCCCATCAAATCCTACCAGTAGAATGACTCATCTGTGTGACGACGGGGTACTCAATTTCAGTGTTGTGCGACTTACAATTCCAAAGCAATTCCATATAAAAGATTTGAGTTGTATGGGCGGAGCCACGCCCTCTTGTTAAATACCCGCCTCATTCCCTCTGCCGAAAGATATGACTAAATGGTAAATTCGTACTAAGTTTCATTGATGTGCGACTAACAGTTATGCGGATAGTTTGGGTCAAAGAAATGTGCCACGCCCCTTGTCCAACGCTCATAAAATTTTAACAGTAGAATAACACATCTATGAGGCGACGCTTCACTAACTTTCAATGCTGTGCGACTTACTATTCCGAAGCTATTCCATTTAAAAGGAATGAATTGTATGGGCGGTGCCACGCCCCCATGTTAAATACCCGCCCCATTCCCTCTACCGAAAGATATGATTAACTGGTAGGTTCATACCAAGTTTCATTGATGTGCGACTTACAGTTCTGCTGAAATGTTGTGTCATAAAAAATGTGCCACGCCCCTTGTTCAACGCCCATAAAATTTTAACAGTAGAATGACACATCTATGAAACGACGGCGCACCAAATTTCAATGCTGTGCGACTTACAATTCCGAAGCTATTCCACTTAAAAGATTTGAGTTGTATGGGCGGTGCCACACCCCCTTGTCCAATACCCACCCCATTCACTCGGTCGAAGGACATGATTAAGTAGAAAGTTTGTACCAAATTTAATTGATGTGTGACTGATGGTTCCAAAGTTATTGTCTAAAAATGTATTCTTGTGGTGCCACGCCCCTTTTTCCCGACATTTCTTTTTTTATAAACCTTCACGTAAACATTTTGAACAAACCCGCCGAAGGAAGTATTCAAGTTGGTCCAGTCGTTTTCGAGTTTTAAGCGAACGAACGAACCACGTTTCATTTTTATATATATAGATATCAGTATTTTAAATAATAAAAAGATACAAAATCAATAAAGCGAGAATATTGAAATTTTGACACGTGATCAAGGAGATTTTGGGTTTTAACATAGTTACTTTTCAAGAAAATGCTATATAAATTTTCAAGGATATTAAGGATTACAATTTTCAAAGGACCTTTTTCATATCCCTTTTTTACAAATAGATCAAAAATCAATTTTATTTTAATTTTTGAGGCTTTTCTCTTTCATTTGATATGCATATCGCCATATTCTAACGAGGTTAATTATTTTTTATGTTTTTTTATTTTTTATCCCCTTCAAAATTGTGAAGTCCTTTTAAAAGGATAAAGGATGTAGAAATGATAAATTGAGTACGCAGTATTACTATATTTGGTCTCTAGTTTCACGCACATATGGATTTATTCCGGTGTGAAAAATGCTGTCGCACGGTGTAATAATTAATACCTTTTTTGTATATACATTTCTTATTGTTGTGGTTTGACTTTATATGTTTTTAGCCATAATGAAGTTCTATGTGTATTTAAAATCATTCAATCATTTCTTTAGTATAATAGTTTTAGTTTAGTAGTTCAAGCTGGCCACATTTCAGTGGTTAGAAACTGGTTTTTCATAGAACGAAACAATGAACATGAAAATAGAATAAAACCAGGGACCGTAAAAATTATAAGCTAACTATAAAAATCAAAATATAAAACTTATTTTTCGATTTTTACTTTGCGCTCACCGAATAAAAATTATTTGTTGATTTTTTTTTTTATCAGAAAATAAAAATTATTTGTTGAGTTTTATTTAAAAAAAAATATATGCTAATTGAAGTACATTCAATGCTCCAATTAATCTTTGTAATTTATTTTACAAGATTCCTTTCAAAAGTTTTAGCATAGAAAACACTTTAACATAGTTCAAGTTAGATTAGGTTGAGAAGGATGTGTGTACTGGCGGAGTGTACTCTGAACACTCGTAGGCATAATTCTAGTATCTTTCTTTAAATGAAGAACTTAAAAACAGTCTCTACTTACTTACTTACTTACTTAACTGGCCATCACAACCCATTACCGGTTGACGGCCTCTTTCCAGGCGCCTCTGCTTTGTGCGCCCCTCCTTCAGTTGGTCACACCAAGAGATAAAAGGGCCTCCTCAATTTGCTCCTTCCACCAGAGACACGGCCTCCTTCTTCGCCGTCAACTTTCAACTACTGCATCGAACACCTTTGTCGCTGGAGCTTTATCTTCCATACGGCAGACATGGCCAAGCCAGCGTAGCAGCTACATAATTCACGAAGTTTGGAACGCAGTAGAGCTGCTACGCCCACATCTGGAGCAACGCCTACTAAGTTATTATATGCTGTAGGATAGGGAAGGTACCACCATGCTTTTATATTGCATTAGAAGACGATAACAAAGAAGAACATGGCTGTAGTTCTAACATCAAATCAAGCAGGATCCATCCTTGATTGATGTGAATGGTTTTAAACGGTGCACAGCGTTGCGAGTTCATATAGCGGAGTGACAAAAATAGAAGAAGTGGTCGTACATAAATGATTTGCTACGCTCATAATATTTGTATTTCAATATAATTTTATTTATAAATGTGTATATGATAAAATGCGCTTTTTTCAAAAGTGATTGCAAATAAAATCTAGATAAATTGCTCCACAGCTGCTCAGGAGTTGGTCTTAGAGGGTTAAAATCTTAGACTGACTCCCACTAATTTTTCCTCCTGAATATTTCTTTCGAACATACTTACCCTCTATCTCCAACCTTTAATGAGGCTCCCATACAAAATCATCGTTTTTAAAAAGTGGGCTCCCGCTACTCTCAGGTTGCCCCGAGATGTATCAGATGTAAGACTGACTCCCATTTATTTTCCCTTTCGAATGTTTTTTCTATACACGCCTAACCGCTATATCCAACTCTTAAGGTGGCTGCCATACAAAACTAGTCAGTTTTAGTGGAACTGGCTCGACACTTGTAAATGTAGTAAAGTAAGCGAGGAAACTTCGTGTATCGGAAACTACAGAACCGATTTGAATGATTTATTCAAAAATCGTCAACATTTCTCAGTACAAAAAATACAAAATTAATTACAGTTCAAAAATTCACCACCAGAGGGCGCCTCCCATACAAGTGAAGTAGTTAAGTTGTCAACTTTTGGGTTTGTACCGAAAAAAAAAATTAATCAAATTGAAATATTTTCAACAAACCTCCTACTCAGATTTTTGTGGTTATAACATTGCATTTTGGCCTTTTTGTCACTATTCGCAACACTGTGCGGTAAAGCAGAGGCGCCTGGAGTCGGAATCGAAATCAATGATGATGTACATCTAGAACGAGTTGTCACAGCTACCTACAAGTGGGTCTCTCTGTACCTTCACAATTAATAACTTATAAGTAGCTGTGACCACCATAATTTTTACATATTAGTTAGTTTTACTGGCCAAAGCAGGCATAGTTCGTATCGCTGAACTGTGCCCAAAATAAAATACACTGAACTTATTTAACGCAGTTCAACGGGGTAGTTAATTTAACTGATTAACCTAAGTGACCTAAGTCACTTTGGATGGATGGATGGATGTGAGGGGGGAGCCGAGGAAATAACCTTATAGAGGTCATTACCTCAAGCACTCAGGCTTTATAGCCCATTGTACTTAAGGCTCAAGAAAAAGGCTGATAGAGGAGATGGGAATGGGAAAAGTGGAGGTGGGTGGAAGGGAAGGAAGCGTTATGTGTTCTCCTGTGCAAATTTCCCGGACTTTTTAATGAATCTGAAGAGATCACACAGGGTGAAAGAATGGGGTTCGTCCATTCTCATAACATCTCAACACAGCATGCGAAGTCTTGTTCTGGAGAAGGCAGAACATGCACAGAGAAAATGCTCTGTACTATCTACCTCCTCTAGGCAGAATGTGCAAGTTGGATCTTCGATGATCCCCATGTTGGCCATATGTCGCCCCCATGGATTATGTCTTGTGATTAACCCGACCATTCGACGGAGATCTTTCCTTCTTAGCTTCTGAAGGAAATCCTCTGCTTTCTTGTTCGGGCTTATCACAAAACACTTGGCAGTTTTACAGCTTCCCAAGCCAGACCAACGTTATCTATGTAAGTTATTTACACAGGACTTGATCCAGTTCAGGGCTCCTGCTAGACTGGTACCGATTATTGGTTCTGGTCCCTAATCCACAGTTAGCCAGTTCATCGGCAGTTTTGTTACGTAGAACACCACACTGTCCCGGAACCCAGATAAGTTAGAGCTTATTACATCTCGTGACTGTTTTACTAGTGACTTTACTTTCACTCTTCTTATCGTTGCTTATAAAAACCAAACAGACGCGCAGTACCATTCCTGCTTATCTGTTGTACTTAACCGCTGAGAGCATAACTCGTTCCTGAACATCACAGCATCGCCACGAACCATTTCTGCGATAATTCCCGCAAAATTACCATGCTCCCTAAAAGTATGCAAAGCTGCTGCCAACAACAAATGCCCAACAACAAATGTATAACTCGTCCTCGAACATTACAGCATCGCCTCGAACCATTTCTGCGATAATTACCGCAAAATTGCCGTGCTCCCTAAAAGTATGCAAATCTGCTGCCAACAACAAATGCCCATTCAGTGTTTTCATGTTGCCTATGCTAGGGGGTCCGCATATATGGACCCCCTAGACCCCCTATATACGTAACCCATATGCGCCAAGATGCAGAGATGCCAACTAAGGTGGCACCGATAAAATGTGGTACGGAACTTTCAGCAAAGAAAATAATATTCTCGATTCTTGGGGTATTCCTTCGTCCTGTAGGATCTGCTTCGATGGAGTCTCTTTCTTTTCCTCTACTGCACATTGATTACGATTGCAGTTGTCTTCTTATCACATCCAACATGGTTGGTTGGCTCCTGCCCCTCTCCGCACACTTTAATATTCCATTCCCCTTGTTTGAGAATTCTTCAAACCAAATTTTTTTTCGCTTCATTTTCCCGCACTCGCGCAGCACTCATAATTTGTCAACCGTTTTCCCCCGAATTTTTCAGCCATTTTATTACTTTACATACTTTTTGCAACCCATTCGGAAAAGTCGTAAAAAATTAATCTTTAACGCTTGTCACAGCAGTCGAAATAATTTGCCATTTGTTATTTAGAAAATTTGCCAGCGCCATGACACCCTTTACGCGACCCATTATGCGACACTCGCCTACGACCCTCCGAGCACCTGAACGCGCCACCCTACCATCCCCCAACCCATCCCGACGCTCCTAAGCTGTCCTGGCTGTCGCAAAGCCTTTCCCTCTTCTTATCGCTTTGATTGCTTTCGCTCGCTTCCTCCGCAGCCAACGAAAACCGCAAAGTGTTGCTCGGCTCCGAGGGTGCAACGAGTTGCGGCAGGTATGCGCTGCCAGCCTCTGCGCCCACAACGCATTAAAAGACGACGCGCGCGCGTCATACATCAATGGGCCAAGTGACTGCGGCGACCGCAAAGTAATTATTATCACACGCGTGAGCGCACCCGTCAGCCGGCGGTGTGAGTCGTCGAGTGTCGGTGTTGGGTTAACAGTCAAAGCATCGAGAGACTGCGGCGACGGGAGTGCGCCGCGCTGGGACGCAGTTGGCCACAAAGGAAGGTGGAAAAGAAATTGCGGCAGTCACAACGTTTGCTTGCAGCTGCCAAGCGGAAAAGCAATTGTGACAGTCGCTGCGGCAACTGGCGACCGCTGTTAGGTACAAACAGCAACAACAACAACCAGACTAACAAAGCATTATTACAGCGAAGGCATGTAAACGCGTTCCGAAAGCAAACGTTAAAATTTTAAATCGTTCATAGCTTAAAAGGATCTCGCCAACACACTCACACGCACACACAAAGCCACGCAGTCATTCACTCACACACACACACATATACATACATTCCTGCGCGATTACCGCCACACACAGCAAGTTTTTACTGCCCTTCGCGCATTAATCCGGTCTTGTGGCATATCTCAAGTTTTATGGCTGACTTTTGTTGCTGGAATTTCTTGGCTGTGTGCGGCATGCTGGCGATATACATAATTTGATATCTCAAAAAGCGAGTGGGAGATGCGAGTCAGCGCCATGTTAAATTAAATTTATATTCGGGGAAATGCTTCAAGGATTTATATTAAAAGGATCTCACTGGCGGTTTGCGTTTCTAATTTATGCGCGCCAAAGCAGTGTAAATAAAACACGCCAAATTTCTGTATTAACAAGTATGATGTCGTTGTTAATAGTTAATGAAATCAAAGGAAAACTTTACAGAAGAAAATTTGGCGTTAAATTTTTTGAAAAGTTGTTAATAATTTAAAATGTGTCCACTCGACGATGAAAACTGAGTTATGTGTAAGAACTTATTTGTTTTTTTATAATATTTTTATATATAATTTGTTATTTATTGATTTATTTATTTTTTTAATTATTTATTTATTTATTTATTAATTAAGTTATTAATTTATTTATTAATTAATTAATTAATTAAATAATTAATTAATTAATTTCTTTATTTATTTTTTTCTATATTTTTTTATTTATATATTTATTTATTATTTAGTTATTTATTTATTTATATATTTATTTATTTATTTATTTATTTATTTAATTATTTATTTATTTATTTATATATTTATTTATTTATTTATTTATTTATTTATTTATTTATTTAAGTTAAGGAATCATCGAAGGATTCCGCTAAAAAGTTAATCTCGAACGACCACGACTTGGCCGTTCGAGAGAGTTCAAGAAAAAAGATAGAATTAGGCGGGCTCGCAAAGCGATGTTGTTTATTTCCATTCCCGATTCCAACTGCCCGCACAATTTGTCTTATTCTACAAAGAAACCTTAAACTAGCTAAACTAAGTGCAGCGCTCCCACGGTGACCACGGCACGTGTGCTGCGTCAGCACCTGGATCGCAGGAAACGGTTCTGCAGCGTTAGCAGGTTCCACGGTCGCGCATATGCGATCGCGTTACGTCTGCGTCGCGCGGGATCGCATTACGCGGCTAATGCGGCGGTGCGCGTGTAGCTGCGATAGCAGATATATGCGCGGCTGGTGTTAACTCCTCCCCCTCCAAAAATCTACGTCCCGTAGATCCGATGTTAAGCTGTAGGTTGTCCTTGGGATGGTGAATGTATTGGTGGGAGGTTGAGTTTGCTCGTAATCTTTCGCCAAATTATCCAGCCTATCGTAAGTATGAGCAGGAACATTGCGAAGTCCGTGAACATGGTAGCTTTAGATTTGGTAGCAAGACTCCTCAGATGGTTGATGTTTCCTATGCTCAGGGCATGGATATATTCCACTTCGATCTTGTGGCCTTGACTGGATATGTTCGTCAGAGGTGGGGGCAGGACTGAAGCTCAGTTCACCCTCGAAGTTTGATAAGAGTAACGTATCGCCTTTTATCATCTCGGTAAACTGTGCAGCATTCGTACGATAAGTACAATTTGCATGGCCACCCTTGAGAAGCTTAGGAATGCACGGGAGCTTTTTTAGTGCCTTTTCCTCACAGACTGTGGAATTGTTGATGGAATAACATTGTCCGATAACACCATACGTATCTTCGTGATTAAATAGTATCTCTTCGAAATCTAGGTCCACCTGCTACTTGTTGTGAAAAGAGGTCCTCGTCACTAGCAAGCTATATTCACTGTCGCGTATTTTTGACATGGAAAGTACGTATAGCAAGAGCGTCCCGTTCGTGTAAATGGACGGTTTTCTGGCTCGCGTCTTCAGTGAGATTTTCCGCTGTAGTTAGTTAGTGACTGTCCGTGATATATCCTTTCCCTTCCCTAATCGCGATGATCGGTGCCCTTGATAGATGTTCAGTCCAAGTACAGGCAGCAGCCACGATAGAAGCCTTATTTACTAGAAAAATAATGCTTAATACTAAGTAACATTCGTTGGTATACTTTCACTAATAGGATTAAAATCTATATTCTTAATTCTATTGATTCTCCTTATTTGAGTTGTATCATTCAATGAGCAAATTATGTCTTTTTACTTTAGAATGCTTAATTTTCTAATATTTTCATTTAACAACTATTATAAAGAATTACATGTTTTCTTAAGGAATTACTATTTCTACAGTCTAATTAAAGGAAAAACTTCTATGCTATTTTAATTGATTTAAATTTTACTGTGAAGATTATGTAGTGGTTTCTTGCTAAAATAGAGTTAAACTAATGTACAAGTTCACTGCTTATATTTACTAAGGTGGATTAGAATCTAAACTTATTAATTATATTTATTAAAAAATTGTTCAACTTGAATTTAAATTTGTTAATTCCATTTACAAAATAGGGTTCAACTTAGATTTAAGATTATCATTATATCATTGCTATTTGTTAATATAATTCCGATTATAAGTTTTCCAGGAAGATTCTTAATCCTAGATTAAAACTCTTAGGTTCTAATTAGTTGAATTAGTATATTTTTTATTTTCTTATTAATTTATTTGTGCCTATATCGTCTGCGTTAGTGTTCGTTTTTTTGTTTTTGACATAATATAAGGTATTTTAATATTACAAAATATAGGATAATGATCTGGAAGTATCATCATCATTATGCACATTTTTTCCCTTTTATTTGATTAAAATTAGTTTTTTTCTTATTATTTTATTTTTTATATTTTTGTATATTTTTTTGTACCATTCCATCGTTCCCAAACGGGGAGTTGAGCCCCAATACTCGGCTTCTTCTTGCCAAGTATCTGCCATGTTTGCTGGGACTTGGGTACTTTTTTACAGTAGCGTGATGGGTGTGTGGATCTTTTTTCTTTTAATATGATTATTTAGTTGATAGTTTTAGTTAGTAGGTTTTTTCTCTTACTAATATTTTGTTAATTGATTTTAACAATATTCGCAATATTTGATTAATTTTTTCATTTTTACTAAAAAAAAATTGTCCTCTTCTTTTCAATTGTTTCTTGATAGAAAGGCATATTTCTTTCTAATGTTTTTTCTTTTATCGGCATAGAGGCACTTCACTCAGCTGACATTGGAAAGCTCGCGTTGTTCCCTTTTAGCCAAAAGCGTTAATAGTTGCAAATGGCCTACTCATGGCACGAGTGATTTCACGTCAGTTAAAGCCATAGTCCCCCCGATGGAGTTGAACCACTTCGATTGTCGCCACTCGGACCACCGAGTTAACTGGAATTGAACCAATCCGGCTTGATCGACTACAAACGAATTTGTACCCAGACCGCTGGGGCACAAGGGTCTATGCATGAGTTATATGCTCTTTACCGATGTTGTTTCTATATATATTTATTAATTCATTAAATTTCCTTTATATTTGAATTGTATATTTTTAATATTTTATGTTATTTTATTTTTTTGCGGTGCAACTCCTGAAATGGGCCGCGTCAATTCTTTTTCTGGGGGTTGTGGTAACAGTTACTCTGTTATTCTATACAACCGACTCTTTTATAGAGCGGTTTTTGCTTGATTTAACTTGTTTATTGGCAATGTATATCGCATTGCCGCTTTCGTATTGTATTGGGTCTTCTTGATGAGAATTGACCCGAAGGTTGCGCTTTTCTTGGTTATTCTCAATTTTGGCACGGACATCTCCGTTAATTTTGTCTAGGAAATTGGTTAAGGATTGATAATTTATTCTAGCCGATCGATCAAAGAACACGTCACTTGGCTTCTTTTTTGTTACTGAGTGGATCGTGTTGTTGTACCGATCTACGGCTATATATAAAAGTTCCTTCGGCGAGATGTTTGTCAATTCTTTCTGCAAACTCTCCGGCAGAAAAAGGTTTAGTCAAGGGAATTGGCAGCTATTTTGGAATTGATAAAATTTTTGTTTGCCCCGATGTCGATGAGGAAGCTCAAAATATCCCCTCTTCGCGTTACATACTCTAGGTATGGTACGCTAGAGAGGCCTTTGACATAAAATTGTCGTCCTTTAAACCGTCCTCTGTCGCGTCGTCAACGTCATTGTCGATGTAAGTGTCACCTGTTGACCTCTACATGGTACAGCTTCTACTGTTTGTTATTAGGGAAATTTTCAGAGCCCACCTCTCTTTCGAATGGATTGGGCGGTCGGTTCATATAATTAATTCGACTTGTTTGAATTGAACCGTCCACTTCCATCTTCTCGGGAGGATTAGGCGTACTCATGTGGGGTCTTGGTGCTTGGTAGTATAGGCGCGGCTGATCGTATCTGTTCCCTGGGCTCCATCCGTGTTTTATTGGCGGCAGAGGAGGTCTAGCCTCTCCACCAAAATTGCTAAGAGGGATCGTTACCCGATTCGATGGCGCGGGAGTATGGATGGCCGCGCTCCTGAAATTCATGTTTTCAATTTCTAAGCACAACGAGTAAGCCTCTGGGAGCGTTTTCGGTCTCTGTATCATCAGTAATTTAGAGAGTTCACCATTTAGCCCTCTCACAAATACGTCCAGCGCTCGGTGGCGGTAGGTTTCAACAAGAGCGTTGGCGGTCTCTCGAGAGTGACTCTCGGTTTTTATTTTATTAATTATTAATGAAAATTGATGATTAACAAGGGCATAAAACTCATCAAGTTTTTGCCCCTTTTGCTTCAACTGATTCAGTTGATGTTCCAATGTGCGGATGTCCCGCTTATCCGCGTAATGAAGGGACAAACATTTTTTAATTTCCCCCCAATCATCGTCAAAAATATTGTAGGAGATCAAAGCCGTGTCGGCTGGGCCCCTGATCTTCTGCCTTATGTTTTGCAGAATAGCCCTATATATCGGGCGGTTCCGCACGATTTCAAAGTCCTTCAGGACCGTCTCGACGGCATGCACCCATGAGATGTATTGTACTGGGTTGCCGTCGAAGACCTGTAGCTCTTTAACACAGTCGGGTAGCCTACTGATATCCCTCAGGTCCTCTTCCGTCCTCGGAGGTTGGAGGGATATGGCATCCTCTCTGGCGACTGCAGGCGTCTCGTTTGTGACACCTTGCTCTAGCCGGAGGATGCGCGATTCAATCCCCCTCAACTTTTCGAGGATGGCATTGACTGCTCCGGTCAAACCTGTGATGGAGTCTTTCATCTCCTCCATTGCTCCTGACCTGAGGGAGTACTTGTTCATAAATTGTTGTTCCGGACTTACCAATTGGTTAATATATTCACTTTTCTAAGAATTTTTGTTATGCACTTACGGCACTTTTATTTTTTTGGAAAAATATATACATATATTTTTTTAATTTAATTTTCCCTTTTGCTTTCGCTTGTCACATCAAACCTTTTTATTTTTTATTTTTTTTGGAAAAATATGTATTTTTTAAATTAATTTTTTCTTTTGCCTTCACTTTCACATTAAACCTTTTTATTTTTTTGGAAAAATATATATTCCTTTAAATTTAATTTTTCTTTTTGCTTTCGCTTGTCACATCAAACCTTTTTATTTATTATTTTTTGGAAAAAAATATATATATATTTTTTTTAAATTAATTTTTTTCTTTTGCTTTCACTTTCACATTAAACCTTTTTATTTTTTTGGAAAAAAATATATATTCCTTTAAATTTAATTTTTTCTTTTGCTTTCGCTTGTCACATCAAACCTTTTTATTTATTATTTTTTGGAAAAATATATATATATTTTTTTAAATTAATTTTTTCTTTTGCTTTCACTTTCACATTAAATCTTTTCTTGGTTTGATGCACACACTATTTTTCACTATTCTCACTATTCATTCACTATATACTTTTCATCCACTTACACCACTGTTATTTTCATTCTGGCGCGGTGGTTTTGCTTTATTTGTTATCAAGAAAACTCTTCTTTTTGGGGAATCCTCCGAGACTCTGTCATCGGCTTGCGGAATAGATCGAGGAACGAAGGGTGTATGTTTTTTTTTCAGGCTGGAGGGTCCCGTAGGAATCGCAGTCTGTTTGTTTTTCGTTACTCCTCTGTATATTTTTTCCAGGCTGGAGGGTCCCGTAGGAATCGCAGTCTGTTTCCGCAGCCGAATATAGGATCCAACAAGGGAGGTTCGCGTTATCCTTTTTAGAAGTCCACGTTTATAATTGTGGACGACCTACTGGGGCACGAATAATCTCCACTCTTCAGTTAAGAAGTGTTGGTCCCTGCTCGGGCGCCAGTTAAGGAATCATCGAAGGATTCCGCTAAAAAGTTAATCTCGAACGACCACGACTTGGCCGTTCGAGAGAGTTCAAGAAAAAAGATAGAATTAGGCGGGCTCGCAAAGCGATGTTGTTTATTTCCATTCCCGATTCCAACTGCCCGCACAATTTGTCTTATTCTACAAAGAAACCTTAAACTAGCTAAACTAAGTGCAGCGCTCCCACGGTGACCACGGCACGTGTGCTGCGTCAGCACCTGGATCGCAGGAAACGGTTCTGCAGCGTTAGCAGGTTCCACGGTCGCGCATATGCGATCGCGTTACGTCTGCGTCGCGCGGGATCGCATTACGCGGCTAATGCGGCGGTGCGCGTGTAGCTGCGATAGCAGATATATGCGCGGCTGGTGTTAACTTTTATTTATTTATTTATTTATTTATTTATTTATTTATTTATTTATTTATTTATTTATATTTTTTTATTTATTTATTTATTTATTTATTTATTCATTCATTTGTTTATATATTTAGTTATTTATTTATTTATTTATTTATTTATATATTTATTTATATATTTATTTATTTGTTTATTTATTAATTAATTAATTTATTAATTAAGTTATTAATTAATTAATTATTATTTATTATTATTAATTTATTTATTAATAAATATTTATTAATAAATAAATTAATAACTTAATTAATAAATTAATTAATTAATAAATAAACAAATAAATAAATATATAAATAAATAAATAAATAACTAAATAAATAAATAATAATTAATTAATTAGTTTATTTATTTATTATTATTTATTTATTTATTTATTTTTTTATTAATTAATTAATTAATTTATTTATTTACTTATTTATTACGAATAGCCTAGAATTAAGTAACAATTCATACAGACTAACAAACAGTAAAATTGTGTGAAACTAAATACTTATATTATAAACCTTTTAAGAAAATTCTTAAAAACATTTTTAGATAATGAAAAATCTAAAGAATTTGAGTATAAGTTAGCCTTTATTAATATAAATTAATTTTTATATAATTTATGAAATTTGAAAAGGTATTTTGTGGTGACTTATCGAATATTCGGTTTCAGTTTGGTTGCAAAATACGAATTTTGGTCAAAGAATACTTTTGCTGCTTTTCATGACATCGAAATACATTTTACTAAAAAATTTCATAGGCTTCGGTTTTTTCAATTTCGGTTTCGGTATGATTGCAATGCATTTTTTTTTTGTAAAAGGCTGCAAAAGTATTGAAAAAAAAATCCTGCTTAAAAAAAAATGTGTAAGAGATTTTGTTCTACGTGCATTGCAAAGTTGACAGGACTTTTTAAATAAGACACTTTCTGATAGCACCAACAATATTTGACTTAATGTATGGGAAAGAAACATCATTTTTCGATTTTCAGACAAAATTGCATGGCATTTGGTTTACTGGAAACGGAGTTACTCCATCTGAAGTGAAAGTATCATATGTTTGCCTCATCGGTACAACAATGAGCATCGTACAAAAAGCCAATATTAGTTTTTGGTTTAAACTTGGTAAGACTTTTGCTGAAATATGAATTAATGAACCAAGTTAATGATAATGATTGAGTCGTAAGGACATAAATTCCATCTAAACTATGCTTGAATTAACATCATCATTGAAATTCATATAATTAAAATTTCGAATCGCGACAGCATCAATTCATTGAATTTTAACTGAACATTTAGGCCACCGGTTTGTTCTGCACATGTTGAACGACTGATTTCTTAACCCTTAATCGTCCACCCCCACACTGAGTCCCAAGGACTCAGACTTTTATTTTGCAAAATAACACATCATTCATTAAATTATTATTTGCATTTACTTATTTTTAGGGCACAATATGATCTCTTGTTATACAACTCAATCCATATGTTAACGTAACTTAAGCCAAAATTCATTTTTTGAATGGTAAACAAAACAAACGCTGAGAGAACAGATAGAAGAAAATGTTGGTAGTGAGTTCCTGGGACTCAGGGTGGACTATTGAAGGTTAAAATATCAACTCGTCGATCGACACTTGTGATCAATTTTTTTTAGTAAAAACCACATTTTAACCATCAACCATCCCTCATATTTGCCTTTTTTTACACCATGAAACTTTTATTTTTTCAAAAGAATACTATTAGTGATGAAAGGAAAGCATTTCGAGAACATAGAAACCATCCAAACGGTGTTTAACGACGTCCTGAAGGTCATCACAAATGCAAAAAATTATATGAAGTGTTACAAAAAGTGTTGTTTGCTGTCAGTATAGTCTTTTAAAACATAATTAGGACGTCTGCTTTTCGTTTTGACCATTTCGTCTAAGACTTTTTCCGGAGTAATGTCTATATCCTTTTGTTTAAAAAGCAAGGCAAGATCTTTAAATTTGCCTACTCTTATGAAGTTTTATGATAGTTTTAAAAAGTTTGAAGCACGAGAGCGGCATTTCATTGGTTGCTGCAGTTACTGGTAAAACACAAAAATGTTTGATCAGAAAGTGAAAATTCAAAAACGCAACAGGATTAAACTTCCGATCCTTGAAGTATGCTATGCATTTTAAACAGTTTAAAAAGGAAAATAGCGTTTTGTTAGTGTGGTAATATAATTAGCATGCAAAGTAATTGAAAAGGTTGTTTAATTACACTACTCGACAAAAATGTATTAATCGCGTGCACCTAAAAACAAAAGAATTTTCTAGACTAACTTTAGTTCAAAAGTTCAAAACAGTTCAAAAGTTCAAAATAAAAAATTTAGTTTGAAGTGGACAATTTTCCTCTTTCATTTGATGCCCATATCTTCATCATTGTATAACCTCAAATATTTAAAAAAATATTTTAAATGTATATGTCCTTAAAATTTTAAAGTCCTTTAAGAAGGTGTTTGGGTCAGAAAATGAAAAACTGACTATGCCAGGTTACTATAAACGACCTATAGTTCCATGTCTGATAAACATTTGGATGGGTCTCGACAAAAAAATTTTTTTTGTCGCACGGTGTAATAAATGTAAAGTTGGTGTTATCACTCAGTGCTTCATAACTTTGTCATTTTTATTTCAACTCTATTGATATTGGGCTTAATATTTGCACAAATAATATATCTTTCATCTTAGATTTTAAAACCAGAGGAGATAATCTATTTTATCTATAAAACAATCATTCGAAAATTAATACTTTTTGAAAATGGTCGAAAAATGCACTTTTTACTTTCACCGTCAGTAACTTCCCCAAATCTTATCTGATTTGGACAATCTGTATATGCCTGGAAAAGCTAAGGCATTATCTTCTGACCAACGAATAGCTTGTGCTAGTCGAATGATTCGTTTACGAGATATGAGCTCATACCTGAACAACAGGGGAAAAACTGGTTTTTCGAAGATATTTCGAAACTGTTTATTAAAAAAATTTTTTGATCTTCAGTTTCGTGTTCAGCGGCCCAAAGTTAGTCTAGAAAACACTTTTTTTTGTTGGGTGAATTTTTCGTGCCGAGTAGTGTTATAGGCTGTGGAAGGCTTTTAGCACCCAAACCTCCTCCCTGGGCTACGATCCTGGTGCCTATGATGATGTCCTTCGAGAATATCACATGAGCCACGTTGCTGCCTCACTTATGAATGTGAATTCTGACTGAAGGGAGATACGATTTACTTATTTGTAGTTCTTAAGAGACTTTGTCGTTTATCTATAAAGCGACTGCAAGAAGGATTTTCAAGTTTCCCTATTTGCCCTCAATTCCTTATTGAATTTATCCACATTAAATTTCGGGATTGTTTGCTATATTTTTTGAGATTTGTTGGACGAAATGGGATTTTTATCTCTTTTTTATTTGATTTATTTATCCATTACGTTGTTTATTTATTTATAATTGATTTTATTTATTAAATTTATAACAAAAACGTTTAAATTCAATTTTACCAACATACAAGACACACATAAGCAATCAACATGTCTCTGTTGTTGTTGTGCTATATAAACTTTAGTTTGCTACTTTCGTCTCTTGCCAACATTAAAGAAACAAATGATCACAACAAAAACAGCAACAAAAACAATAACACTATAATACTCATAAAGGTAGTTCGACTTACGGTTATGCAACAACGGCAACGAACGAGCCAACAACCGGCAACGTGCAACAGCGCCAACCGAAAGATTAATGGTGCAACATGACAGCCACAACAGCTACGCCAACAACAATAACTATAATAGCAACAATAAGAATAACAAAACAAACAAACAAACGCAAGATGCATAAAACAATTTAAAGAAGTCAAAGCCGAACAAAGATAGCAGCGAGTGGAAAGCACTGCTCGTCCGCAGCATTTATGTTTCGGTAGTTAAGTAAATGCATGTGTCTGTGTATGTGTGTGTGTGTGTGTGTATATGTGCTTTTATATCAGCTTAAGTTTGTGTGTGCGTTTGTTTGCCGCAAAAGTTTTATAACTTGGTTTGAAGATGAATGCGAGTTGGTGAACTCGCAGTTGCAATTGCATTCTTGCAACAACAACAACAACACTAACAACAGCAACTGCATCAAACCAGCGCGATTAACAAGCCAAAATCTCGCACAACAACAACAACAACAATAAGCAGCACAATTGTGGCGCCGCTTTGCGAAAATCTCAACATTGCCACATGGCGTTGCGCTGAAAGTGCGGCCACATTAAGTGCGACCGGCGGGTGCGAGGGGAAACAGTGATCGGTGAGGCGTGGGGCAGGGGCAACAACGACTCGCTGGTACTTAAGTTTTAGGCTGAGGCTGACGCCTGAGCCATGGCAATTATAAATTTCATTTCATTTGCCGCAAATGCTTGCAGCGTTTATGTGCAGAACAAACTTTTTCGCAACACGCTCGGTCGCTCACACACACACACACACACACACACACATGCACTGACGCACAGACAAAGCGCACAACATAAACAACCAGCAAACACCACTCACGCGTAAAACTTCCTTCCAGCCCATTCACTGCCAGCGCAATTTAGCTCATGTTGCTGCCGACAACAACAACAACAACAATTATAACAAAAACCGTACCACTTGCCTTAACCCAACAACAACAACAACAAGAACTACACAACGCTGCTTCCGCTAGTTGCCACTATTGTTGTTGTTGTTGTTGTTGCTGCCGCTAAAATTGCTGCTGTTGTTATTGTGCAGTGAGCAGTTTTGCGCTTTTCATTGTTTATTGTTATTCATAAATTTATTTAAAGCGCTTTATTTTAATTTTCTGCCTTATCGCTGCGCCAGCCATTTTCCCCATTCCATTCCACCCCCTGTGCGGTCTCCCCCCACCGCCTCCTCTTTAATCGGCCACCACTGCCTCGCGCGCTCAATTCATGCGTCTGCAGGCAGTTTTGCGCCGCCACATACGCCGCGGCTCGCCTCAAGTGGCATCACTGCCATGTTGACTGCTGTTGAAAGCAGCTAATGCGTTGCACCATTGGGTGGGGGGGGCGGGGGCGGAGCACATAACGCTGCTTTATGTTTTCATTTGACTTTGAAGTTTTGATAAAGTTTTGTTTAGAATTTGTTGAGCTTTGCCTTCTTCGGCTCGCACAGCCGTCGAGGCAGTCAATGGAAATGCGCAGCGATTAGTTGGATTCCGCCAAACAACCAACTAACCGACCAACTAGCGTCTCATTGTGGCGCTAAGCGGAAAATTCTTCGTAGAGTTGCCAAAGTGCTATTATTATGAATTTTTTTCTATGGCTAAGTGTGAAAATTTAATAAGAAGTTCAAGGTAGGGGAGTTGAAATATTGTAACATTAACCCTTTCATGGCCAATCTATATCCAATAACAATAATCGTCTCACCTATATTGTTGTAGTTTCAGTGTCCCAATGTATTGTTACATTTTTGCTGTCTTGATATTTTTAATGACTGATTTTTATTTTCGCTGTCTGCGAATTTTTTAGTTCCATTGTTTTAGTTCCATTTCTCATTTCATTATCTTCAAGTTGTTGCTGTCACATTTTCACTGTCACAATTTTACTATATTGAGTTTTATTGGTCTAAGGAACCATGTCTCTGTCATATGTTTACTGTCCTTTATTGTCTTAGTCCCATTTTTCTATTACATTTTTATTATTTTTAACATTTTCTGTTTTAGTCCTATTTTAACGTCACATTTTTACTACCACAAAATTTTGTATTATCTCAGGTCTCATCTCTCTGTCATATATTCACTATCTTGAATCTATTCACTATCTTACTATATGGACGAATTTTCGCTGTCACATTTTCCCTTGTTTAACCTTTTTATTGTGTAAGTCCTATTTTTAATATTAAATTTTCATTATATTCTGACTGAGTACCATTTTGACTGTCACATTTTTACTATCACAACATTTTTTATTATCTTAGGTCCCATCTCTCGTTCATATCTTCACTATCTTTAAATTTTTACTATATTGACGAATTTTCGTTGTCACATTTTCACCAGTTTTAACATTGTATTGCCTAATTTGTTTTTTTATGATACTATCACATTTACTATCAATTTTACTTTTTATTAACTTAGTCTTATTTTGATTGTCACATTTTTACTGTCACATTTTTACTATCACGAATTTTTTATTATCTTAGGTCCCATCTTGTTGTCGTATCTTCACTATATTCAAATTTTTACTTTATTAGACCCATTTTCGCTGTCACATTTTCACTATGTTGAACTTCTTATTATCTTAGGTCCCATCTCTCTGTCATATCTTCACTGTCTTTTATTGTCTTAGTCCCAGTCTTACTAATACACTTACACTATCCTTAAATCTGTACTGTTTTAGTCCCATTTTGGATGTCACATTATTACTATCACAGACTTGTTATTATCTTAGATCGCATCTCTCTGTCGTATCTTCACTATATTCAAATTTTTACTTTATTAGACCCATTTTTGCTGTCACATTTTCACTATGTTGAACTTCTTATTATCTTAGGTCCCATCTCTCTGTCAAATCTTCACTGTCTTTTATTGTCTTAGTCCCAGCTTTACTATTACATTTACACTATCTTTAAATCTCTACTGTTTTAGTCAAATTTTGGGTGTCACATTTTTACTATCACAAAATTTTTTATTATCTTAGGTCCCATCTCTCGGCCTTATCTTCACTATAATCAAATCTTTACTATATTAGATCCATTTTCGATGTCACATTTTCACTGGTTTAAACTTTTTATTGAATAAATAATATTTTTACTATCACATTTTCATTATTTTTTGCTTTTTACTGACTTAGTCCTATTTGGTCTGTCACATTTTCACAATAATACATTTTTTTTCTCTAAGGAACCATCTCTCTGTCATATGTTCACTATCATTTATTATTTCAGTCCATTTTTTACTGTTACAACTATACTATTTTTAACTCTTAACTGTTTTAGTCCCATTTGGGGTGTCACATTTTTACTAAAACCAAATGTTTTATTGTCTTAGGTCAGATCTCTCTTCACTATCGCACAATTTTTACTTTTTATATCCATTTTTGCTGTTACATATTCACTAGTTTAACCTTTTTATTGTCTAAGTCCCATTTTTTTTTTAATGACTTAGTCCTATTTTGTCTGTCACATTTTGCCTATCACTAATAATAATAATAATAATGACTTGACTATCACTAACTTCTTATTATTTTAGGTCCCATTTTTTGGTGATATGTTCACTATCTTTTATTGTCTTAGTTCCATTTTTACTATAATATTTACACAATTTTTAACTCTTTACTGTTTTAGTCCCATTTTGACTGTCACATTTTTAAACAAAAATAAAAATTTGGGATAGACTTTTTATTATTTTAGGTCTCATCCCTCTGTCATATCTTCATTATATTACCATTTTTTCTCTATTAGACCTATTTTCGCTGTCACATTTTTTATTAGTTTAAAAATGGTTTGTCTAATTTATATTTTTACTATCACATTATACATTAGTTTTTACTTTTTACTGCCTTAGTCTCATTTCAACTGTCATTTTTTTCAATATTTTTAACATTTTACTACCATAGTCCCATTTAACTGTCACATTTTCACTATCTAGAGCTTTCTGCAGGTTTTGTCTTATTTCCAGTGTCACATTTTCACTATCCTTAAACGTTTATTGTTCCATTCCTTTTTTCATTCTCATATTTTGCTGTTTTACAAAATTTGTTGTTGTAGTCCTATTTTGACTATCGCGTTTTTACTATCTTAAACTATTTGTTCTCTTTGTCACATTTTCAATGTCACAGTGTCTCTGTCTTTAACTTTTTAATAGTCCCATTTTTACTGTCACATATTTTACGGTCTTAAGCTTTTAACTGTATTAGTCACATTTTCCCCTGTTACATTTTTACAATATTGAACTTTTTGTTGTCTTAGTCCCATTTATACTCTCACATTTTTACGCTCTGAAAATTTGTTTTGCCCCATTCTTACTACTCACATTTTCACCATCTGAAATATTTTAATTTTTTAATATTTAAAATTTTTTAATATTTTAAATTTTTGTATCTGTCTTAGTCCCAATCTCGCTCTCACAAATCCTTTGTTTTGAATTTTTATTGTCCTAGCTTAATTTTCACCATCACAGTTTTAATATCTTCAAGTTTTTATAGGCTTAGTCTTAATTCCAATGTCACATTTATACTTTATTTAACATTAAATTGTCACACTTCAATCTCACTGTCACATTTTTATAATTTTAAAATGTTTGTTTTCTTAATACTATTTTCACTGTCACATTTCCACAGTCTATGAGTTCAACAACCACCACATACATACATATGACCCATGATGGTGAAAGGATTAAGAAACTCCTTACACTGTGCAACAAATTCAAAAACAATGGTCTTCAAATTTTAGCAAATCACATTCGAAAAAGGACGTCACTACATGAGGAAGTATAAAACTAAATTCAAAAGAAATGTTTCCAGAAAAGTGTCAACAAGAGGCATAAAATTGAGAAGTAATGGGTTACAAAATTCCATGAAAATAAGCTGCACATAATTTAGCAAGAAAATTCGGCTATGGTGACCAAGCAGAGGCGGATTCAGAAAAATATTTTGGGAGGTTTTAAAAAGTAATTCTTTAATATTAATATTATGCTTTTTATTTTGTATGTAGTTTTAAAGTCGACCCTAATATTTCGGGGTTCCAACCCCCAAAACCCCCCTGAATCCGCCACTGTGACCCAGTACACAAAAATTCAATAGATTCATGTGAAATTAATTTACGTAGTTGAGACTCTCAATCGACAACAAATTGTTGCACAATGCAAAACACAAATTTTAAGAAATTTTCTAAATTTATAAATTCCCCCCAACACATTGGCATCCCTGTCCCAAGGCTACTTTCTTTCATGTTCTGCCACATTGCAAGGCATCGCTCGTTTGCGTTCCAATTCACACGCGCACCAAATTTATGTGCGCGCCTCGCCTCCTGCTGCTCGCTTCTAATGAAATTTATGAACTCGACTGCACTTTATGAATGCATTTCATCATTTACAGCAGCCGCACCACGCTCGCGGAGAACCAACCAACATATCTTGCAGACTGCCGCCAGGCAACAACGCAACAACGGCGACCTCGTTGTGCGCTCAGTGACCGAAACGGGCGTATCCCATCGCTCGTTGTTGTATGCACAAATACGCTGTTGTTGTTATTGTTGTTGTTATTACTGTTATTGTTGTTTGCAATGTGCGAAAAGTCAACGATGTCAGCGCCCTCTTGACTATTGAACAACACCGATGGCAGCCAAAAAAGCAACAAACCAACACGGCAACGACGGCAACCGCCACCTGCAATCAGCCGCGTTGTTGTATTCTGACTTTCACGATTGCGACATGGTCGGTGGCCGGTGTCAGTGTCAATGGCCGCCATTGACGCGGTGATGCCAACACTGCCACCGCCAACGCCACCGCCAACGCCACCGCCACCGCCACTTCAGACCCAATTAATGCGTGCTGCCATGTCTGGCGAATACTTGGCGTGTGCGACTTTTGTGCGACATTTTGTGCAAATTTCACTTTTTTCGCATTTCTCTTCTTTCGAGTGCTTTTGTTCATTTAATTTCATTTGCGTGACTTTTCGTACGTGAGTCGTGGAAATTTTATTCAAACATTTTTTGGTTTAATGCTGCGCGTGTTCGACTGTGCTGCGTGTGTGTGTGTGTGTGTACAACCCGATAGCAACAGACTGAAGCAGCTAGCAGCGGCTTGACATGTGGCATGATTGGAGCCGACGCCTATCGCAACCTAAATGGCAAAGTGTCGCTCCTGCATGTCGCTGCGGCTTGGCCACGAATTGGTCGCATAACAAAAAGAATATTGGTGGCAATGCCACCAAACTCGTTCATACCAACGCATTTTCAATGCAGTTAAAAGACGCCTAGACAACAAAGTCAACCAGACACACACACACACAGACACCCAGCGACACAGACAGTTGTCAGTGTATTTATGACTGTCACGTTTCTTTGCATACGTGCACATTCACATAAATTTATACATACGTGTATGTGTGTTTTTGTGTGTCAATTACTGTCAGACACCTCAATGTAAGCGCAATGCTCTTAAATTCATTTTTTGATAAAATATTATTAAAATTTTCATTTTACTCTCAAGAGTACTTAAAACTTTTCTAAAGGACGAAATCAATAAATCGCCATAAATACCACAGTGTGGTTGAATGAATGGTGGAAAATTTAAATAATACAAATGGTGATTGCACATGTAAAAAAAAGATAAATGCTGCGTTTTTGACACAAGTCTGGTTTTTAAACACATAAATTCTTACTAAGTAGATGATGATATAAACAAGTTTGATACACAGTTGAGAAAAGGGGCTCAGCTGGGGGGTGAGAAATGTCCGAATCTCCCCTCGCTCCATAGCACATCACAATTTCAATCACTATGCATGCGTTGCCACACTAGTAAAAAGTCTTTGTCACCTTTGAACATTTGAAAAAATAATAGCAACAAATTTGTTTTTGCAAAATCGGTTTAATGTTTTTAAAAAAAAGTCTCCTTTATACTAAATGCAGCGATTTACACGATCTAAAAGCATGTCTAATGAGTATTTTAGATCCTCGGCGGTGATGTCCTTCAAAAAGACTTGTACTGACCTTTTTCCTACATCTTCAAAACGATTTTGGGAGCTATGGGCTTTATAAATCAATCACAAAATTGCAGAAAATATATGAATGCAAAGTTTAAAAGCAAATGGAAACGATTGTAAAAATAGTAAAAAAATACATACAAATATTTGTAAAGTATTAAAAATATTAAAAATATTAAATGACTATTTGTCGAGAATTGAATTGAACTGAATTGAAATAAATTGAATTGAATTGAATTGAATTTAACTTAATTGAATTGAATTGAATTGAATTGAATTGAATTGAATTGAATTGAATTGAATTGAATTGAATTGAATTGAATTGAATTGAATTGAATTGAATTGAATTGAATTGAATTGAATTGAATTGAATTGAATTGAATTGAATTGAATTGAATTGAATTTAATTGAATTGAATTGAATTGAACTGAATTGAATTAAATGAATTGAATTGAATTGAATTGAATTGAATTGAATTGAATTGAATTGAATTGAATTGAACTGAACTGAATTGAATTGAATTGAAATAAATTGAATTGAATTGAATTAAATGAATTGAATTGAATTGAATTGAATTGAATTGAACTGAACTGAACTGAACTGAACTGAATTGAATTGAATTGAATTGAATTGAATTGAATTGAATTGAATTGAATTGAGTTGAATTAAATTGAATTGAATTGAACTGAATTGAAATAAATTGAATTGAATTGAATTGAATTGAATTGAATTGAATTAAATGAATTGAATTGAACTGAATTGAATTGAATTGAATTGAATTGAATTGAATTAGATCTTCGGCGGTGATGTCCTTTAGGATGTCAGTAGAAGCCTTTTTTTCTACGTCTTCAAAACGCTTTTGGGGGCTATGAGCTTTATAAATCAAGATTGTCTTCACCCTGTGTTGACCCCGTTTAATTTTTATTTTAATTATTTTCATTAATTTATTTTTTTAATTTTTTGAGCGGATTTCATCATATTTTAAGTCAATTGGCCTATTAAATCATCATCATTTTTCTCCAAAAAAACTCTTAACTGAATTAAAAACATGTGTCCAATTATTTTTGATTTCAAGTGTAAAAGGTGCAAGACTTTTTTCTACGTTTGCAAATGCATTTTTTTTTTCGAAAAGATGTAAGTCGCTCGGTGACGCATCAGACGAAAATGGAAAGTGGTTGTTATTTAAAATGGGACTTTTAATAAAAAAAACTTACAAGTGTCAATTGATTACATTGCAGAACAAACCGTGCACACAAAGCCTTTCTCCCCCATGACCAAGTTCTGACTACGTCCCTGGTTGAGAACATAGACATCATCATTCCACATCAAACTAAGAACACATTTTTTATATCTAAACACCAAAAGTAAAAACCAAAGTTGGCAATGCTTCAAAATCGTTTACATATCTCATTTTTAAAGTACAAAACTTTTATTATTTTCCTATTGGGTATTTTCGGAATATGCTCTCTAATTTTTAGTATCAAAAAGAGCAGAGAACCAATGCTTTGCTTCTACACGATCATACTCAAATATATGTGAGCTGATTTCGCTTGTTTATGTTTTAAGAGTACAAGAAAGAGAGATACTTTTGTATAAATGACACGAACACTAAACAAAAACTAGTATTCAGCAATTAACACAAACACAAAGGAAATCAAAAACAAATACATACTTAGTCTACCATAATTTTAAAGAAATAAAAGAAGCATCGAGCACGTGTTCGTGTTGCTGGCAAGAATTCAATGAATTTATTTGAGCATTAGTTAGCTAGTCTAAATTGTTTAATTTAGTCTACTCAATAATTGTTTAAAATGTACTTAAAATTATTGTAAACGAATCGGTAAAGCAAAATGAAAATAATAAAAATTAATGCTTAAAATAAAATCGTTAAAGAAGACTCAATTTTATATGAGCTCTTTGTCGTCATTCTCTGGACAAGAAATTTAAAAATAACACAACTACTTCGAAAATGATTGTGAAGCCTGCAGCTAAAATCATTCTTCTAATGATTGTGATTACTTAGTTATTTATATATTTTTTATATATATTATATATATTTTTTTATATAGGTATATATTTTTTTATTATATATGTATATTTTTCTTATATATATATTTTTTTATAATTTCAACGCCTTTTTCTGGCAGCTACAATCCGCATAACAATGCTGTATCTGCTGTGTGTGTGCTGTGTATAAAATAAAAATTATACAAATATTAACATTTACTTGCTTGTTTAATGAAAATCGTTTCCAGGTATTCAAGCCATGACCGTCGTATACAAGTAGGAAGGTTTTAGTGGCTGCCTCTGTATGAGACACACTTAGGCCTCTATATGTGCCCGTTGTGATACCACAAATTCCATCCGATTGAAACGTGTATGCAACAATGTTTTCCAACATGTGTTACAACACATATTTCAAACGGATGGCGAAGGGATGGAGAAAACCAACAGTTTAACGCCAAATCCGAACGGATTTGGAGTTTTTTCCATTGCCTGCCAAGAACGCACTTCTGTGATTCTGGTAGCAGTAGACGAGTGTTTCATTAGCTCGAACTAGGAATCGAACCAAGGGCCTCTGGTATGAGAAGCCAGCGCGCTACCCGCTGGACTATCGAGGCCGGCTGTCGTATGCAAGTAACTTTATACTAGCAAAGCCCCCCGGCTTTGCACGCAAGTTTAAGGTCAATGGGCCTTATAAATCAAGAATAACTTAACCCTTTATTGACCCTGTTTAATTTTTATGAAAAAATACTTGTCTAATTAATCCTCATTTAAAGTTCTTTCATCATATTTTAAGTCAATCATGTTTTTCCATACAAATTCTTAACCCATCGTTGACCCCGTCCAATTTCAATTTTCAAAAAAAAACAAAAACACGTATCGAGTTATTTCACACGTTAAGTGCTTTCACTTAACACAGATCCGTTCTTTATTTAATAAATAAAAATCCGTTTTCTCCCTCAAAAAATAATTTCAATTTGTGTTAATTTTTCCGCTTTAAATTTATTTTAAAACATTATGCTGCATTTTTATCAGTGTATCTTGTGCGGCACTTCTACATGCACAAAGAGTGCAAGGAAAAAGTGCATTTGCTCATGAAAAGATTTGCGTGTGAGTCATTTTCCTTCATGCAACCCGTTTGTTGGGCTTTCGCGTCTAACAGAAATATTTATAGATTTTTTTCTTTTCACATAAAAAGAGTAAAAGAGTGACCATAAATAATTATGAAGAATGCTCTGTAGCAATTAAAAAGTATTTATAAATATTTCGCTGCTCAGTAGATGCTTCCACTATCAATGCTTTCAGTCACTCATAAAACTCACAAAATAAATATGAATGAAAATGTTTAGCTACGCTCACGTCATTCATGCATGATTATAAAAAGTTTTAAATAGATCTAAAAATAAAAAACACAAAACACAATGAATTTAAACTGTAAATTGAGTTTAAAAGCAAATGGAAACGATTGTAAAAATAGTAAAAAAAAATTTGAAAAATATTAAATGACTAATTTTAGAGAATTAAATTGAATTGAACTGAATCGAATTGAACTGAACTGAACTGAACTGAATGGAATTGAATTGAATTGAATTGAATTGAGTTGAATTTAATCGAATGGAATTTAATTGAATTGAATTGAATTGAATTGAATTGAATTGAATTGAGTTGAATTAAATTGAATTGAATTAAATTTAATTTAATTGAATTTGATTGAATTTAATCGAATCGAATTGAATTGAATTGAATTTAGTTGAATTGACTTGAATTGAATCGGATTGCATGAATATGAAACCAATGGTCTGTTAAAAATTTATTTTTGTTTGACTGAATTATAAATAAATAAAATAAAAATAAAATAAAAATAAAACTATAAAACTTTTCCGCAACCTATGCACACCCATAAAATTTTGTAATTGTTTTAAATAACCAATAAATTATATTTTTTTATAATAATAATTGAATTCAATTCTCAAAAATATTAAAAAATATAAAACAAAATGTTTTAAAAAATAACAAATATTAATGGTATGCATAAGTAAGAGATTTAAGAGACATAATTTATTAACACAAATTAAATTTATTGAATATTTATAAATATTTGTTTTGTTTTAATTTATAGCATTTTTATTTTTTTATATTTTAAATGTAATTGAAAATGTTTATAAAATGTTTTTTTAAATGTAAAAATTTTTCTTAAATATTTTTAAAATTTTTATATTTAAATATTTTTAATAATTCCAATATTTTTCTTTTTTTTTAAACTACAGAAACTATTTTCAACAAATTCTTCGATATTGTATCAAAAATTTACTGTGCATGAAATATTTAAGAAAACCACATTTGGCCACATTTGTTGACTAAAGGTCGGCAACAACAAGAAATCGACTTGCCGGCAAGCAGACTGCATATTTTTTGTTGGACCAATTTGGCTGTCTGAAATCTATTCTATGACTCGATACTAAAAGTTAAATTATGATGAAAAGTGTGAATGTTTATGTGCGGTTTGGGGTTTTGTATTGCTTTGCTTTAGCCTCACATAACGAATTCATGAGCAAATGAAAAATGTTGGTCGTATTGAAACAAAATTGGCGCTAAAAAATGGTATTAGAGAGATATATACATAAAATTGAACACAAAAAATTCCCAATATCTAAGACCAATGCCTAAACAGATTTTATAGATAATTGGATAATTGCTGAATAACTGAACGAAGTAATGATTGAAAGTTAATTTTTTTTCATAACAGAAGCAATTTTTTTCCTACTACTGGGAATTGCTATTCAGTCGGCATTGTGCTGATAGTGCAACTATTATTTTTAAATTAATATTAATTTGAAAACCAAAAGAAGACTAGTTGTCTTGTAATGAAAGTTGTGTCTAAATATATTTTTTCCCCAGACTTGTATTATTCTTCCAATAGTCTTCCAATAGTCAACTAGTCTTCTTCTAGAGCCACTTGTGGATTGAACTTCGAGCCCATTGTAGGCTTCCTGGATGCTTGAATTATGTTGTCACATACTTCCAAGCCGCACATGATTTCGGTCTTTTCATTCCTTTGGGACATTGATCCTAAATTATGGTTACTATGGTGTCTGCCTACTTTAGGGACTATAACATTGCCTCTGCCAGAGTTCATTGTGCGGCAAAACTTATTTTAGTCGTCTTTACATTTTACATTCTTCTCTTACTCTTAAGAAAAATTTGGCTTTCAATTTGTTTAGGTTCTGATTCCCAAATGAATTTTACTTTTAAGCAGGGACCGAAAATAACTGTTATTTTACAATTTTCAAATCAAAAAGGCATAAAGAAAAAATTGCCGGAGGACTTTTTCAAATATACCATTATGATCGTAATGGCCCCAGCTTCACGAATATTGAACGCCTTTTATATTTTGACTTTTACTATCATATAAAAGTTAAAATTAACTGTTATTTTGTGCCTTTTACCATTTCAGGAAAAAATAACTGTTACTTTTGACTTTTATTTTATTGGTCAAAAATAACAGTTATTTTGTGACTTTTATTTTTTCGGTCAAATATATCAGGCAATTTGAATTTTTTCGAAGGCCGTTTCACCGACTAAAAAACTATTGATATCATTTTTTTCGTCACAGCAGACCGCACATTCTGGGCTATAAGACTTGTGCGATGAAAAAAATGGTATCACAAGGTTTTTAGTCAGTCAAATCGCCTTTGAAAAAATTCAAATTGCCTGATATATTTGACCGAAAAAATAAAAGCCACAAAATAACTGATATTTTTGACCGATAAAATAAAAATCAAAAGTAACAGTTATTTTTTCCTGAAATGATAAAAGGCACAAAATAACTTTTATTTTTTCCGGGAAAAATAAAAGTTAAAAGATAATAGTTAAAATCTGACTATTTTGATAAAAACCATAACCGGTACGGTCCCTGCTTTTAAGAAACATCTCAGTGCAAGAAGTACGAGGTTTGTCTGAAAAGTTTTCGAGCTCAACATGAAGATGACAAAACTCGTCAACAAAAGGCAGACCAAAATTTTAGCTATTTGGAATGCGCAGTTTATTGATTAAGAATTGTTTGTGTCAGCCGATGTGAATTTCTTTTATGAAAATGGAAAAACTCGATTATAGAAGACTCATTAAATTTATGTTTTTTAAAGATAGTACCAATAATAATAAATAATACACAATTTAAAAACTCGTTTAACGTTGAGTACAGAGATTCTGTAACATCATTGAAATATGGGCAACTGAACTTAAATTTGGTCGTACCAACTTGGGAGACGGTGAATCTTTGGAGACGTGAAAAAACTGCAACCACTAACAATAACATCAGTTAAATTCACCAAATGATGCTAAACAATCGCTGAAGAGAGAAAGAAAGAAATAGTTGTGGCTATGAATATGTCTAAAGAACATATTTTTCACTTATTAAAACAATATTTAGCAATTTACGCGAGTTCCAGCTTTTAATAATTAATCCCCGATTTGGGAGAATTAATTTATTGAATACAAACTAATAATAATAACTTAAAGTAGTTTCCCATTTAAATAAGATTATGACATATGTATTGTAGATATCACTTAGATGCATTATCAGAAAAATGGAACTCGCAACAGTGGATCTCAGAAGTAAACATAACCTTACAAAAAAAATTTTTTTTAAGTAAAAATTTGTTGGTGTTTTTTTTTCTTTTGCTTGTATAATTTTTTTCAATATATGTTTTTCCACATTATTTTTCCTACTTACGGGACATTAAAAAAAATTTTAAATAGAATTTCTAATTTATTTTTTAGGTTATGTAGGGCAAGTACTGTTACTAAATTATTTCCGTGATCATTTATATGAGATTATGAAATATTGTAAATATCACTCAGATGCATTATTAGAAAAATGGAACACGGAACAGTGGAACTCAGAAGTAAACATAACCTTAAAAAAATTTTTTTTGTTATTAAGTAAAAATGTTTTCATCAATTTAAATATGTATTTCTGTTTCTTCTTTTGCTTGTATAGTTTTTTTCAATACATGTTTTTTCTACATTATTTTTCCTATTTGCGGGATACTTAAAAAAATTTTTAAATAGAATTTCTAATTTATTTTTTTAGGTTATGTACGGCAAGTACAGTTACCAAATTATTTCTGTGGCTTTCTAACATAGGTTTTAACAATATGTATTTTTTTCAGATTTTTTTTCACCTGGCACTTTATTCTTCCTTATAACTAGCCTTTGAAAACAATTTTTTGCATTTGTTTTTGGTCGGAAACTTTTCAGACCAGCCTCTTATATGGCTTATAAAGTGTACAAAGAAAACTTCTAAATCGATATTATTTGTTGTTGCCTTCACTATGTGTGTCTTTGCCCGATATTACAAAACGATGATCTCAATGCAGCGAAAGATCTTTTTTCATTTCAAGCCGATTAAGTCACTTCGTAAATTCTTCTGTCTAGGCCTTCTGGGCTGTTATATCATATCTTCAATTTATTTACCATAACTGGAAATTGGCATTATACGATAAAATTTGTTCCAAGAGAATATTAGAATTCTAGGCTCGAAAAAGATGTAATTGTTTATTTATACGCCGAAATAATATTTCATTATTTCAAGCCCCAAGAGAGAATATTTGAAGCCATCCTAAAAAATAAATTTAAAAATTGTTTAACCCTTTCCAGAAATTTGTACGATATATCGTACAATTTGTTCGACGATTTTTTATTTGACAGCGAACGCACTTTTTATGCAACAGCTTTTCAATTTTCATTAAGTAGGCTGTGTTGTATCATTCTGTTTAAAAATATAAATCATAATAGCCGTGGCTACACAGTATGAGTGCGTTTTGTAAGCAGCTTTTTGCAAGAAAATGAAAAACCAGCAAATGACGGTACTTCTACGTAGGAATTTTTAAATATGTAATACTTTTTTGTACAAAAAAGGGAAACAATTTCAAAGTTTGAATCTCAGTTGATTTATAGAACTTACTAAATTTAACATTTTCTAAAAATGCGTCTAAAAATTTTTTTCCTGAGTCTTTAAAAAAATTGTACGATATATCGTACAAATGACCGCAAGGGTTGCAAAGCTTTGTACGATATATCGTACAAATGGAAGGCAACGGTTGCAAGTTGTGTTTGCATTTTTTTAAAGTTATTGGTTTGGTAAGAAATTTTTTGCGTTTGTATGCCTGCCACGCCCATCTGTAAACCACGTGGCTAATAAAATTCGACTATCCGGCAATTTTCGATTATAAATAAGAATTGCTAGACTATTTTGTGTTTTACTGGGCAGACACGGATTATGTAAGGTTAGACATGCGTACTTGCCACTCCCACTACGATATAAGGAATCGGCTATATTCAGTATCTTTCTGTAAAACTATATGAATTTTACTTGAATCTGTGTTTTAATGAGGGGAAAAGAGCTTTGCAACAACAACAACGGTTATATAAAGCCGAATAAATGTGAATCAATTGTTTATATATATAATTTATATAACTTTCAATCAAAATGAAATCACGTTTTGATTTTTTGTTGTTATAATTTATGTTTTCTATCAAAAAAATCAATGAATTGTTCATAAAACTTAAAAAACCGAAACCAAAAATTCATGAATTTTTACTCCTTTGCGGACCATTGTACGATATATTGTACAAAATTGATGAACCTGTATTTCTGAACCAAAATTATTTTTTTGAAATTTTTTTGTAATTTAATTCCTAAAATGTTCAATAAGAGTCAATATTTTGAAGGACAAATTTGTATCTCAAGAAATGTGGAAATTGCCCGGAAAGGGTTAATTAATTGTAAAATTTAATTTAATTTTAAAATTAAATTGAATTCAAATTAAGTAAGTTAGATCCCATAGCCCAATTCTAAATTTATATTATTTGTACGCTGCGAACAAGCAACCAGATTACTAGACACTCTCATCCAACTTTACTACCCACCCGCGCACCGCACGCAGCATCACAACAGCGCGTCAAGTACCAAACATCAAACAGCTGAGCAGCTGAACGCACCGCCACACCAACTGAGCGCCAAAGTGCAATCGAGAGTGAAGCGACGGCAAAGGGTGAGCACAAGCAGCGCATCGGCTGCCGGCACCAACCCGAGCCACCCACCGCCTCGAACCACACACACACACACCGGCGCATAGTTGAGAAATCGAACACGAACTGTGTCGGCCAGCTAGAAGCCAAAACCATAGCAAGCAGCCAACAGCAACAAGAACAAAAACACTGCACACCACTACCAGCGCAACGTGTCGACACATCGTCGTTGGGTTTTCCGACAGCGCGCAACGAAAGTTTCCCATCGGCCACGAACCCGGCGCGCCGTTAGTCTGAAGAGAAAAATCGACACGAAAAGTAAGTCGGCGGTGCCTGTGGGCCGTGTGGCCGCCAGTGTGGGGTGGCCCCGTTGTGAAAATTCCAGTAGCCCAAATTCGTTGGCGAATTTCGTGGAAAACGCGTGCGAATTCCATGCGGCAAGTAACGCCAAACGGTGGGCCACGTGCTGCGGCAGCGCGTACGCGTTTTTCGCGCTGAAATTCGCACGGGAATCGTGTCAAAAGCCTGCGGGAATAGTTCACGCGTGAAAAGATTTTGCTCGAAAATTTCATTATTTCAGTAGAGCAATTTGTGAAATGTGCAAAGAAATTGAAAATCGGTGCCACATAACACGCGGCCCAGGCAATGGCAAGCGTTATTTTTGGCCGCTGGCGTGAGTGAAGCGGCTTCGGCAGTGCTCGGCCGCTAAAATTAAACACACGAAGTGCGCTCGCCGCAAGATCGCCGTCGCGTCGAAAAGTAACGAAAAGAAATTTTCGAAAAAAAATTATCGTTTGCTATGTTGCGACAGTGATTTCGGCTAGAAAAATTCAAAAAAAAAAATGCAATTAAAAAATTGTGCAGGAGCGCAGGGAACGCAAGCGCCCGGCCACAGGGCGCTCAGTGTGAAAATATAAAAATTGAAAAAAAATTCCTAAGCACGTTGCGCGCCCGCGGGGAATTGGACCCTGGATTACCGATTCCTCGTTGGAGCGCAACGCTTTAAACTCAAAACAACAACAACAGCACGCACAGAAAAAGCGAAAGTGCGGCCATAACTCATGTCGGCCACGCGAAAGTCTCCAGCCAGCACAGTTGCAGTGGCGCCGTGTCAAGTGCTGAATTATTAAACTCCCCGCTCAAGGATAACGGCACACTCAGTCACAGCTTGACCGCGAGAGGGGGCCGCGGAAGTTGACGTTATTGTTGTGTTCGTACGAAAACTAGAAAACGTGCCGAATTTAAGCGCCAACAGCAACAAAATCCAACTGGAACACGCTTTTGTTTCGGTGTTTTTCGTCGTTGTGTTTGTTTTTATTTATATTTTTGTTTTGCTCGTGGCCTCTGCGCAGCGCTGACCTCTCCAACTCGTTCAACTCTGGCCCCGAAGCGCGCAGAGCAGCACGAAGCTTCGCTCAAGCTTCGACTGGCGAAAGGGTAACGAAAAGCTTTCGTCTCCGTGTAACACTAAACGTTCGAGGCACAGTTTGACAGCCACTGTTTTTCACTAGTTATATCCTTCCGTAGCATTTCATAAAGTGCTGAAATATTTTTCATACCACTTTTTATCATAAAATATTTGTACACCAATTTTAAGTGACAAGTGGCCTGAACCGCCCCTGTGTCAGCTGGGTTGACAAAATTTCAATCGGCTTTTGCTTGTCGCACAAATTTAAATAAACCACCGCACAGTGCTCGAAATGCTAAAATTAAATGATTTTTTTCTTTGTCTGTTACACATTTATTTATTTAGTTTATTTATTTATTTATTAGCAACGTGTGTCTTTAGCTTCTGTAAAGTAAATCGCTTAGGCTGTAGACCAAAAACAAGAAAGACGCTATAGCTGGCAATGGCGATCATTTATTGCCAACATTTTTTTATTTTAACATTCAACATTTTATTATTTAATTTTTTAATTAAATTTAATAATATATTTTTTACTTTTGCTAAGCAAAATTAATGTTTGAAGTGAAATTGATGTTGGAATCGAATTTGATATTTGGAGTGAATTTTTACATGGCCAGTACTCGTCTCGGAAATGTATTTAGTTTAGTACCCAAAACTATTCAGTATTTAATTTGTAATCATAAACGGTGCCTGATCCATATAGGAAATCGACGGTAAAATGTATTCGATATTGAGCACTTGAGTACTTGGAGTTGATAACGAGAAGGACTCAATGCAAAATCGATACTCTAATTGACATTCAGAAGTACTCGGTTTAAATTCAAGTTAGAAATAAAAATATCAAAAATTAAATACCTGTAAGAAGAGGTCGCTACTTTGCAACAAAAACCCATTTTGATTCAAAGCATTGTACTTTTATTATACTATATACATATCTATATAACTGTACTGTACCTCGAAACTTGTATTACGTACTTTTTGATACTAGTTAGGCAAAAGATTTCTACATGAATACTTTTCGGTACCAAATCTAGCTGTCTGAAGTTTCCGATGATCAGTACAATTTTATCAGTTCTGAGAATTTTTTCATACTAATTAGAAATACCAATAATGGTACTTTTTGATGCTGGGTATAAGTGTCTATACTAAGTAGTTGTTGGTACTGATTTGATTATAAATTGAAGAACTTTCCAATGCTCAGTACAATTTTATCAGTGTTGAGTATTTTTTTCATACTAAGTAATTATAAGTATCAAAAGTTGTACTTTTTGATGCTGGGTACAAATATCAATACTGAGAATTTGTAGCTACAGATTATTATTGTTGATATTAGAACTTTTCGATGTTGACTATAAGTATCGATGTTAAGTAAATTCCAATACTAATTAGAAGTATTGATAATGTTACTTTTTGATACTGGGTATAAGTGTCGATACTAAGTAGGTGTTGGTACTAAAATGACAGAGAATTTTAGAACTTTCCGATGCTCAGTACAATTTTATCAATGTTAAGCATTTCTTTATAATAACAGGAAATATCAATAGTGGTAATTTTTGATGCTGGGTACAAATATCAGTACTGAGAATTTATATGTACTGATTATTATTATTGATGTTTGAACTTTTCGACGTTGAAGTCAAGAATCGATACTGAGTAATTTCCAATACTAATTAGAAGTATTAATAATGGTACTTTTTGATACTGGGTATTGTTACTGAGTACTTTTCAGTACTAACTTAAATTGTCAATGTAAGAATTTTTCGATATTTATTACATGTATTGATATTGAGTAATTACAATACTAATTAAAAGTATCGATAATGGTACTTTTAGATATTCGGTACAATACTGAGTATTCCATATCCATACTGAATACTTTTAGGTACATTTTATTATTGTTGTTGTAAGAAAGTTTCGCTGATAGATACAAGCATCCATGCTGGAGTACATTCCGATAATGCTAACAAGTGTCGATAGTGGTACTTTTCGATACTGGGTATAAGTATCGTTACGGAGTACTTTCTGGTACCATTTATTATGATTTAATCTCTTTACTTATTTATTAATTTTTTTATTTTTGTAAAAAATTTTCTATGCTGCGTACAAGTACTAATGTTAAGTAAGTAGTTCCCTTTACTGATTACAAGTATCAATAATGGTACTTTTTGAGATTGAGTTCTTGTTACTGAGTACGTTCTGGCTACTAATTATAAGTATTGATGCTAGTACTTTTCGTTCCCGAGTATTAAGTTAAGTAGTATTCTTTACTTGTGTGCAGTTTGATCTTTTGATTTTAAGATATTTTTGGGCAAAAAAGGTTTATTTCTGAACGTCTTCTTTTAGGTCGATACATTTAGTCCATCGTTTTTCAAATTTCCACTTTTTTTATTCCGTCTAAATAAATGTCTCAAGGTCCTCAAATAGACACAAATCGGTCAATGATTTCTCGACTCGATTTCTCTTCGACTCAAATCTCTTGCTGCCGATTTATTTCTTCACTCCACCTTAACCTTCTTTGGTTCAAGTTCACCCAGTAAGGTTCCCTGCTTGACTGTTCCATGGCCTCTGGTGTGTTGTGATGGTTTCAAAATACATTCACAATTGCTGAGAGGTGCAAAACCTAGTTCGAATTCCAGTTCAATATTGCCAAACACTCTTTTGAAGTGGTCACATGGTTGGGCTTATAGTTGAATATCACCACTCGTGGCACCTATCGTGCGAAGAGCTTTTTCATGTCCAAATATTCAAGTAAAATATGGTATAGCCACTTAGTTGAAATGCCTACAGTCTCAGCTACTTCATGAACTTTCATTTTCCGATTGAACAATAAATTTCCATGGGTTTTATCGACAATTTCTGGTGTGATGTCTGCTTGTGGGTGACCTGAACGTTCGGTTACATAAAAGTAGACGGGGTAGCAGAAGTGGAGGTAACATAAGTACAGAAGGAGAGGAAATGATGGTATTAGAGCTGGGATCTACAGATCACTAGACACTGCGCTCACTTAGCCAATTGAATACCGGATTCTTTCAATAATGGGTATAGATATGAATACAAGTACCCATATCGAGTACCTTTGCGACTGTGAAAATGTGTTGAAAATGAATGCAAATTGTTTATACTTATAGCCAAATTTTCCAAGAATCGAGTGATACCAATTCTGTCGATAACTGAATATCTACTTTAACTACTTTACTACTTAAAGCGTCGGTTCTGTTCCACAACTGATTCTCAGTATTCAGTATTCAAATTGTTTCATACTATGATTTTACATTCCATTTTCATATGATTTATTACAACTAAATTGCCAACTGATATACTTGCAAACGTATTTATTAAGGTTATACGAGGGTTGCCTTTTATGTTTCGGGATTTGGCAACTCTGGTGGTGCAATCTGGAAACTGACAGCTGTATCGTAAAGTTGGACATTTTTGAGGTTATAAGTACTCAGAATATTTTTACATACGAGCGCTATTTATATTATTTACAGTGAGTTGAAAAATTCATCTCGGCCCAAAATTGGAATTAAATCGTGAACATTTTCGTGCGATTATTTTTTACAACTTTCGACGTGGATTAACTCAGCAACAGTGCATAGATGAACTTAATTTAATTTTTGGTGATGAAGCTCCATCAAGGACCAGTGTTTATCGATGGTATGGTGAATTCAATCGTGGTCGTAGTTCACTCCAAGACGAATTTCGTGAAGGTCGTCCAAAATCAGTTGTTGTTCCGAAAACCATTGATGCTGTGCGCGAACTGATATTGCAAGATCGTCATGTGACCTATCGTGAGATTGAGACAACTTTAGGCATTAGTGGGACCAGCATACATTCAATATTGCATGAACATTTGACTGTAAAAAAAATTTGTTCGCGTTGGATCCCACACAATTTGTCAACTGCTCAAAAAAAGACTCGTGTCGATTGAAGTTTTCAACTCACTGTAAATAATATAAATAGCGCTCGTATGTCAAAATGTTCTGAGTACTTATGACCTCAAAAATGTCCAACTTTACGATACAGCTGTCAGTTTCCAGATTGCACCACCAGAGTTGCCAAATCCCGAAACATAAAAGGCAACCCTCGTATGTATGTACATGAGAAATTTTTTATGGTAAATATTTTCACAATTGACCGATCGTACAGCCATAAGCCAGGTGAATTTTTATAGTATTTTTATTTGGTTTTCTATCGAACCATCAGTCAGCCCGCAGTAACCAGCAACAACCTGGCGGCTTCCGGACTCGCTGTTGTTATTTTTAAAATAATTTTTCAAATATTCGGCATATCGCAAACTGTATATAATATATATGCATATATTTTCGTACACAGGCAAAATGATCAAAGCGATAGTTCACTACACTTTTCAGCTGCAAAAGTTGTTGCAATTATTTTCATTGTGTTATGCCAAGGCCTGAACTTAGTGGGCCATAACAATACAGGTAGACCATGCAGTAAATGCAGCTTTGCCAAGTTTATTAATAATTTATTTTCAAGCCAAATCGAATACAAAGTACAATCATACATGTGTATGTATGTACATATAGACTATGAACACCCAAAAGGAAGCGTGCAAGCACTCAATTTGCCTGTCCGCCTTTCTTATAAGCTCGTCCCGCCATGCGACTCATTATCAAGGACACTTGTAGCTGCCTACACCCAAACATTATTGAAATCCTTGTCACCACAGGGCCAAGTGCAACCTCGCCCAATGCCTCAGCCCCAAGTACTAAATAACCGAATAAGCCAAATCGTGTTCGAATGCCTTAAAAAACCAAAACGACTTTGGTGAAATTTATGTGCCTACTTATTATGCACAGCAAATGGAAAGTGGTCGCCAATGCCAAGCAGCATTAAAAGTCACTGTTGTGCAGTTATTTTCATTGCTGCGCTTGTTGTTGTTGTTGTTATTGCAGGCGTTTTCGAATAAATACACAAATGTATGTGTATGCCGATTATTTATCAAACCTCGCCTGCGGCAAAATTCCGCTACATTTGCAACATTCGCATTCATTAATTTCGCCCCGACATGTTAACATGACAACCGACAAACTTGCGGGCGACTTGCAGATGGGTGAAGCCGTCAGCCGGCGGCGGCGGCGGCGGCGGCTGGCGAATGGGTCGCGCCGGCGAGTCGCTTTTGGCTTCGGGCTGGTTCACTTTAGCGCAGTCAAGAAGTAAATACCTCGAATTGGCAAGCCAAAGTGCCTTTCGAGCAAAATGGGCAATAACAACAACAACAATAAATACTAGAAATGTCAAGCGCAACAACAACAACAACAGCAGCAGCAGCAACAAACGTAGCTCCGTACGACACTACTCACTGCAAGGCAATTTGCCAATTTTTCAACTTTTTTCCTCACTAAAAAAAGTTTTTTTTCATTTTAGCAGCGTTGCCACATGGGTTTTTGCCACAACTGCGCTGATGTTGTTGTGCACTTTTTATGGGTGCATTCACGTTGGCTGGCTAAAAGCAAAGTCATAAATCACAGCTGGCGAAAATAGCGCCTCCACTGCCAACAACTGCTGCAGTGTTGCAGTAGTTGTGTGAGTACAAATGGTGTAAAAATTATTTTTAATAAACTCTGGCAACGCGGCGTGAATGGAGCGTTAGACAAACAATCCAAGGAAAAACTATTATTGCCAAAGTGCAAAGTACAAACACATGAAAAACGCAAAAAATAAATTGAACAACAACAGCAACAAATTGAGCAAAAACACGTGCAACTTGCGGCAAGGACACTTTTTGTGGCTAACTTAAAATGATAAAGACAACACAAATATTGCATTAAGTGGCAACGTTGGCGCAGACAGACCGAGACACACAGCACTAATCAACACACACACATACCCAAACAAACTTTCATAACAGAATTCCAACCGAAATCCTCATATTACCCGTTTTCGGTCGTGTCTCGCTGACCTAATTTTCGCTCGTATGGCAGCTTGGCCCCAAAGTGTCCTTTAGTCTGCTCGTTACGCACATCGTAAGACGGTAATTACATTTCTTTATACAACAACAATCACAACATCAGCGAATGTACAAAACGCAACAACAACAACAAAGACAACTAAATTGGGTGTGGATTGGGTAAGGCAGTTACTACAATAACTGATTATCACACACCAACACAGATTATTGTATATGTTCAACAGGAATCTGTATGCGTAGGCCACTGTCTTTTGGTGGCTGTGTGGGTGATGCTGTGTGTAATTTATTGCGTAGGACCCAAGACATATGATTAGTAGTAATGGGTTAAACTTGAACTTTCTATCACTTTCTATGAAAAGAAAATATTGAAAAATGTGTTGGGTATACATTGCGTATGAGTAACATTCAAAAAAATATTAGGAGGAAACATTTTAATTGTGCAAAATTAAAAAAAATTAAATAAATTTCAAACTTATATCCATTAACACTAAAATGCCCGATAATCTGATATACCTAAAATGTCCATATGTAATCATTTTGACTACTACTGTGTCCAAAAAATAAGGTGACATTGTATTTATTTTGAAAATTCTTTATTTATTCTTCCAAATCAATTTCATCCCCTTCAAAGTAATCCCCTCCCGATGCAATGCACTTATGCCAACGGATTTTCCAATCTTCGAAACACTGATTGTAGTCACTTTCCGGGATGGCCTTCAGTTCCGTCTTCGCTGCGGCTTGAATCTCCTCTGTCGTATCAAAACGGTGTCCCCGGAGCGGTCTTTTGAGCTTGCTGAACAGCCAGAAGTCGCACGGCTCCAGATCAGGTGAATACGGTGGTTGCGGAACGATATGGGTTGAGTTTTTGGCGAAATGATCACGAATTACGAGTGCAGTATGGGATGGTGCATTATCGTGGTGTAAAAACCAAGAATTGTCTTTCCACAATTCCGGCCTTTTTAGACGGATAGCGTTACGCAAACGACGCATAACGTTCAAATAATATTCCTTGTTGACTGTTGACTAAAAAAAAATATAATTCTCCAAATCCTTCGACGCGCGCAGTTTAAATTCAAATGTCACCTTATTTTTTGGACACATTAGTACATTATTGTTTACTGACTTTTAAATTTAATTGGTTTTTAAGTAGCAAATATGAATAAATGTACACGAGATTAAACTAAAATAAGCATTTAGTTTTTATTTTTTTATGGTTTAAAGTAAATTCAATTAAATAAAATTGCGTACTTTACACATAAATGGGATAAAATGGTATGAAATTTGGAATTTGGAATTTTTGAATGAATTTTATGAGTGAATTTTGAATTGAAAAACTTGGGAATTGTCAAAGCCTACTATGATATTATTTTTTTAAATGTTTGCAATTATTTGAAATTTTCATATTTCGCAATTGAAGATGCATATTTGTCTATTTATCAGTAAGATTTGCTGAACATTTTATATAGGTAGTCAAAATGACTACTTTTGGGCATTTAAGGTAAATTTTGCAAAATTGGGGTAAAAAATTTGTTTACAATATTTTTAATTTATTTATTCTATTTAGCTTTAAAAATTAATAAAAGTCACGTAAGATATTTTTTTAGAAAGCGATGCAACAAAAGTTATTTACAATAAAAGACCTCAATGTAGTCAAAATGACTACCTTGGGCATTCTAGTGTTAATGTGCCAGCTTTGATAGCAACCACTCAGCCAACCAAACAACAAAACCCATGACATGACTTTATTCGAATCATTTAAAGCGTATTTTCAATGTCATACTTGGCGTATGAGCAACTTTAATTAAATTTACTTTCATATGAGTTGTTACTGATTTTTGCTTTAAAATAAGCAAAAATGTTATAACAAAGAATGAAACTGAGACTGATTTTTACTTACACTGTTTTACTAACCATTTGCCTTGAGCATAAAACCAAACTAAATTAAGCAGCAGCATAGGAATAGGTCGCCAAGATACAAGACACAAGCCACACATGCAGACACACGTGTGGACAAAGGTTGCGGCACGCGCGCGCACATGCAATGCAACAAATGATTTTCAATCGATTTGGGACCAGGAGTTAAGGGACATAATTAAAACTACAACAACAAAAGCAATAGTACACACAAAAGGCAGCATATATCAGGGGCGTAGCCAAGGGGGGGGTTTAGGGTGTCAGAACCCCCCCCCATGGCCTATAATTATTAAAAATTTGTTCTCACTATGCATGGTATGCTCGTTCCTACATTAGCAGAAAGGTCTTTTCACCTTTAAACATTTGAAAGAATAAAAAAAAAATTTGTTGGTGAAACCGATCTGATTTTTTTAAATAGTTCAGGCTCAGTACAGCTATTTGCTTGATCTAAAAGCATGTCCAATGAGTGTTTTAGATCGTCGGCTGGAATGTCCTTCAGGATGTCGGTGCAAGCCTTTTGGATGGCTTCGACGTCCTCGAAACGCCTTTGTTTAATCGGTAAATGCATTTTTTTGAAAAGGTGAAAGACGCACGATGCCGCAAAACGTGAAAACGAGGAGTGGTTGATGGTTAAAATTCAACTTTTAGTCAAAAATCAGTCACAAGTGTCTATCGATGAGATGGCGTCTTTCGATAGCCAAAAGTTTAGTTAAATGCGATACGGAAGCGCCTGGGACCACCCGTGTGGGTATGTGGTATACAAAATAACAAAAATAACAAATAAAGCATGACTAATATTTCCAAAAAATATATTTTATGTTATTGAAAACGACTTTCGAATTTGTTCAGTAAGTCGAAATCATAACTACATTAGATAAACACTCTGACAGATATTGAACATGAATATTAAAAAGATCACCCGGGTGGGTATAAGGAAAGCGAAGGTTAAATCCAATTTTAAGTCGATTTTGGCTGATCTATGATGAACTACCGTCAAGTTTTGATGGAATCTGCGCTGATTGCGGGTTTTAGTTGGCTAACACGTTGGTCATCATTTATGTCCGACAATCGTTTTTAAATCGCGTGTACCACTCATGAACTCTGCCACGGGATAAGCCATCATCACCATAAACTTAGTTCATCAATTGAAATGTTTCGCTAAAAGTTCTACCAACTTTAAAGCAAAACTTAATATTTGCTTTTTGCAAATTAGCATCGAATTTTTGTACCAGTGACAAAAACATACTCTTACTTCGAACCAAATTTCATGAAATTTTAATTGCACTAAGTCACATATGGGTGGCACCACCACAAAATGCCCTCTTTGAAAAGTGTAGTTTACTTTAAAAAGCATGTAAAGGATGATTTTTTAATAGCCTTCGGATTTAATTTAAAAAACAAACACATACAATTTAGAGAAATGTATGAAATCTTTATTTGAGTCGATAGAATGATCTATATAATTCAATGTTTAAAGATGATTTCATGTAAATGTTGACCGCGGCTGCGCCTCAAATGGTTCATACGCTGGGTCCGATTTTGGCATACTCTCTCCAACATATCGGTCGGTATCTCACGAATAAATTCTTCAATATTGGCTTCTAGTGCGTCAACCGTTGCGGGCTTGTCGCTATAGACATGAGCCTTAACATAGACCCACAATAAATAGTCTAAAGACGTAAATCCCACGATCTAATTGCCAATTGTCCGGGCCCCAAACGTGAAATAAACTGTTCACCGAACTCGCCTCTCAATTGGGCCATTGTTTCGCGTGCTGTGTGGCGGATACAGCTGCGATATTTTCCTCTGTCCGCACTCTATGTATGCGTGTTGGTGGTTTAATGTCCAATAATGTAAATTTGGTAAATTTGCATCAGAAGGTCGCCCAAACTGACCATAAAATGGAAGAAGTTCACAATGCACTTTCTTAACCGAGCATGAATTTTGATAGTAAAATTCAATAACCTGCAAGCGTTTTTCGTTTGTAAGTCGATTCGTGGTTAAATCATAGACCAAACTGAACATGTTTGACAGTAACATGTTACACGAAAACAGCTAAGCTGCCAAAAACAGTGTTGCCAAAAAAAAATTGCTAAAAAATCACCTTTTAATATTAAATTGGCAAACAAAATTTTCAAAACCCCCCCCATGACCAAGTTCTGGCTACGCCCCTGGCATATATTACAGACCGCATGCAAGCACGCTTCGATAATAAAACAACAATAAACACGCACACAGTGACAGCGCACACACACATACACACACACATATAGCGAAACGAGCGACAGGTGCGAAAAGTCAAATCAACTACGAAAGCGTTCAATAGGTGGAAGGAGAATAGTGGACGCGGTGAACGTGATTCGGACTAAGGTTGTGCACACTGTGACATAAAACAAATTAGGACCAACAACAACAACAATAACAACATCTAGCCGAAATGGCTATCAAATAATATTAATTACAATAACAACAAAAACAGAAACTAAAACATAAGAAAACGGGTGTGATAAATTATGATGTTATGGTTAGTTGTTTGTGTTGTGTAAGATGTTTGCTCTAAGTGATGATTGTTGTTGTTGTTCTGTTATAGCGGCTGATGTTTTATTAATAAAATTCCAAGTAAACTAATCTCTTGAATAAACAAAATGCTGCTCTTGAATAGGAAAAATGAAATCAACGAATCGCAAAGTGTGCAAAGTAAATGAGAAGTGAAGTTGTGTGAATGACTAAATTAAATGATAACAACAATCTGCAACTTTATTGTAGGGAAACTACAGCATTCGAGGTAATTTATTGCTTCATATACTGAAAGTTAAAAAGTTTTAACTCTCAAATGCATAGGTTCACCTTAAGGGTGAGTAACCTATTTCTACTCAAAAAATGCCCAGACTTTTTCACAGAGTTTTATTTCATTCAAAGTAAACTCCATTGCAAGCAATAATCATATTTCAATGCTTCCTCCAATCTTGAAAACACTTTTCGTAAGCTGATTTGGGGATCGCCTTCAGCTTCTTTTGCGGCTTTTTCTTTATTGCCTCAATCGTCTTCAAACACTTTCGGCAAAGTGGTAGCTTGAGTCGAGGGAATAGGAAAATTCACCCGGAGCCAGGTCGGGTAAATACGAAGCTTGCGGAACTATGAACGTTGTTTTTGGTCATATAACACTACTCGACACGAAAAATTCTCCTAAAAATAAAAGTATTTTTTAGACTAATCTTCGGCTGCTGAACACGAAACTGAAAATCAAAAAATTTGCGCGATTGCGCAATGATGAAGAAATGGGTATCAAATGAAAGAGGAAAATTGTCTCCTCTTAACTAAATTTTCTATTTTGAACTTGAACTCTGATTTGGACAGTCTATATATCGTTGGAAAGGTTAGTTAATTACCTTCTGAACGACGACCCACTTGTGTTAGTCGGATGGTTGGTTTACGAGATATGTGCTCATAACTGAAATAAAACAGGGAAAACGTGTTTTTCGAAGATTTCTCGAAAACGCTTCTTAAGAAAATTTTTTTGATTTTCAGTTTCGTGTTCAGCAGCCGAAGATTAGTTTAAAAAATACTTTTGGTTTTAGGAGCACGCGATGAACCCATTTTTTGTCGATTAGTGAAATCACTTGCAAGATGATATGTCAGCCGATGTGTTGTCAAAAAACCAAGTTGATTGCTTAAGAAACCACGAGTTGTTTCTCCACAATTCTGATCTTTTATGACGAACATTTTTCACCAAACGTTTGAACGCTTTATTCAACTTTTTGCTCAACTATACTCAACATAATAATAAAAATAATAATTCGCAGAACACTGACTTATTTACAAAACTATCACGCATAAATTTTCCACAGATGGCACTCAAAGAGATTTTTGAACCAGATATTTTTTGATAGATTTTTTGACCCAGAAACAAAATTTTTACAGCATCTCAAGCGCGGTTTTTTGTACAGAAAATTCCATGTATTTTTTTATTAAAAGGAATATTTAACTATCGTCAATTTAAATCCCAATATAATTTTTTAAAACGACAAGTAAATTTAAAGTTTTTTACTATGTTGATAACACTGTGCGTGAAATTTGCCCTCAAAAATTTAGACATGGAGGGGACCTACTGGGTGAGTTTCCTATAGGTATACTGAGTTGAGATCCACCAGCCGTTTGGTAAGATTGGCTCTAGTTTATGAGAAATCCGACTTTGAAGTTTGCTCATTTTCGTCAAGTTCGTCGCTTAAGTCTTCGAACGTTTATATGCTAATAGGTCCTAAATCGTTCCGAATATCGCTTTACTGTCTTCGGCAAGTTTGTAGATATTTTAACGACCAAAAAATTTGCTGAAGACACCAATCCAAAAAAAGTACATTCAAACTGTGTAATTGCGATATGTGCATTTTTTGGCGCAGCGCAACGTGGCGTATGAGTGTCATTTAATTGTAATATTAATATAAATAAATGACACTCATACACCACGTTGTGCTGCGCAACAAAATGCACAAATCGCAATTACACAGTTTGAATGTATTTTTGTTGGATTGGTGTCTTAAGAAAATTTGTTGGTCGTTAAAATATCTACAAACTTGCCGAAGACAGTAAAGCGATATTCTGAACGATTTAGGACCTACTTAAGCGACAAACTTGACGAAAATTACCAAACTTCAAAGTCGGATTTCTCATAAACTAGAGCCAATCTTACCAAACGGCTGGTGGATCTCAACTCAGTATACCTATAGGAAACTCACCCAGTAGGTCCCCCCCCCATGTCTAAATTTTGGACTTGCACAGTGTAATTAATTGAGTTAAAAGAAAGAGATAAGACAAGCTTTAGCAGCCATTCGGGGACAGCCCCATCGCCAGGGTTAACCTTCGTGGTGGCAACTTGAGTCAACTTGACTTGGTACCGAAAACGATCGCAGCCGAAGATGTAATCCATGTCCCCATATGTGCAGTCTGTTGCTTTGCTTTATGGATTCAAAGGACGATTCTCATGTTTTTTAAATAAACAAAAAAATATTTCATTTCATTGTATCATATATAAATGCGTGCATATAATTTTTTATCGCAACTGACTGACTGATTCAATATTGCCGAATTCAAACCGCCAAAGCTACAAACATTAAATTTGAACAGAACCTTCAATAAGAAGGATTTTTTTTAAATTCAGGGTTCAAAGGAATTAAACATGAGCTATGGTGTAATATAACGGGTTTTTTTATTTTAAACTTTAAAAAGAATACTCCAAAAGAAAAATATTAGAAGAAAGAAAAACAAAAAAACAACAACAAAATCTTTAGTTTATTTTTTTTTTGTTTTTTTTAATTTTTAATTTATTTTTTTTTTGCATTTTGTTCTTCTAGTATTTTTCTTTTGGAGTATTCTTATTAAAGTTTAAAATTACACCCGTTACATTACACCATAACTCATGTTTAACCCCTTTAGACCCTGAATTTTAAAAATCCCTTCTTATTGAAGAAAAATAAATAAAAAAGTTTAAAAAAATAATAATAATTTAATACTAGCAAACATAACTAAACATATGCCTTAATTTTTTGGAAAATCAAAATCTGGAGGGGTTAAAAAAAGGTTAAGTGTTGTTACTGGCTGGCGACTGTAATCCTATTGACTTCAGAATTGGTATAGTCACTTAAAATGAGAAATAATTAGACACGCGCTTTTCAAAATCTGTTGGGGTCAACAATGGGTTAAGAGTTTGTATGGAGAAACTGTAAAAAAACCATAAAATAATGGGCCTATTGACCTCAAACTTGTTGAAATCACTTCAAATGCCAAATAATTTCGTATCTTTCCTTTTTTTTAATTTTTTTTTATTTTTTCCTTTTTTTAATTTTTTAGAATTGGTATAATCACTCAAAATGAGAAATAATTAGACACGTGCTTTTCAAAATCTTTTGAGGTCAACAATGGGTTAAGAGTTTGTATGGAGAAACTGTAAACAAGACATGAAATAATGGGCCTATTGTCTTCAAACTTGGTGAAATCTCTTCAAATGCAAAATAATTTCGTATTTTTCCTTTTATTTTTTACAATATAACGGGATCAACCATAGGTTGAGTTTTTATGACAAAATATGATTTTTTTTTTTAGTTCTTTTTTAATTTGACTTCAATTTTATTAAAATTACTTTAAACGAGAAAAAATTCGACATAAATTTGAATTTTTTCTAACAAAATCTGGCTTGGTCAGCCATGGGTTAAAAGTTCATATGAAGAAAATGTGAAAAAACTTGAATAAATAGACCTTTGAGTTAAAACTTGGTGAAAGGACTTCAAGTGAGAAATAGTTCAATACGTGGTCGAATCGAATCGAACTTTATAAGCGGTCAACAATGGGTTAAAAATGTTTATAAATAAACTTAATGTAATGGACCTATCGATATCTAATGTTGAGGAGAAGCACTTTAAATAAGAAATAATTAACAGAAATCATCAAAATTCCACGGCGTCCACAAAGCGAAACGCGATTCAAAAAAATAATAATTTATAAAAAATAATTCCAGACATGTTTTTTTACTTTTCCAAAATCAACATCTGACGTACAAATTTTATTATAAATATTATTAATTGTAGTAATTTTATTTTGCCCACACGAATTTAATGATTTCATTTAAAATCGTGTCGGCAAAGCCACTGGTTACTGCTGGTAGCTCATAGCAACAATCGATGTCGATCAACTAAAATGCTTCCACATACTATTCTTCTTCTTCTCTTCCCTAACGAAACTACACATTGAATTGAAACGCTGCTGTCGCGCTAATTTGGACCGCCTATTATGAATTTGAATTTTGTATTCGAATAATTAACGCAATGCAACGCCGCGTGGCGCGTATAATTACACACGTGTTCGCGTAATAATACAAGGCCTGATTACAAAATGTGTGCCGCACCAATGTCGAAGCGCGCACACAGAGCAACCAACACACACACTCACACTCATACACAACAACAATATGAATTTTCACTACCTACAACAACAACACATACTTAATATACTCCAAGTGCCATTGCAAAAAACATCAGCTTGCCTACCTACCCACCATTCCCTACCCTCCTTTCCTTTGCTATCCTTTGTAGCATATTTCAAATTGGCATTCGCCATGTCTCCCGTCTTTCTCGCCCCTCCGCAATTCTATTTCGCGCTCTGCATTTTGTATGCGTGTGCGTGTTCAATTATTCCACTTATGGCTGGTAATTTGCCATATTGTTAATCTCATACTTCTCGCACTTGTTGTGCTGCTTGTTCGCGTTATTTTTTGTTGTTGTTGTTGTTGCAATGTTGGTTGCTATTTTTGTTGTTTTACTAGAGAAAATTTTACATTTAAAGTATTTTGTCTGTGGCGTGTTGAAAATCAGCTGCAAACAAAACTCCCGAACGCACACACACACACACACACACACACGCACACAGTTTCAACACGTTCTCCACACATTGAAACGCCTGTTGCTATGTGCGTGTTGTTGCTGCCTTCGGATTGCACGTGTTTGTACTTTTCGAGTGACTTTCACGAATTGTTTATGCAAATGTGCCACCCAGTAAAAATGCTGTGGGCCGAATTTGGCCAAATCGTTTCATAAGTGACATTAAAATTTCAACCAAACTGTTTTAGCTATAAAGCAAAATCTGCCAGTGAATTGAATATTTTTAATTGAGTATATATACATATATTGAATAATTAAAAAAACCTGTACTTTTTATTAAGTATTTTTACTAAATATTTCTGTTGACAAAATTTCTGTTGATTTTCGTTGGGTTCATTTTGAAAGCAAAATAATAATAATTTCTCTAATTGCAAATAAACGAAAATGTTAAGGTTAAAAATAACGTAAACAATTCAAATGAAAAATTTATAAACGAATTAAAAACTAAACATTTTAAATTCATAAAAATTATGAAATTAATCAAAATTAATTCATCAAATTAAAAGTTTTGTAAATTAATTAAAAAAACTAAAATTAATTTTAGAAATTATGAAATTAAATAAAATTATCAACATTATTGCAATAATGAAATTAATTCAAAATTAATAAAAATTAATTTAAAAAAAAATTAAATAGAAAATTAATTAAAAATACAAATAAAATTATGAAATAAATAAATATAATAAATATATATAAATATAAATATATAAATATAAAAAATAATAAATAATATAAATTATGGAATTAATTGAAATTATTTATTTGACTAACATTTTCATAGTATGAAAAATTACGAAATTAATTAAAATTCTAAAATTATCATCCAATTTATTACAATTATGAAATTAATACAAAATATGAAATTAACTTGAATTATATCAACAACATTATTCGATCAATACAGATTATGAATGATTTTATTAATACACATTTTGGAATTACTAACAATTATGAAATTAATTCAAATTACGAAAATAATAAATATCAACATAAATTATGAAATTGAAGTAATTTCATAAGTTAATTTAATACTTTTAAATTAGTTTCATAACTTTAAATCGTGGAATGATTTTAATTAGTTTCCTAATTATGAATTAGTTTAGTAAATTATGTAATTTAATAATTTTAATTAGTTGAATAATTGAAACTGATTTCATAACTTGAAGTAATTTCATAATTTAAGTTCATTATTCAATAAAGTAAAAAAGTTAATTTAAATTATTAAAAATAATAAAAAATTTTAAATGACCTCAATTGAAAGTTATGAAATCAGTTTCAATTATTCAACTAATTAAAAATATTAAATTACATAATTAACTTAACTAATTAATAATTAGGAAACTAATTAAAATCATTCCACGATTTAATGTTATGAAACCAATTTAAAAGTATTAAATTAACTAAAATTATTAAAATTAAATTAATTAAATAATTAAAGTCATTTGAAGATTTAAAGTTATGAAACTTATTTAAAATTATGAAACTAACTAAAATTATTTGAATTATTAAAACTGAAAAAACTATGAAATTAATAAAACTATTAAAATATTGAATTGTTCAATTAAATAAAAAAATTTAATTAAGAACAATTAAGTGATTCGTTTAAAATAATGAAGTTATTTAAAAGTATCACATTTAATAAAATTATAAAACTAATTTCAAATATTGGCATTATCAAAAATTATAAAATTAATTTAAATCGTTCAATTAATTACACATACAAAATTATAAAATTTATAAAAATTATGAAATCAATAAATATTAAATTAATTAAAATCTTTTAGTTATTTCAAATTATTAAACTAATTTAAAATTACAAAGTCATTGAATTAATTCAAATTTCAAAATGTAATATATTTAAAGTTATGAAACTATGCAATTTAATAAAATGATGAAATTAAAAGCTATGAAATTAATTAAAATTAATGAAATCAACCATTAAATTTATTAATATAAGAAATCAACTAATTAATAACTAAAATTTAAAAATTTATTTAAAGTTATGAATATAATCAATTAATTCAAATTATAAAATAACTTGAAATAATTAAAATTAATGAAATCAGTTAAAACAATTGAATTTATTAAAATAAGGACATAATTTATGATAAATTTGTCAATTAGGTACTTACAGTTATTGCGTTGATTGAAGTTATTAAATTAAGTTTGAACTATAAAATTAATTAAATTTATTCAATTAATCAAAATTATGGAACTAATTTCAAGTTTATTTAAACATATTTAATAATTTTAAAAATTCAAGTAATTTAAATAAGTCATTAAATTAATTTAAAATGTGGAACCGATTTCAAGTTATGAAATTATTTAAAAACATTTAATATATTTAAAAATTTTACCAATTTAAATAATTAAATTTAAAAAAATTAGAACATTTTTTTAATTATTCAATAAATTAACATTATGAAATTAATATCAATTGTTGGATTAATTACTAAATAAATTAAAAAAATTATTAAAAATTATTAAATAAATTAAAGTTAAGTTATTCAATTAGTAAAAATTATTTCAAATATGATTATTTCATTTCCTAATATAAAATCATGAATTTTTTGTAATTTTCGATTTTTTAATCATATTTAAAAATTCAAAATAAAAATAGAACTAATTGAAAACTCTTGAAATAAATTATATATTACAGATAATTAATAACAATAAAATCAGTAGTAAAACAACATAAAAACATAATAAATATCATAAAAAATAATATACAATATATAAAAAAATATTTTACAAAAATATTTCCTTATTTTTAGATCTGAAAATAGTTTTTGTTCATCAAATTGTTTTCTTTATAATAATTCGCTTCGCTTCGCTTTGAAGAAATTCGCTTCCTTGGTGGTCTCTTCTTTCATATTAGAAATTGTTTTCTTTCAGTGTTTTGGTAAAAAATATGTAAACTTTATCCAGCTCTGGCAGCCATATTCGAACTTCCCCAAATTTAACAAACAATGAGCTTTGAGTTTAAACCGTTTTTGAGTTCAAACCGCTTTATTCATAGTAATTTTGGAAAAATTTCCCAGTGAAAATTCAAAAATGTACCTTAATTATTGAAGTGAATCATTAAATACTTTCGTTTTTCTGCTTCTAATTGCAATAAATTTATTCAATACATGCAAAATATTTGTTATCGTTGCTGCCGTCTCAACTCCAGCGCCAACACTTGTCAGAAAAAGAACAAAATGCCAAACAAATACGACTCGAGCCGTGAATTAGGCGCACCAAAATGTTTCGACGTCTCTCGAATACGAAAATGCCAACGGAAAATTGCAATTCGTGTGCGCTGCGCTGGCAGCAGACAACATGCAACAGCGCATTAAATATGAAGCACGTGCGGCGAGTACTTTCAAGTCAATTTCGGCAAAAACAAAAGCGCTCCACAAGAAAACGCAGACAGACAACAACAACCACCACATCCTTTGCTAACCTAGTTTTCCGAGTGAAAATTGCGAGAATTTGTGCGATTGTTGTGCGCGTCTGTGTGTTGATTTGTTGAGAGCCGAAGCACGAATGTGCGCAGATGGGAAAAAATGAATGGAAACAAAAACAACAACAACTGCGAGCGTGCGAATTCGTTGGCGAATGGTGCCAAAATTGTGCAAATAAAACAAAAACAACAACTACAAGAGACAAAAATAACAAACACAAGAATATTGAATACGCTGGCAACTTCTCATTTGAACCGAAGAGCGACTAGGGGGGGGGGAATACTAAGCGAATTGGGGTATTTGTTTGCATATTCCCAAAGCAAACGTGGAGCAGCGATGCCGTGTGAAAGTGTGTGTGCGTGTGCGCGCGTTGGTGCACGTTGCATGCGTGGCATGTTGCATATTGCATGCGTACGTTGCACACATCGCGCGTCGCCGTACACTTGGCCGCATTTTATTTGCCGAAACTGTATTTGCCCAGTTAGCTTGAGTGTTGAGTGGTTTTTGTTTACTGCAATGCAATACCAATGCTGCAATAACAATTGAGACAACAACCAAGCAGCCAACTGCAATGCCAACGACAATCACAGCTGCGACAACAATAAAAACAACACGAAAAACAGCAATAACAAGAACAACCATAAACAATAGCAGCCACACGGCGACGACAACGATGACTAGAACAACAGTAGCACAAAAAATAACAACAACAACAAACAATAAAAGCTTCAACAACCACCACAACAACAACGTTAACCATTCGATGCAGTTAAACAGCACCAGCAAACAAGCGAAAACAGCAGCAAATTCACACACGAATTATTGTTATGTTTGCAGTAGCCAACAACAACAACAATAATAACAACAACAACAACAACAACAATGGCAACAGTATCCATGACAACAATTGTAGCCATGACACTGTGGCAGCAGCTGCATTGGCCACACCAATGCCATGCAAATCCTTTTATAATTTGAGCAAAGCAAACAATGACTGACCACATAAAGCAGTTACAGTAAAAACAACAACAACAACAAAAAGAATGACAATTTTAAAACACAACGATCACAATTTGCTGGCTACAATTCTAATTCCTGCCACATTTCCAGGCGGCCACTGTGACTGGTTATTGCTGCAGGGCAATGCAACAAGAGCAAACAAAATGCTACAATAACAACAACAACAGTAATAAACAGACAACAATGGCCTCTGCAAGACAACAATAACAATGAATGTTTCACACTTCACCTCAACAACACAAAACCAAACACTCGAACCAGACAAACGCAAAAAAAGGACACTGCAAAAAAGGTGGCCAACAACAAATCAACACTGAAGTGAAATGCATGAAGAGTGCGAATGCATATGGCGCACTCTGAATGCTAACCAGTGGCACACACGGGGAGGGGTGTTTGGGGGGTTCAAACCCCCAAGTACAAAAATTGCTGGTGCATAATATTTGATAAATAAAATAAAATGTGTAAAATGTTACATAGCATACTCAGTTTTTTTATTGTCTGAAAGGACTTTAATATTTTAAAATCATACACATTTCAAGGAATTTATTAAAATATTTGCGATTGTGCAATGGTGAAGATAGGGATACCAAATGAAAGAAGAATCACCCCTTTAGACTATGTTTCGTGTTTTGAACTTTCAGGGCCAAAATATGTCAGAAAAGTCCTTTCAATTAGGTATTCTTCGATATTCAGTTTTTGAACGAACGAAGTTTTTGAACGAATCCTTTTCATAAAAAATATATGCTTTTGATCTCGGTCGATAGTATAATAATTCAAACTTTTAACATTCTACCATTATTGGTTTAGATTAAAAAAAAGCTTTTACTCATAAGTAAGAAATTAGTACGGAATCTGCATTAATTTTGTGTCTATAGAATTAGATAGAAAAATTAAATTTTGAGGTATTATGCTACATATTACTTACTGACATATTTTGGTCCTGAAAGTTCCAAATTCATAATTTATTAAAAAAGCAACAAGTTTCCTCTTTCATTTCATATACATAACTTCGTCATTGCACAACCGCAAATATTTAAAAGTTTTTTTTAAATGTGTATGTCCTTAAAACTTTAAAGTCCTTTTTAAAGGACTACAGATGAGAAAATAAAAAACTAAGTATACCAGGTTACTAGGGATAGCCTCTAGTTTTACGCTTATATCATGTTTTGTATGAGTCGAAACTACTGTCGCACAGTGCTATGAATGATTTTTAGTTTCAATCCTATATCAACTTTTAGATGAGTCTCGACATAGGTGATTTTCTTCGCAAAGTGTTCCTACCCGTGATCTCGCACGCATGAATTTCGTAGTTTTATTGCAACCATTTGTAAGTTAAATTAATGGTTTCTTTTCAAAATCCACAAACTCTTAACAAATTTTATAATTTTTCTCTACTAGATTTTGATTTTCCAAAACTTAAAATCCTGCTTTGAATTATTTCCAATTCTACTTTTACCAAATCGAATGTCTAATGGACCAATAAAACATGTTTCTCTTAAGTCTTTACTAATCTCTTCAGGTATTGATAAAAAAAGGCAAATTGTGTATCTAATTATTTTTCATTTGAAGTGGTTTCACCATATCTAAAGTTAAAAGGCCCATTAATTCATGATTTTCATAGCTTCTCCATACAAAATAAAAACTTCACAAATTCAAAAAATTAAAAAAAACTTATCTAGTTATTTATATTTGAAATAATTTAGCCAAATTTGAACTTTTAAAACACATTTCTTTATATAAAACTTAACCCATTATTGGCCTCTTCATATTATGATCGATGATACGTGGTGAATTATATCTTTTTTAAAGGGCTTTCACCAAGTTTTAAGTCAATTAGTTCATTCAAATCACATTTTCTAAAAAACCCTTTACTCATTTCGACTCCGTTAGATTTTGATTTTCAAAAAAACCAAAACTGCGTGTTTAATAATTTCTCATTCGAGTTAATTGCATCAAGTTTAAAGTCAACAGTCTTTATTAATTCATGTTTTTCATAGTTTCTTCATATAAATTCCTAACCTATTATTGAACCCATTTTAAAAAAAGGAAACATTTTTTCTCATTGTCTATTTTTATTTATTTATTTTTATTTATTTTTATTAATTATTTGAAGTGGGTTTTCAAAATTTGAAGTCAATAGGTTTTTAATTTTTTATACAAACCTTAACCCATTGTTGACGCCGTCATATGATGATTTTCGTTGAACTGAAACATATATGTCGAATTATTTTTCATTTGAAGTGCTCTTTGAAGTAAGTTTGAAGTTAGTTAGACCATTAAATAACTTTTCTCCTAGTAAACTGAAACATACGTGCAGACTTGTTTTAACTGCATTCAGCAAGTTTGCAGTCAATTAGTCCATTCAAATCATATTTCCTAACAAAATCTTTACTTTTTTTTCCCCCCATAAGATTTAGATTTTCAAAAAATTAAAATTTCGTGTCCATGTAGGTTTTTGATTTTCAAAAAAAATAAAATTGTGTGTCTAATTATTTTTATTTTAATAGCTTTTACCAAACTTGAGAATTAATTTATTTGTTTACAACTTCATTATCCAAATTCTAAACCCCTTATGGACCCATCAGATTTTGATTTTCTTAAAAATTAAAGCTATGTGTCGAATTATTTCTAATTTGAAGTGGCTTTCACCAAATTTGAAGTCAATAAATCCATTCAAACCATGTTTCTTCTAACAAAATATTCAGTCATTTTGACATCGTAAAATTTTTATTTTCAAAAAAACGATAACTATGTATTACTGTACATATACGTAAACAAATCTTTAACCCTTTATTGACCCCGTCAGCTTTTGATATTCATAAAAATGAAAACTGATTTCTCGAACACTTTTATGTGGAACTAAAATTTCATATTGTACCATATTTTCATGTTGTACTAAATTACTCAATTTTTTCCTACTGGGAACTCATCAGTGTTATTGTTCATCTATATTCTGTACATATTTCTATGTGTCATTATGTATCGATGTGTGCGTTTCTACATCATACATATGTGCCAGGTATTGCTGCCATTGTTGCCACATGTCGGTGTCGGCAAACAAACTCTTTCACTATACGTCATCCTGCTTAGGCTGCTGGTCTCTGTATTCCGTAGAGAATTGAGCTGCGGTTGAAACAATAAAAATTCCACAACAGACAAACATTTCAGCGCTTCTAATGGAAAAATATACTTGAAATGTTACATATGAGGGAAACAAATAGCCAACAAATTTTGGTTATGTAGACTTGACAGAAGGATTTTTCTGGCTTCACGTTGCACAGATGTTTGAAGGGAGAAATGAAGAAAGGCGAAATGGAAGGATTGAGCATTCATAAATATTTAGCGTAGCGCAATAAAGTCGCTTCAACAGTTGTGGCATTTAGTATTTTTTGCAAATTACTGCAGGGACCTGGCGGTGAATGGCGCACTGAAAGCATTCATAATAATAAAAAAAAACTGACTTAAATTGGGTGAATTGGTTGGTGCGTTCAATGGTTGTTGTTGAGTTCCTTCAAGTTTAGAGTATTCAACAATTTAAATTGGTTGCTCTAAAATTGTACAATTGTTGTCTATGATTGTTTGTTGAAATCTCGACTTAATCGGAACATATCTACCTGACAAAGCATTAAAAATATCAACACTCGAGGAATAAGTATGAGCTTTCTTTTCGAATTAAATTGTGCACTTTTATTGGAAACATCCCATAGTTATTCTTGTATCGAATCGAAATCCTTTATTAATAAATTTTCTATAAGTAGCATGCTACAATTTCATGCCACTCATTTGCAACGCAAAGTGAAAGCCCACATTATGGTTTCTTACCAGTTTGCAGTTGAAAGCAAGAAATATAAGAAATGTAAAAAAATTAAAAATTATCTTGTATTCCCAAAGCTTAAAATCGTAATTGGGGGATCAGCTTTAAGCAGCCGAATTTACTTCTTCTACCCACTGAGCTTCTACCCGCTGAATTGAATTTACAATTTTTTTTTATTGAATTACTTACAAAATAAAAGAAGCCGACTGGCTGCTTCCATATGAAACAAAAATTTAAAAGCGCGCTGAATTTTTCTCTTTGCATTCGGCTGTGTAAACAATCAGAATAAATGAAAAGGAATGCACGAAAATGTGAAGGAACGTGAAGAATTGTAGAAGTGGCAGAGTGAATGTCGACACACAGCAAGAGACTTGCATTTATCCAGCTTGTTACGCTGCCCACCGCCTCTGCGTGGAGAAAAATTGAAGTGCAGTGAACTCTACGTCAGTGAACGAAGGCGGTCAGTGCCATAATTGAGCGCGCGTGAACATGTGTGCGTGCGTCCATGTTTTCATGCTTGCGAGCACTTACGTACATACATTCATGTATATTATATGTGTGTATGTATGTATGTATGTATACACATATGCACCTATTTTTGTGTATTTAAGTTACAAAAATATGAAGTAAAGTGAGGTTATGGTTGGCTGTGTTTGCTGTGGGCAACTGCACTTTTGCTGTTGCAACATGAATGCAGTGCAAAATCGAGTGGTTAGCAAATGTTGTGTAGAAATGATAGCAACCACCTTTACAATAAGTAAGAAACCTAAAAATAACAAATATGAAATGTAGTAATAGGAACAACTACGCTGTCAAACCCAACACACAAATTCATAAAATTATGTTACAATGTCAACAACCATTAAGATATTTACAACAAGAATATATAGGGTGTTTCAAAAAAAAGTGAAGGATTTCTTTAAAAATAAAATGCATTTTAATTAAATTAAATTAAATTAAATTTTTTACCGAAGCCGAAGCCGAATATTCGGCATAACTAAAATATTAGGCCGAAGCCAAAGCCGAATATTCGGCATAACTAAAATATTAGGCCGAAGACGAATCCGAATATTCGGCATAACTAAAATAGCAGGCCGAAGGCCGAAGCCGAAGCCGAAGCCGAATACTAATAAAAATTCTTTTTAGGACAAAAAACGGATACAATTTAGCCGTTCTTTCTCTATTCATTTCTTTGATCCACTAAAGAATAAATGAAAAAATATATATCTGTTTAAGTATATGAAGATGTATATTTTAATACAAAAAAAACAGTCTTAGAGTTTTCAGTCTTAGCTGATTAGAGATCATTTACATTCATTGCAATCTTGAGTCCCGATATTTGATAAAATACTTCGAAACAGAGCAAGTTGGCTTGCCGAATCGGCCGAATACCGAAGCCGAATACTAATAAAAATTCTTTTTAGGAAAAAGAAAACCGATAAAATTTAGCCGTTCTTTCTCAATTTATTTCTTTATTCCACTAAAGAATTAATGAAAAAATATATCTATGTGAAGATATATATTTATCTATATGAAGATATATATTTTAGGTAAAAAAACCAAAAACAGTCTTAGAGTTCAAATTGGCTTGCCGAAATGCCCGAATACCAAAGCCGAAGACGAATATTCGTTTCGACACGAGAGGTGATATTTTTACTGTATTCTATTAGGTGCGCAACTAAGTTCTCGCTGTTTTTTTTTATGAAAATTCAACTTTATTGTAAAAATGGTTACAAATAAATCACCCATTGCTAGCTTCAACGTTTTCCTATTTTTCTGTGAAAGCTCAAATACCTTGACGGTTGATGTGTTCGTCTTTTGAGGCCGTCCGCGAATCAAGCCATTTTGTGACGTCTTCATATGAGCGGAACTGTTGATCAGCCAGACAATGTGCCATCAAACGGAAAAAGTAATAAACAGACGGCGCATTATTTGGGGAATATGACTTGTATAGTAGGACTACCCACCTGAGCATTTCCAAGTAGGTTTTAAAAGGTTTGGCAATGTGATTCCGAGAGTTCGAATCACTTTTTCGTGCCTCAGCTCGTATTTTGGCCATTTTTCGCACGGCTCAATCGCATAAATTGAGTTCAATTGAGTTCCATACCATTCCCCAGTGATGGTTTCGTTTGGTTTCAAAAGCTCATAATAAATAACACCGACCTGGTCTCATCAAATGCGCAGCATAACCATCGCAGAGTGAATATTCGGCCGAGTCGATGACGTAGAAGCGTGACCGGACAGTCCCCAAGATTTTTTTCTCTTTGGGTTGCTGTAATGAATTCATTTTTTAAATCACCTGTCCTGATGCGATGAAGAAAACCCTTCCGTAAACTTTTTGTAGTCATAGTAGTTTTGTCTTCAAATGAAAAAAGAAATGACGATTATTTAGCAAAAATCAAATATTTTCGCACAACCAAAATTTGTTTACCATATGTCCATTCTTGGTTCATGACGCTTTGGATATGTTAAAATCGATCAGCTGTTACTGCTGGAGCCATCAAAATATTAACAAACAGCGAGAACTTAGTTGCGCACCTAATAAAGTAGACATGTACCTATTCAGTATGGACCGTTACTCTGATCACAACCCTTTTCAGTTTTTTGATTTTCGATGACATTTTGACAAAGATGTGGCCCTATCTCCCTAATCGAGCGTTGGATCTCAACCCTTCTCTCAAGAATTGTTTGTGGCTTATTCACATATACCAGACCCCAAAGAAAGATATCGCAAGACGTTAAATTGAACATTCTTAGTAGCCAGTTGACAATCAAATTTCAGAAGATGATTTAGTCTGGAATTCGTTACTACAATAAGTCGATTGATTTCACCGTGCGACAAAAAATTTTTTGTATTTTATTGCTAAAAAGATCAATGAGAGTCAATATTTTGAAAAAAAAAATTTTATCTCGACAAATGCGGAAATTGACTGGAAAAGGCTCAACAACTAAAGTTAGTAGGACGAAATTCAAGGATGTGGTAGTGTACATATTAATCCTTAAGATATATTTTTTTCAAAAAAAAATATTAGAAATTTGCAAGGATATTCAAGGATAAAGTTTTAAAAGGACATTTTCAATGCCTCTTCGTCCTTTTGCAACAAAACATTAAATTTTCTAAGATTCTAAGGATTTTTCTCTTTCATTTGATATCCATAGTGTTATGCTACAAAGCGCTCAATTTTTAAAATAATTTTTTTAAATAAACATGTCCTTGAAATTTCAAAGTCCTTTAAAAACCAATCCTGACGTCACAGAGAAAAACTAAAAACGCAGTTTTGCTACATTTGGCCCCTAGTTTTGCGAGTATGTAAATTTGTTCGTGTGTTTTGAAATTTTTTGATTTTTGTCGCACGGTGTTTTATAATCGCTTTTCGCTTCGTGTAGCGTTCCATCTGTCCATCTCCCTGACAAAATAACAGTCAGAGCTGCATCGAAAAATTTCAGAAACTTTTAAATATTATTGCGATCACATTAACAAATCCTAACTATTGTCTTGACTCAGTTGTTAGTGGATTTTCTTTATTTATGGGAATGGAAAACGCTTACATCAACCCAGATCATCAGAAACTTTTGGACGAATCGACTTGTTTTAATGCCTGAAATACAGCTTTTTTTAGCTTTAATTGTTTTCCTTTATCTATCACCTTCAACTTCTTAATTAACAACTACAACCACGTAAGCACCAACTCCACCACCAACATGCATTAAGCAACAACCCCATTCGCCACCTGAACTCCCACACTGCAATTGCTGTCGTTGATGTCGACACGTCGCAAGGTCCAAAGTCAGAGCCTACTCGGCGTGTTGAACCCAGCTGCCGCTCGGCCGAATTACGAACGAGTTGCAGTTAATCCGCTTTAAAGTGCGCGCACTGCAGCACAATGCAATAACAATATAGCAAACAAAAGCAACAACAACAACAACAACAAAAACAAGGCTTTAACCAAAACGAAACCACTACAACCAGTGGTAGGTCAAAGGTTAAACGAAGAAGTTTGGCGAGTGCCGACCATGGACAGGAGTATTGTGGAAAGTGAAACAACAACAAAAAAATCACAGCCAGCAGAGACGCAACAGCTGTGCCCAGCTGACAGACACACTGCGTGTTGTACAACGCGGCCGCCTTTCGCATTGTTGTAGGACAGACCAAACGGCAACAGTGCGCAGTGTGCGCGATTATGTTGCGATGTTGTTGTTGTCAACATATGCATGTTTAAATGTATGTGTGCGTGTGTGTGTATATGTGTGGGTGTGTACGTTGTTCGAGGCCTTTTCACTTGTATTGTTTTTGTTGTTGGTGTGCATTTCACGATTTATGCTCATCGCTACTCGGCCACACCACTTCAACTTTGCGTATTTCTGCTTTTCTGCTGCTGCTGCAGTTTCAGCTGCGGCTGTGTTTGTGGCTGCAAGCGGTAGCGTTGGGTCCACTTGGTGCATGTGGGGCAGCTGAAACCACTTAGACCAACTCAACGTAGCTCAATGGCAAAGCCAACGTCAGCTTCAGCTTTTCACTTGGCGTCAGTCTTTGTGAGTTTTCGTTGTTTTTGGCTTTTTAGGGTTCTTGTTGTTGTTGTTATTGTTGTTATTGTTGTCTTTTGTCGGCCAATTATACGCCATCAACTGAAGAGAAATTTTGGTTGATTTTTGAAATGAAATCTGAATTGTTGTCTAAGAATCCACTTTTACCCATTAAAAATTGACAGTAGATCCCGCTGTGAAATCTCTTCTGAAAACTGATCAAGAAGCTTCTATAAGATTTATGTATAAGTTGCTGTAAAAAATTTCAGCTTTTTAACTTTGGTTTGACAAAGGTTCTATTCGATTTCTTCTCAATGATCCAGCAGGCCACATTCAGGATAAAGTAGAAGAACAAAGCTATCTCTTCGATTCAATTTCTGCTCAATGATCCAGCAGGCCACATTCAAGATAACGTAGATCTCCGTTTGGAAGAACATAGCTATCTCTTCGATTCGATTTATTCTCAATGATCCAGCAGGCCACATTCAGGATAAAGTAGATCTCCGTTTGGAAGACCATAGCTATCTCTTCGATTCGATTTCTTCTCAATGATCCAGCAGGCCACATTCAAGATAACGTAGATCTCCGTTTGGAAGAACATAGCTATCTCTTCGATTCGATTTCTTCTCAATGATCCAGCAGGCCACATTCAAGATAAAGTAAATCCCCGTTTGGAAGAACATTGATATCTCTTCGATTCGATTTCTTCTCAATGATCCAGCAGACCACATTCAGAATACAGTAAATCTCCGTTTGGAAGAACAAAGATATCTCTTCTATTCAATTTCTGCTCAGTGATCCAGCAGGCCACATTCAGGATAAAGTAAATCCCCGTCTGGAAGAACAAAGATATCTCTTCTATTCAATTTCTGCTCAGTGATCCAGCAGGCCACATTCAGGAAAACGTAGATCTCCGTTTGGAAGAACATAGATATCTCTTCTGTGGCGTTTGAGTACATAGTTTCTTCATCCAGGTACCATCTACCTCCAGTTTCCTGGTTTTGGAGCCGTGTAGAATACATCTAAATTTCTAATCGTAACTCTAAACTTTCTACAAACTTATGTGAGATGTACATTAGATTTATTTTTCTAAGAACCATTAAAGTTTCACAATACTTGCAACAATACTTGCAAGAAAAATTAATTTTCTAGTTAAAAATTTTAATAAAATTTTAGTTATTTGGTTCCATGTTAGTATTTTCACATTCCTTAACCCTTTCGTTACAGGTTTTTACTGGGAAAAGTTAAAATTTTAAATTTTACGTCTTAGGCTTCTATGTGGTTATATTAGCAACATTCCATAAGACATTTTTTCATTTGTATACTCGGACCCTGTATTTAGGAGTGTTTTCTATGAGAGCAGCCACATTGTTAGGTTAGGTTAGGTTAGGTTGAGGTGGCTGCCTCTGTATGAGACACACTTAGGCCTCTTAATGGGCCCGTTGTGATACCACAGATTCCACCCGTTTGAAATGCGTATGCAACACTGTTTTTTTCAACATGTGATACACCACACATTTCAAACGGATGGGGAAAGGGAGGGGAGCGGACCTACAGTTTAACGCCGAATCCGAACGGCGATGGGCAGTTTTTCTTTCACACTTGGAGGTTTTGCCATTGCCTGCCAAGAGCGCACTTGTGCGATTCTTGTAATTCTCATTCCCTTCATGTGGATAGCGACAGAAGTAGATGAGTGTTTTTTCCAGCCCAAGCCAGGAATCGAACCCGGGGCGCTCGGTATGAGAAGCCAGCGCGCTACCCGCTGAGCTATCGAGGCCACATTGTTGTGGCTGTAATAATTACTTAAACATAAAACTTTTTACGCATAACGAAAATTTGAATATTTCTTCATCTACTTCAGCCAAAATTAAAAAAAAAGTATATAAATTAAAAGCAAACGTCAAATTAAAAAGTTCTCTAATTTTTTCTGCTTCTTCTTCCTTTACTATGTCAAGATATACCATTAAAAAAAACGTGTATACTTCTCTTCTTTAAACTTAAATATTCAGTTTATTACTTTCGTATTTTTCCTAAAACTTCAAACTATTCTAAAGGGTTAAGCACCTAAACATGGCAACTCTGCTTCAAATTTATGAGATTACATCTACATACTCGTAAATTGAGTCCTTAGTGGAAGTTCCAGTATAATCTGTTTCAAATTCAGTGACAGTATCTGAACTCTTTGAAAGTTTTGCCAGAAAAATCAGACAGATAGGTAGACCAACATACATTCCATATCTATCTGGATCTATTATCTGAATCGATTATCCATGTAATTCTGACCACAAGTCAGAGACAGACTGATACGAACACAAGTTTAAAACATATCGAAATTTGTATATTAAGAAATTTCTGATAGTATTTTTCTTTTAATTAGAAAATATACCTTCTTTTAAAACTACAAAGTCATTATTTTTTCGTTATTTGGAAACATTTTTAAATATTGATCGTAAACAGTGAAGTTTCTTAAGGTGATTTTTAATAAATGGTACCAAATTGTTTTGAAGAAGAAAACGAGTAAAGCAGATGCGACTGGAAAGATTTTTTGCAGCAGTTAGGACAAAGATTTGTTCTCAAGCACTCCTATTTATTCGATGCTATTCATTCAAGTCAGAAAAGCAAACGTGAACCCATTTTTTCTCGTATTTGATCCACTTGCCATCATTGGGATCATTGGGACTCAAAAAGGCAAATTCCTTGTGTTGTTTACATTAATCATTTGAAATTCTGCCAAGATTACGGCACTGCTAAAAGTTCCAGGTGATGAAGTTGCCATTTGTTGTCCCCTAAAAACTAACAAAACTATTCTTCTTCATTGCCTAAAATTCAATCACTAGATTACAAATTTTAAGTAATTGAAAATCCCCATTGAAAATTCCTTTGAGCTTCAAACTGTGTCAACTTAAATCTCTTAAACCTTGACATGTCACCAGTCAGTTGTCATTTCGAAATTGACTTTCAAGGTCAAGCATATGCGCACACGTCCTTTACGATAGCAATGCTTTGTCTCGTAAAACATCGAATCAGCCATTAGCCATGCACTTTAGTGTCGCCAACGCATAGCCATCGAAAGCCACCACAGTGTGAGCAAATTGTGATGGGGCTTTGTGCCAAAATGAACAAAGTGTGTGCAAACACTTGAGCTGCAAATGCCATTAGCGCATTGTAAACATGAGCAAAGCATTTAATTATTGCAATAAACCTTGACCCTGAAGGTCAGCGACAAGCAACAACACACATACATACACATGCATGCATCTTTAGTGCCACTAAGTGTGTTATTTATACGAGTGGACACAACATGGCGTATGAGTGATGCATGGCCCATGCGATGAGCTGTGCAGTGCAATAGAAATGTCACAGCAAGCAGTGGCCTAAAAATTTACGAACAACAATAACAATGTCAAGTGTTAATTAAAATAGCCAGTGGCTGATATTAGAATGGAAGAGTGCAGTGAGTTGGAAGGGAATGTGCAAATGTGTCAGTTGATTACTGATGCGAAATGTTCACTTGAAAGTGGCTAATTTCCAAGGCGGAAATTAAAGCAAAATACATACATAAATCATGAATGCTGTGAGTGTGCTGACTTTTGGACCTGAGCCAAAAACACAAATGGTTGAACGAAAAAAAAATTAAAAAAAAATCATTAAATAAAACGTGTTCGATTTAAAAATAACTCATTCAAAAAAATTTCAGAAAGAGAGAAAATATACTTATATTTTTTTTAATTCACAAAAAGTGAAAGAAAAAGAGCACCAAGAGAGTTCTACTAATTCTCGGTTTAGTGTAAAAGAGCAAAATTGTCGAAGAGCACCAAAATAGCTAAAAATAGATCGAAATCTATGTACAGTGTGTGATGCCAGACTGGCAGTGGGCCCAAACACACAGCAACCAACACAGCTGCAAATCCTTCCATCAGCTGTTCCTTGCAAAATTTGTAAACAGCAAACACGCTTCTTAGAGGCGAATGTGCGAGCAAAACAAACCGAGTGAAAATTGCCATGGCAGACAGACACGAAATAACCCATGACGATGGCCGCCGCCGACGACGACGAGGCAGCCCGAACGCTCAGTGCGCATGTCACCGGCCGGAATGCTGTCGTCGTTGTTGCGAAAGCTTTCGTCGATAGTTGCCAAGCAAAGTGCCATAGAAAAACAACAAAACGCTCTGAATACAGCACGCACAGTGTCGCTCAAACTGTGCAGCGCGCAGAAAATTGGCTCAATGGCCGTCGACATAAACAAAACGCGTCAACGCATCGCGTGTGTGTTGCCAATAACATTTTACGACCGCCTGACTGGCTGCTGCTGCTTTTTTTCTTCTTCTCTTTTCGTTGTACGCGTCATTGGTTCCACGCGTTGGCATTGACGGTCGCCGCGTTCTCGTCGTCGTCGTCATCGTTGTTTTCGTGTGTGTTTTCCTAATTAGCCAAATTTGTGCATCGCGTTCGTGTCGCTGTTCAATTTCGCTGTTGCCAAAAAATACCAACGTACGAGTCGCACTTCCGGTCGTTTCGTTTTGCCACCTTTTATTCGTTTCGCCGCTTTTTCTCGTTCTGCCAAATCCATTCAACTGATTTTGGTTTATTGCTCTCGTTTCTGCTTTCAGGAGTGGTTTATGCTCTTCGCCGACAACGTGAACTTTTGGTGTGCCAAAGACACTAAAATAAACACAGCAACAACGCTTGCAACAACAACAACAGCCACGCCAACGCCTACCAACTGAGCGAGGCGTTGTACGCGCAGTTTTGTTGCAGTTGCTGTACGAAAAAGAATTCTACATTTGTGTTTTCTTTTTGTTTTTTTGTTTTTTTTTAATTTTTCTTTTAAAAATTTTGCCTTTTCCGCGTTCGGCTACACACGTCATCAACGCTGCGACAGCGCGTTGCTGCGCTCTGGCATTGCTTCAGTGAAATCGCTGGCGACGCCCTAACGGCAGCGACAACAACAACAACAACAACAACAGCGGCAGCAAAATTTGTATCCGCTGTGTTGTGGCGATTTAAAGGTGGAGCACTTTAACCGGCGCCAACATGGCTGAAGCGGAAGGAGGCTCCGAGCAGGATGATGTCTCATTCTTGAGGACGGTGAGTACAACAACAAAATTAAATATGAAATATGAACTTAACTTTATTAAGTAATTCCTAGTAAAAGCAAATAAGAGTTAAGTAAATTAAAATATTAAACATAAATATTAAAATATAATTATTAAAAAATATTATTTTTCATTAAGTTGATCAATTATTTAATTAATTTTTTTAATTAATGTTATTAATATTTTAAAATGATATGAATTCTAAAATTCTTGCAGTTTTTTTTAACAAAATTTTTACATATTTAACATAGTTGCAGATTTTATATATATGTATCAGATTATCCGATAGTATCGGCGCTCAACAAAGTTACAAACCTTCCAAGAGATATTGTAGACCTTACAATTTTGCTCATTTTATAACAAGGCGCTAGAGTCTCTAACGAGAACTTGTTAGAGTAGGTTAGGTTCTTCTTAGTCTTGAGGGATAAAATTGGCTTAACATGAAGTGGTCAGGGCCCGGTTTTTTGCCGTAAGACAAATGTATGCCACACGTTGGGCCTATACCGCAAAATCGAAAGAGTGATGAGCCCCTACTGCCTGTCATTCGAGAGGCTTTTAACCCTTTTGACCCCGAATTTTATCCTGTGTCTCGATATTACTTTTTGGTATTTAAATCATGAAACACTTCCCTAAGAACTGTGCACACGACGTTTGAAGTCGCTACGCCTCTTTGTTAGAGTTTTAGAGCTTTTTTACTTTTCAACAATTTTAGCTTAAAACCGGTTAAATAAATTTTGTAGCAATATTTTTTAATTACATTAAAATTAATTAATATTTATGGAAAAATACAAAATTATTATTTTTTGATTTTATTTATCCATTATTAAAGAAACAGGGTTTTGATCAAACGCGCCCAATTCGTAGACTTCAATTGAAACACAAACTTTCCCTGATATCGCTGCAAATTATTGGAAATTATTTTGGGGATAGCAGTAAAATTTTTGTAATTTGCTTTGAATTCACTTATAAAAATGTTGTTGGAGCCTTTTTAAATTAAACCCATAAATCAATCGTAGCTTTTGCTATAAGATGACAAATAGGTGAAGTTGCTCGCAGGGAACTTTGGGGTCGAAAGGGTTAAAGCCAGCACCTATAAAGCCCCTTAATTCAAGAATGAATTCAGGCAGGTCACTTAAATATATTGGCTATTCTGAGGATATCAAAAGTTTTAAAAGAAAGGTAGTAATTTTCAGAAAGGAACGTTCCAATGTCCCGACTTCTAAATTAATTAGTTCTCCCACCATATAGATTTGTCGTCAATGTATATAATCGATCTTAGGTATGATTAAATACTAAAATACTACGTCATCTGATTGGTTTCTATTCTATTGGCTGACACATTGTCAATTTCAAGATGACTCTTGATAGATGGATGTGAAAGGGAGTCGAGAAAATGGGCCAACGAAAAGTCCATTCCTCATGCGCTCAGGGTCAAAGAGAATGACAGCAGAGAGTGGAGTGGGAGATGCAAGAAAGTGGATTAATAGATCACATAGATAGATAAAAGTGAATAAATAAGATGACTGAAATTGGTGTAACCAAAAGAGATGAACTCGTGCTCCATCACTCAGTACACCTGTGTAGGCATCGTCTTGTAGACTTGCCTTGCAAAAGTTTATATAGAAAATTGGGCTACTTCAAAAAGATTGCAAAGCCTCTGAACAGCTGACTGGTTGTTCAAATGCGACACTCATCCCCATGCGAGAAAAGTTCATTCTTTTTTTTTTTGAAGGTATCTCAAAAGAAAAGAAAATTTTCGAAATGTGTTCAGCTTAGCTTAAGAAAACTCGGTTCCTTCAAAATGTATCCTTTTCGATAACATAGAGAATCTTATATCACATCCGATAAATTGTAATTTATTGATTCCAAGGAAGTAATCTTCTTATATAAAGAAATTTGATTGAAATTGGAAGTCGCCCCTTGACCCTTTGACAACCGTTCTGGAGCGATTCTGTAGCCAGAGACAGCCACCGTGACCTAAGATCGATTCTTATGTTAAATATGTTAAAGGCCTAGCGCCCTACTGAACCCATATTTCTCAGTCTTTGGTTGTCTTCTCGCTGTAGCTTTAATTTATGTCGACAGTAGAACTACAAGTATGAAATATTTTGTGCCCTTATACGTCCACAGTGACGAAGAAGCTGTTGGGTGCTGCTGGGTTTCCACACAGGACGTGACTTTTTTTTTTGCTAAGCATCTTAAGTTAATAGGCTTTCTCAAAAGTTTGACATATCCAACCTGTGAGAAGGAAGAAACAGAAACGCTCGAAGACTTTCTGCTTTCTGCTACCTTTTTACTAATGTAGATTACGATATTTTACCCCAAGAGTTCAGGTTTATTTGTAAAACTGAAATGTTTTTGTGAACATTAAAAGGAACATAATTAATAATACAATGGGTGTGCCTATGCACAGTGTGCTTATTTTCAAATCTAGGAGGACAAAAATCAGTAGCGCGGCAAAATGGTACAAATTTTAATTTCATTTGCTATTAAAGAAGTCGTAAAGATATTGGGATCAGTTTAGAAAAATAATGATGTATAAAAATGTATTATGACACAACAAAAATCATAAAAATAGTAAATAAGCAAGTAGACCTTTTGATATTATTTTATTTTAATATTATTCACTTTCACCGGTCTCGCTTGTTTCATCTTCTGAGGAAGCAGTAGAACTTGGTTGAGCTGATAGTAACTCCATCACGGCTGGGGAAAGATTTTTCTTTCGCTTACATGGCAGTTTTCTTAAACTAGATATAACGGGATCCGACGTTACAAAAAGCATTTGGAACAAGTCCATATTTGTGTCTTTGCGTGACATTTTTCTTGTATGACGGGCTTCTTGGACTTCCTCCGAAAGTTGACCGATGGGCAACAAACAACTCCTAATGATTTCGCGTCCATGACATCGAACTTTATGGACAGTTACTGGCATATAGTACCACGGATAATTTTGAATATAAATATTATATGTTTCCTTACAATACATTTCAAAAGCATCAACGTCAATTGCACGGCCACACGAAATTGCTTGGAGAATAACTGAAAAATTTTGAATCAGATTTAAATTAACACAACTTTCTGGATCTTTAAAAAATGTCCTGGCAGTGTTCCCATCATTAGTATTGGTAGTATCTTGCTTGGGATAGTCAACAAGAAGACCCATTTCCGCTCGAAATGCCTTTTGCAGTTCCTTTTTTCTTAACTGCATTCTGTGTTTCTCTTCTCCAGAAACGCGCCATTTTTTATATCCAAACGGTTTGAAATATGCAGTACACATTCAAAAAATCGTATTAATGCATGTAAAGACATTCCAAATTGTAAGGCATTTTCGTTTTTGGTTTTGCTTGCCAATTTTTCCGGATCGTTCATTTCTGTAGGGGAAGCTCCGCAAATGTAGCATATTTGATATGACTTATATGATATGTTCGGTGCTCTCTATTCCATCGAAGGCTCATTTTATGGCTCATGGTACTCGCTTCCCTTCTGAGCAGCTTTCGGAATTTGGAACAGCAAATTTTTTTCTTACAGGCACTAACCAGAACATCAAATATTGCATCTAATTGATTTGCTTTCGTCGCTTACACGCATTCTGTGAAAATGTCTTGAATTTTCAATTCGGCTTCTTTCGCTAAAATTGAAAAGTTTGTTAGACGGCCGCAAAAATCCGCAATGGATCTTTCTTAATATCGACAAAGCACACTTCAAGGATTTTAAAGATATTTCATTTTTAAGTGAATATCGGTGAATATATATACTTTTTTATCTTTTAAAATTAGTATAAGACGAAAAACAAATATTTTTTAATCTGTATATTGAAATCAATATCCCAGTTGAAATACAGCAAATTAAAGCAATTGATTGATTAAAAACAAAACTACATACCTGATCCCATGTTTTCACTATATGACAAAAAATGTAAACAATCTGCCATACAACCAAACTCGTACTAAATTGTGCTTCGATATAAGTAAAAAATAAAAAAGTTTTTCAGTTTAAGAAAAGGTAAAGTTTGAAGACCCTGTGTACCTTTGTGTACAACACCATGGTCATAAAATCAACCTTTATAGACAGTATGATGTATTGACAGTTGATCCATGGTGTTTTTTCATTAAAAAACTGTATTTCAAAATTTGACTTTTGTCCTCCCAGATTTAAAAAATAGCACACTGTGCTATGGTATAATTCTTTTCTAACTCATAATTATGCGATGTTGTATTTTTTCCTAAAAAAAATATAAACAAAATCGAACGTCTTTTGCTATCCAAGTTTCCAGAATTTCCAAATGAAATTACCAATTTGACTTTAATCTTCGCAACAGTATGCAATGACTACAATTAACAAAACTGAAGTTGATAGATAATGTTGCCATATAATATTCATAAATTTATTTATTCTTTGATATAATTGAACAATTTTAACTCTAGAAAGCTTAAATGGACTTCAAATGACTCCACTGAGGTGTTTGAAGTTGAAAGATGAAGATGATGTCTGACATTGCTTTCTGAAAAACAATCGTCTGTGAAATTTATTTATTTTTATTTATTTATTTAACAAAGTTGTAAACAATTTTTTTTTATTAAGAGAGGGCTTCTTAGGATTTTATTGTTAGGATACCACTAGATTTACTAATGAAACATATTTTTTTTAAAGATAAGAAATTTGTTTCTTATTCTTTGATATAATTGAACAATTTTAACACTAGAAAGCTTAAAGGGACTTCATATGACTCCACTGAGGTGTTTGAAGTTGAAAGATGAAGATGATGTCTGACATTGCTTTCTGAAAAACAATCGTCTGTGAAATTTATTTATTTTTATTTATTTATTTAACGAAGTTGTAAACAATTTTTTTTTATTAAGAGAGGGCTTCTTAGGATTTTATTGTTAGGATACCACTAGATTTACTAATGAAAAATATTTTTTTTAAAGATAAGAAATTTGTTTCTTATTCTTTGATATAATTGAACAATTTTAACACTAGAAAGCTTAAAGGGACTTCATATGACTCCACTGAGGTGTTTGAAGTTGAAAGATGAAGATGATGTCTGACATTGCTTTCTGAAAAACAATCGTCTGTGAAATTTATTTATTTTTATTTATTTATTTAACGAAGTTGTAAACAATTTTTTTTTATTAAGAGAGGGCTTCTTAGGATTTTATTGTTAGGATACCACTAGATTTACTAATGAAAAATATTTTTTTAAAGATAAGAAATTTGTTCTCAGCATTTTAAGCAGAACCAGCATTTTCCGAAGTGAAGGCTTTGTGTTTAAGACTTTTTATTTTTCTTTTTTGGATGTTCTAAGATAGTTTTGTTGTTTCAAGCCTAATTATTAATAAGGAATATTATCCCTAAATACTATATTATAATATAATTTAATATTCCAATTACAAAATTTAGGTAAATTATCAATAACAATGAAAATCAAAATGAAAAATATAAAAATAAATATAAATATTAAAAATAAAAAATAAAAAAATAAAAATAAAAATTAAATATAGAAAAGTACAAAAATTTTGGAATTCATTATTCAAATTACAAAATTTAAATAAATCAATAATAATAATTAAAATAAAAATAATAATAAATAAATAATAAACTAGTTAATAATTTTAGTGAAGTTTTCATTTGCCTTAAAAATGAAATAGATAATACCTACTAAAACAAAAATGACTTAAAATAAAATAAAAAAATTTAAGCAAAAAATCTTTAAAAAACGAAATGGAAATTTGTAAAAAAATTTAATACTTAAATGAAAAAACCAAATAATTGTTAAATAAATAAAACATAATAAAGTATTTTTAATGAATTTTCGTATGAAAATATGACATTTTAAATTTAGTACATATTTATATGAAAAAAAACTAAATAGGTGTTAAATAAATAAAAAATAAAGAAATTATGTTTTTAGATTTACATAGATAGATTTTAGATAGATTTTTTTTATTATATTATTTTTTCAATATTTTACTCGGTAAAAGCTTTTTATTCAAAAATGTGCCTTAAAACCTAAAAAAGGGGTGTAATGAAAGCGGACGGGGGAGTTCATGTGCATGCAAAAAACATTCACATTTTTATGACAAACAACTTTGTCTCAGACATCGAAGCTCGAACTCTTCAAGTTTTCCTACTTTCAGTCTAAAAGTCTTTAGTGACCTTTTTAACCTTTATGTACAAATTAAAAAAAAAAAAACTCAAGCCTGGACTATTACTTTGAACGTCCTTTTTCAGAAGTTTATAATGATTTATTTTGTTTCAGAAATGCTGTTGTACAATGTTATTAAATTTACAATCAAATAAATTGTCCTGTACTAAATGAAAAAATAATATCTCTAAAATAGCCATTAAGTAATAAAGTTTATGTCACTCGAAAAGCCAATTAAAGTTGCTCCTAATTCTCCCTCTCCCCTATATCACAACTACGCTATGCCGTCGATTATTTCTGCACTATTACCTAATTTAAATCAATTGGTTCAACGCACCTTAACGTTTTATTATCCGGTCGTTCATTACGACATGCTCGGACACAATTCAAATTTCATTTTATTACTTCCCCTCAATTAAGCTGCCACACTCATTGCCCTGCGGCGGCAGCGGCGGCAGTGACTGACGCAAGTGTGGCCGCATATGTTGGCATCACTGTCAAGGTTGCGCTCGATGCTGAACAAAAGAAAAAAAACTAGCCATGACGCTCGCAAGTCTGACCAGCTATGCAAACACACCCACACACACACAGAAACGATGTGAGAACATCAGCGGCGATGTGAACAGCAACTTCACGCATAATAATAACAATGCCAACAACAACGACAACAATAAAAGTGAAACGAATAAAAATGCCAAAAACGACAACAACAATAAAAATGAAAGAAATAAAAATGCCAAAAACGACAAAAGAATTTTGGAAAGAAAAAACGTCAACTGCTGACGCTCGATATGCGATTGCGGCAAAAACTCAATGAACGAAATGACGCAAGTCGAGCGCAGAACTGACAGCGAAAGTAAACGTAATGGAGCGAAGCAACGTGTGGGGAATAAGAGTGATCAGAAGTTGATGTGAACAGTGGACCAATAACACTACGCGACAAAAAATGGATTCATTACATGCACCTAAAAACAAAAGTATTTCCTAGACTAACTTCAAACTTTCAAAATAGAAAATTTAGTTTAAAGGAGACAATTTTCCTCTTTCATTTGATGCCCATATCTTCATCTTTGCACAACAGCAAATATTTAAAAAAATATTTGAAATGTGTATGACCTTGAAAATTTAAAGTCCTTTACAAAGGACTTTGGGTCAGAAAATGAAAAACTGACTAGCCAGGTTACTATAAATGATCTCCAGTTTCACGCTTATATCAACATTTGAATGGGTTTCAACAAAAAAAATTTTTTTTTGGGCACGGTGCAATAAATCTAAAGTTGGTGTTTTAACTGAGTGCTTCATTTGTTATTTTTCTTTTAATTCTATTGATGTTAGTTAATATTTGCACAAATTATATATCTTTCATCTTAGATTTTTAAACCAGAGGAGATCATTTATTTTATCTATAAAAAAAGTATTCGAAAATTTATGATTTTTGCAATTGGTCGAAAAGTTCAGTTTTTATTCACTTGTTTTCTTTGTTTCATTTTCTTCATAACGGTACTGCTCAGAGGTGCAACTTACGACAACAGTAAGTTTTAGGAACTCGCTCCTAATTGATTTTGAAATATTGAAACTCAAAGTGAAAGCAAAAATGTGCCGTTTGTACACAATTTTTTTCAGCGCTGTTAGTGTGCACTTTAAGAGCTCATAACTTCTATACTATCCAATATTTTTTCTTAAAACTTGGGATTTCTCTTAACTGAAGTTTTTCCAACAAAACCTCATACTCATATTTTTGTGCTTAACCCTTTCGACCCCGAATTTTACCCTGTGTCTCCATATTACTTTTTGGTATTTAAATCAAGAAAGAAGTGTGCACACGACATTTTTGAAAAATTTAAGCTAAAAACGGGTTACATAAATTTTTTATCTATAGTTTTTAATTACAGAAAAAATATTTAATATTTATGGAAAAATACAAAATTATCACTTTTTTATTTAATTTAACCATTATTTTTTTTATCAATCGCGCCCAATTCGTAGACTTCAATTGGAACACAAACTTTCCTTGATATCGCTGCAAATTATTGGAAATTATTTTGGGGATAACAGTAAAATTTTTGTATTTTGCTTTGAGTTCACTTCTAAATCAATTAATTTGTTGGTGCCTACTTAAATTAAACCCATAAATCAATCGTATCTTTTGCTATAAGATGACAAATAGGTGAAGTTGCATAGGTGAAGAGTCAACATTTGCATTAATCACTTCACAAATGAATGAAGTGAAGGTGAAGTGGCATAGGTGAAGAGTCAACATTTGCATTAATCACTTCACAAATGAATGACACTGAGTTCACCGATCTTCCCCTTTCAAGAGTTTTTAATACTAAGTTTAGTTTAGTTGAGTCAGAAAGGTTCAGAAAGAGCGCAGAGCAAACATAACAAAACATTTTCGAGTACGTTCTGAACATTCTGAATACGGCTTGAAAGTGATTATTGGAATGATGGTGTTTTGGATCTCAACTCTAATAGAGTTATGATTTCATTGAATCTCGGATCTTCTTCTTCTTTTGCTTCTTGTTTTTGAATCTCAACTCTCATTGACTGCTGATTTCACTAAATCTCGAATCTTACTAGCTTCTTGTTTTTTGAAACTGAACTCTCATTGAGCTCTGATTTCATTTAAACTCGGACCTTACTAGACTCACCAATGATTTCCAATAGCACTTAATTCATATATTTGTTTCACTACCGATTCATATTTTATCAACAACAAAATGATGTTACACACTGTCACAAGCACAAATTTGTTATTCTATTTCGGTTGACAATGACAACTTTGTCAGCATTTGCGCATACGCCGCTTTTCAGTCTAATCTCTTTTTCTATTGTTTGCTTTTTTGATTTTCTGCCTTTCTTATCACTTCCGTATGGTACTTTTTTTTGACATTATTTTATTTACAAATGCGGCTGATTTCAATAAAATCCGCCAGCTGCTAAGTGAGCGAAATTTTTGTTGAACGAAAGGACAGACATGCAAAAGTAAGTAGCATCACTAATAAACGCTCCATTTGGCATATAATTTGAATGAAGTCTGCTTTTGGGCGAGCTGGCCCACCAAACGCAAATGGCATTTTCGTGGTGTTTGTTGTTGTTATTGCTTTAACTGTTAACCTAAACGTGCAACGGTAGCTAAACGTGCGCGCGAACGTTCTAGAGTGAGTAGATGTTTGGGTCTGGGTGAGAAAAACAGGGGGGAGGGGAGATTGGGCGACACGCTTATTCGCTGGTCTCGCTTCGAGAGCTTTCACACGCGTTAAATCCATTGAGCCGTGACCGATACACGTAGCATAAAAGGCCTTAAGACCGGTGCGTCGCTGGCACCGTGACCCGCTGCGCGCTGTACGGCGATTGTATTTGTATGTGTGTGTGTGTGTGTGTGTGTGTGTGCATTTGAAGCGCGTTCTGTTAGATGGAGCGGCACACGATGTCGCTTATTTTTATGTTGATGATTTTTGCTGCTGCTGCTGCTGCTGTTGTTGTTGTCGTTGTCATTGTCCTTGCACAACATTTGCCGTTTGCATGTTTGCCGAATGTTGTTATTGGCCTTGTAATTGGAAGGCGCCTAAGCACTTTGGCATGTTTTGAATTTTTAAAGGTTGATTGTTTCAGTGTTTTCTGTACGTTCGTACACGCACACAACTAAGGATATGTCGTTTATTGTTGTTGTTGCTTCTGTTTCGTGCGTTTTGCTATCGTGAAAAGTGGATAATTGTCTTTGTGATTATGTATGCGTGCGTGTTCGTGTATGTATGTGTGTATGTCTGTATGGCTGCAAGATGTATCAACTCGATTTCCAGCATTTCCCTCCATCGATTCGCTAATGTCATTGGCATTTGTGTATTGTTGTTGTTTTTACTGTTGTTGCCCACTTTCCGGCTGCTTGTTGTTCTCTTGCTTGGGTCATCAAATTTTATGTTTATCTTTTTGTCTCTCATTGGCAATGCTAAACGACCAACAAATGCCTCGTCGACGACTGCGTAGACATTGCACATGTGTGTGTATGCGTGTGTGTGTGTGAGTGTTTTGGAGTCGCCATTTTTGCGTATGTGTGCGTTTGAGTGTTTATGCTGTTTACGCTTAGAAATGGTTTAATTTGTCGCTAATTGTATGCGTGCTCAACATTTATGAGTAGCAATCGAAGTTTATATGTCACCGCTCGGCTTCTCCACTCACATCACGACTTGAACACAATTTTGCGTGCTTCACAACTTGAACAAACATGGCGCTTGAACAATGATTTCGGGGCACCACTGCTCTATTTTCGTATCTTCACATTAAATTGCAGCAAATTGAGCAAAACGCGCCTATTATGTTGCGTTTGTTTTTAGGGACCAAGTAATGTGAATAGTTTTACAATTTAATTTAATTGTTTGCCTAAATTGATTCGTCATGCATTGTGACCGATGCCGCAACGGAGAACCGAAACAGCGTACAGAAGGGGTCCGCTTTGTCAAGGTTATTGGGACAAAATTTATATTGGAGCAATGGCTTTTTGGATTTAAGGTTTTTAGTGAGGATGGAGTCTATGAGTTGCGATATTTTCTTATGGAACGCAATCAGCTTAAATGTTGGAGAAATAGTTTTCAAGTATTTGTCAGTACTCAGTAGTTTTGTTTCACTTTCCAAAGAAAACAAATATATCCTTAGGTGATATTTTCAAATTACTGTACAAAATATTTGCAATTTGCAGTACACTGAATTGTTGTGAGTTATTGCCCTTAACCCTTTCGTTACAGGTTTTTACTGGGGAAAGTTAAAATTTTAAAATTTACGTTTTCGGCTTCTATGTGGTTATATTAGCAATATTCCATAAGAAACTTTTTAATTTTTACTCGGACCCTGTATTTTAGAGTGTTTTTCTATGAGAGCAACCACATCGTTGTGGCTGTAATAATTAATTAAACATAAAACTTTTTACGCATTTTGATTATTTCGTCATTTACTTCAGCCAAAATTTAAAAGAAAAAGTATCTAAATTGAAAGAAAACGTCAAGTTAAAAAGTTATCTAATTTTTTCTGCTTCTTCTTCCTTTACTATGTCAAGTTATATCATTAAAAAAACCTGTATATTTCTCTTCTTTAAACTTAAGTGTTCAGTTTATTAATTTCGTATTTTTCCTAAAACTTTAAACTATTCTAAGGACTAACAAAAAATGTATTCTTGCAACCGTAGAGGGTTCAGACGTCCACAAAGTAGCATGTTCCCATATGGCAATAAAATAGCGAAAGGGTTAAGCTGTTTTTACTCAGAATTTCTACTCATTTAGTGTAAAAGCTTCCGTTCTGTAGACTTTTTCACTCCCAAATTACCAACACTCTAGTTGACCTAAGTTCATATCAACAAAATTAAAGCCTAGATTTGAAATATCGAAAATACGAGTAACAGGAAGTTACCTAAAACGTGCCGGACTCGTAAAGAAGCTCAATATGAGGATTTCGCTCGAATTGAAGATTCAGTTAAAACAACGAATCAATATTTGTGTTATGCACTTCAAGTGCAACGAAGTTGAATCTTTTTGACACGAATCATCGAAACCTGATTTAACTCAAAGCCAGATTATGCTCTCAATTTTGTGATATGGTATTATGAAGTGTTGTGTATTTTGAGCTGCTTCCAAAGAACGAAAGGATCAATTTAGTTGTTTATTGAAAGAAAGCAATTAAAGAAATTCGTTTAGAATTGACCAATCGCAAAGGAATCGTTTCCATTACGGCAATGTAAGTTTTCACAAATTTTTTTTTTTACTTACTTAATTGTAATAACTGGCCATACAACCCCTTATCGGGTTACAGCCTGCCGCAAAAGCTCTCTCCAGGCGCCTCTGCTTTGTGCGCGCCTTCTCCAGCTGGCCACGAGAGAGAGATGATGGTCTTAGTCCATCCACCGGAGACGGCCTTCATCTTCTCCACGACCTCCAACTGAACCACTCCACCTCCATTGAACCACTTTTTTGCCGGAACTTCATCTTTTGTCACTTTTAGAAAATTTAACTTTAGTACACATCCCTAGTACAAGCCCTTTGGATGGCTTCTACGTCCTCCAAACGTCTTTGTTTCATCGACAAATGCTTCAGAATAAAAATGGTAAAAAAAATCAGCCACATTTTTGTGGCTTGTGATTTTTATTTTGAATAAATACCACAAAGAATAAATAATTGTAAATAGTTGTTTCTATACCTCAGTATTTAATATCTTCCTCTGGTAATAGTCCGTTTTTCGGACTAACTTTAACGATTTATTTTGCAAATATGGACAATATTAGAAGATTTCTTTCAAAAAGGTTCATTGAACATGGCGACAGAAGCGCCTGCGATCACCCGAGTGGGTATTTGGTATAGTAAATGACAAAATTAAAGTTTAAACATGAACAGAGTTTCCAAAAAATATTTGATTATGTTATTGAAAACTACTTTCCAATTTGTTCAGTGAGTCGAAATCATAAGTGCATTTATAAATACTCCGGCAAAAATTAAACATGAGTATTAAAAGGATCACCCGGGTGGGTAGAATTATAGCGAAGGTTAAATCCAATTTCAAGATTTTCAAAAAGATTTTGGGTAATGGCTAATAAAATCTGCGGATGTCCTGGCAATCGTTTTAAAATCGCGTGTACCACTCAAGAACTCAGTCACAGGATAAATAATCCTGAAATTTTTCGGTTGAAGTTTTTCCAAGTTTAGAGCAAAAACTTTATATTTGAAATTTATTTGGTGCTCATTTTTGTCTCAATGACACAAAAATAATTTCAGTTAAGGCGCAAGAACGTCGCTTCCAGTGAACCTAATTTCATGAAATTTTTACTAAACATCGGGAAAAAATTCTAAAATTATGGTATCGACTAGAGATCCCATTATCATCAACATAAATGGTTCTAAATAAGATACTTGTGGGATATTCTACAATAACCTGCAGACACGACTTCTACGACGTCTTTAAACATGAATAACAAACTCAAAGCCCTCATCACCAGTAAAGAGGGGTGGACCAAAAATGTAGTGTCGACTGAAGACCCCATTGACATGTGTACAGGCGGTTCCAAGTTACATAAGAGGATTAGTTGTGGAATATTCTTCAGTAAACTGAGGATACAAATGTTACTTCGTCTACCCTGCACCGTATTTCAACCTGAAGTAATGGCCATTATGCAGGACTTGAAATGGATCACTTTTAACAATCTATGTAATACAAAATATTCATATTTACGAGTACTAAGAGCAGGCAGCAATTAAGTCTTTTCACTTGAAGTAATGACTGTACTGCAGGCCTCCATGTGGATGTCTCATAGTAATCTACGCAATGCAAACATTCACTTTTTCTCAGATAGACAAACAGTAACCAAGCGCTTTACTGGTGTATCAAGCACATCAAATCTTGTGTCTGATTGATGCCGCCTTCTCAACACTGTAGCAAATGATTTGCGGATCAACCTATATTTGGTGTCTGGTCACAGAGGTATCGGAAGCAACTGCGAGGCCAATGAACTAATTCGTTTTGGAACACTAAATTATTTCTCGTCATTGGCGTTGTACCATTACCAGACTAACCTGACTATCACTGAAGAAGAGGCGATTCAGTTATTCAACCTAGGTTCGAATTCCATTAGCTCAATGGTTGCTCTACTCATGATGTATTATCTAATGGGTAGACACGTTGAAACACTAGAAGACTGGGGTAACCACACAAAGAGTTTTTTCATGGGCGTCGTTTCAAAGAGATGAAGAAACTGTCTCACATTTTATGGGTCAATGACAGCCCCTGATCAAAAAAGGACTAAACCTCTTAGGCTCCCCATTTTACAGCAGCCTAACAGAGCTTTCATTTGTAGATATACGGGAGAATGCGAGGCTGAGAATCCTTGTGGTTCTCAGTCTCCTAAAAGGAATGTCGCGCCAATCCAATGTGGTATCACAACGAGCCATTTCTGTGTGCTTTACACTCGAATGCAAAGTTAAGCCTCAAGTCGGAGTAACGCAAACAAAATCTGTAAAAAAGGTGAACAATATTTCTTTATTCATTAATCTTTTTTTTTGCTTTCTTCAAGCAAATCCCTTTCAGTGATAATTATTTCTTTATTCATCAATATATTTGTTTTCTTTCTTCAAACAATTCCCTTCCAGATATAAAAAACTTGTGCCAGTGCTTCTTCCAGTCCTGAACACTTTGTTATGGTTTTGAGATCTTTCGGCGGTGTTTTATCTTCTCAATCGTGACAAATCTCTGTTCTTTAAGGTATCATGGCACGTTAGAAAGGGGAATTTTTAATGATTTACAAAATTATTTATTTTCCAGCTCCTTTATTATCAATCTTTCTGAAATTTTTTTTGCAATATATTGAAAGTTTAGGGAACACAAAAAACATATTTGTTTTTTTGTTTTTTTAGCATTTTGTCTCTTATATAGGTGGAGCTGAAGTCGCGTAGAAAAAAAACACATCCTCCATTGCGGACACTTAATCTCCGAATCGGCTAATGTGAAACAAAAAAACAAAAAAGATTCATAACTATTAAGCTTTCGGACACAGGAATTCACCAGAAAAATAAAAAAAAACGTTAAAAATAAAAGGATAGGAGCTTTTTGAAAAAAAGTGTCAAAAATTTTTCTTCAATATTGTGGTGGATTCTTGGAAAAAATAAGTTAATAAAAAGAACTACAAAAATGTTTTTCAAATCGGTCGAGCCAATCAAAAGGATTGAAAATAAAGGAGCTGGAAAATAAATAATTTTGTAAAGCATTAAAAATTCCCTTTTCTAACGTGCCATGATACCTTAATGGATTTTTTTCAGTTTTTGGATCAAGAAAAAGTCGCAAAAGTGGCTGATACATGATTACAATGTTTTCTTTAGCCACAAAATCACGAACAGCCAACAATGTGGGCAAATAATCGATTTTTTTCAATAGCACACCTCGCCAAGCACATCAAAACAGGTCAAAAAACCGAATAATTTACACTAAACCTTATGTATATCTAACTTAAATTTTCCAAACAACCTAAACACGGAAAATGACTGCTAATTTCAATAACAAAAACATAAATTAATGAATGAAAATTGAAAAGTCAAGTCAAGTTTGTAATCGATATTATTTGTTTAGTCAAAAAAATATTTTTGATAATTTTTTTTTAATTTAATAAACATTTTATTCATTTTCTCTTTGTAACTTGTGTTACAAAAACAAACTATGGGTATTTTTTTTTTGACAAAAGAAATTTATGAATGAAATTTTAAGTCACCCTTTTTTAATCGATATTATTTTGTAAGTCGAAAAATATTTTTGCTAGTATTTAATTAACATTTTATTCAATTTCTGTTAGTAACTTGTGTTACAAAAACAAACTATTGGTATTTTTTTAGACAAAAATTTTAAGAATGAAATTTTAAGTCACCCTTTTTTAATCGATATTATTTTGTAAGTCGAAAAATATTTTTGCTAGTATTTAATTAACATTTTATTCAATTTCTGTTAGTAACTTGTGTTACAAAAACAAACTATGGGTATTTTTTAGACAAAAAAATTTATGAATGAAATTTTAAGTCACCCTTTTTTAATTGATATTATTTTGTTAGTCCAAAAATATTGTTGCTAGTATTTAATTAACATTTTATTCATTTTCTATTAACTTGTATTACAAAGAAAAAATTAAAAGTATTCTTTAAACAAACGAAAAGATAATTCATGCATTTGAGAATCAAATGAGACTTTACAGCAGAACCTAAGCTTCTTTCTTTATTTCTTTCTTTCTTCACCAGTTTCGTCAAATTATTAACATTCAACCAAGCAACCCTTTTACACCATTTCTACATATTTAAAGAATTATTTCCTCATACAAACGTTGCTTCTACAAATCAAATCTATATTCAGTAACTCTTTCTGCCAAATTCCAAATATTTTTAAAACTAAAACATTAAATTCTGCTCAAATTACTTGCTTTAGTATTTCGTCAAATTTTTACTTTACCCCATAAAATGCTGACACAATTTCCGCTCAACTGAGCCAATTGCAAATTGCATCACGCCTGGCGTCAGCGCCTTCATAACAATTATGTTCAATTTACAATTTTTCCGGATTTATGTACTTACATGAAAATCAGTTCGTATAAATCTGACAAAAATTTTGATGACGCGCGTATACCAGAAAAATTATAGCGCAAATAATTCCAATCATATTGGCCGCACTGACGCTTCGGCACTTCGTCCAAATGTGACAATAATGTCAACTGAATGCTGTTTGGGGGGCACACAAACTGCCAATTCGGAGATTTGACTGCACGATTTTACAGTCGCGAGAAGCACGGAACCTTTCCGCTGCCGCTGGCCGCATAACCTTTGCTGAAGTGATAATATCGAATGCGACACACGCCCGAAAATGCAGGCAAAGCGGTGGGCGTGGAAGGCGCAGAGTGTAAGCTGTTGCCGGCTTTGGCAACATCATTGGCGTCATCATTGGCAGCGCCATTGCTCGCGGCCCTTATTGCAAATTTGTTTTTCAGCCATAATATTTTTAATGTAGTCGCAGCGTTTTCGCATAATGCTGCCTTCGCCGCGCGCGCAGATGCGACTGAGTGGGCGGGTTTCGGTGTGTGTGTACGTGCGGAAGCGGCGCCAAAGGGGTTAAAATTGCGCCTTGGGCTGTGTGGCGACAGCGCCGACTTTGCACAAGTTGCAAATATCCATAAACGTGCGCAGGCAAACCATATTTGTTGCTATATGTTTTTTGCACCGTTGCTGTATGTATGCAAGTGTGTGCGTATGTGTGTATGTGTGTAAGTAAGTTGTGCACCACACCCTGGCCGCCGGCTGGCGCACGCCAAGCGATGCAGGGCACACAAAATAAAATTTTATCGCGCAAAGCGAATTTTCCACTCGACGAAATGCCGGGAATTAAGTGGCTATAACGCTGCGAACGAGCAGCGTATTCCGGCGGCGCTGCCACACATGCAACGCGTGTTCGCCGACCAGCCAGTCAGCCAGTCAACCAGTGCTGCAGAGCTGAGCAGCGCCAATGAAGTAAATGAAGTAACATTTTATTTTAGTTGGCGCACTCTGGACGTGTAAAGGGCAAAACACGCGCACGCCAGTGCCAGTGCCAGTGCCGTTGTGCATTTGGTTATGTTTGCGCCTAACTTTTAATAAAAAAATTTAATATTTAGGTTTGGTTTCTGCTTGCTTTCTGGTTGTTGTTCGTTTAACAAATTATTCATTAAATAAAATAGAAAACAAATTTGACAATTAAGTTTAAAAAAATTAATAAAAATATGTAAAATAGAAAACTTGTTAAAATATATAGTAAAGGTATTAAAAAAATAAATAAAAACAATACTAGAAAGATTTGAAACATTTGGTCATCATTCTAATAACAATTAAACAAAAGAATAAGCACCATAAAACAAATTAATACAAAAAAAATTATAAATATGTTTGTATAATTAAATAATTTAACAAATACTTATTAACTACTACTTAAATTCCGCAAATTTTTCTATAAAAATAAAAACCAAGTATTTATGATAATTTTTTCAATAAAAAATTTAACAAATATTTTTAGTATTGTTTTTTATTTCTGTATATGTTAAAAATTTTATAAAATAAATAATAATAATAATAATAATAATAATAATAATAATAATGATAATAAAATATAAAAAAAGAATAATAAAATAAAAATAATAATAATATAATACATTTATTTAAAAAAAAAAGACTTGAGCAATAGACAAAAATTAAAATACATAAAAATTTATAAAATCTATATTTTAAAATTGATTAAAATAAAAAAATATTTATTATTATTATTTTATTAGAAGCAAACCTTTAATAAAAATAAACCAGAAAAATTAAATTAAAAAACAAAAATAAAAAAAGACAAACAAAAATATCCAATAGAAAAAATTATAGTACATAAAAATATCAAAAATCTATATTTTTAAATGTTTAAAATTTAAAAAAATTTAAAACAGAAATCTTGCTTCGAATATTTCCTTTAATTAACAAATACCAAAAGAAATAAATTAGAAAAACAAAAAAAAACGAACAAAAATATGTAACAATTATTGAAATCATTTTAAAAATATTTGTATTAATCGGCCATACATTTAACAATCATAAATAAAAAATATTTTATTCCTTTTTTATAAAAATTTTAAGTAAAAGTTATACCAATTTTTTCCTGCTTTCTGCGTGTTATGCTAAATAAAAGAAAATTATTAAAAGAATATGAAAATAAAAAAGGCAAAAAACAAAAAATTATAAATAATAAATAAAAAGAAATAACACAATTGTCAAAAATATTTTAAAGAAATATCAAAATTAATTTGTAACATTTTAATAAAAATGGAAACAACAGAAAATGTTAATAAGAAATTAAAAAAAGATAAAACGAAAGATAAAAATTAAAACAAATAAAAATGTATTAATAAAAAATATTCATAAAAAACTATAAAACAATAATTAGCATTTATAATAAAAAAATAATAAAAAAATTAAAAAGAATGTTAAATGTTGTTTCAATAAATATTTTAACAAATACTAAATTAATTTTTAATTAGCATCTTGTTTCATAATAAACAATGTATACATTAAAATATATACATATAAATTATTTAGGAAAACTTAAAAAAAAGAACAAAATCTAAGATATAAAAAAATTAAAAAAAATTAATTAATATAAATAAACATATAAAATAAAAAAATTGATTACAAATATTTGTGGCATTTTAGTATAACTTTTATTGAAACTATTTATGACATAATTTATTTTGTAATAAATATTAAATATGAAAAAAATTAAAACAATAAAAATATATTCACAATTAAAAACAAAATATTAAAAATGGTTCTAGCGTTCGCTAAATAAACAATTAAGAATTTTGTTTGTTAATGAAAACTTAACCGTTTTTGTTTACCTTTAATATACAAAAAATAATAAAATATTTAAATAACTAAAAATATTTAAATAAGTAAAATCAAAGAAAAAAAATTTTTCATTATTTTATTAAAAAAAAGACATGAAATATAAAAACCCATTTCAGAAAAAATCAATAAATTCAGAAAATTTATAAAAAAAATATAAAAATTATGTCTAGCATTTGCGCATAACATTTAAGAAAAATATTGTTTTGTTTGTGTAATTCAACTTTAACCTAATTTTGTTACTTTAATATAAAAAAATAATAAATAATTGTTTTCTCAAAAATAATAAAATAATTATATAACTTGTGAAAAATAAAATAAGGTGTTTTATTACAAAAGAATAAATATATATTAAAATATAAAAAGTATAAGAAATCACAAAACTTATATAATAAAAATACATAAAATATAAAAAATACTTTGTAGCATTAAGCATAACAATAAAGAAAAATAATTATGAAATATTTGTTTTATTCAATGAAAGAATCACACCGATTTTTGTTTGTTTATAATATTAAAAAAGTTTATATAAAAGAAATAAAATTTTGATTTAAAATATTCAATACGATATTTAAATATACTACTAAATAAATACACAAAATATAAACTCCATAAAAAATATTCTTACAAATATATAAAATAAAATCCTTCTATACTAATTGATGTAGTCAGTCACTGCAGCAGCACCCTGTATTCGCTGTGTGGCAGCGCCATTTTCATTTAATGTTTTAAATTGCACTGCGAAATGGCCACAACAGCTGGTGCCAGTAGACCTACACACCCACACACCTACTATCCATCACACACACACACACCCACGCATAATCGCTCGCTGACCCATTCGTTCGTCATGCCAGTTTTCTGTTCTCTCACTTCCATTTTCTGCCCGTTTTACTTTTTTTTGCTCACAACTCAATAAACTGCACATTTTATTGCTTTGATTGATTGATTGATTTCACATTGCCCCTCCGCTGGTCCGGTCTTATGCAACTCATTTGCATAATAAACGTTCTCCCTGCACCGTTTCCTCTTCTTTCTGTTGACTGGTCCTTTTTTTTGTTTTACTTTGTACGGTTGCGGAATTTTTTCATATAAAATAATATGCAAATTATTGGCACTTTACTCAAAACAAAAAATAATAATATTGTATTTTCACTCATTTTTCACGATTTATGTGATATTTAAATTTTGTGTTACTCATACGCCCAGTGCGCCGTTTGCGACGCGCTCAAAAAGCGTTTATTTGCGCACTGCAAATAACAAATGCTGACAATAAGGTTTAATTGAATATTTTTTAATGAGTTTTCTTGCATGAAGTAGCCGTGTTTGCTGGCAATAAATAAATAACGCAAACCAGGAGGCTGACAATGCGAATAGTGTCTATGGTTCGGATACTGTAAAAGCGAAAATGTCGATTATAAATCATGAAAATCGTAGAATCTGACCGTCATGTAAGCACATTTTTGATGTCCAGGAGCTAAGAATTGCACAAAACCCCGCTTGAAATCATTTGAATAAGACTGGAAAAAGGAGCTCATATACTATGATCTGATTTTCTAAGGCCGAACTATTAATTCAGACCTGTATTGTCAACAGTTGGACCGATTGAAGGAAGCAATCGCCTAGAAACAGGACAACGCTCCGGGAGCTTGGTATATTTGACGAATGGCAATTTTTGACGAATGATTTTGCCGGTAAAAAATGTGTCTCAAGAGAAGCTTGTGAAAGTCGACTGCCTCAGGTTTCTGCTATAAGAGATATAAATTGGACTTAGCTACAAAATGGCAACAAGTTATTGATCTAAACGGTGCATATTTTATCTAAGTTGGATCGTTCGAACAATGCTTAATGAAGCCTACAATTTCAAATTTTTATACCACTCCTTATATAAAAAACTGACCTTGGGAACTCAGCTGTATACCCTTTTTTAAAAAAGTTTGATAGAGCTCAGTAGACTGTTTGTGTCATCGGACATTGATTTTGCGCTCTCTAAACTGCCTTTCTAGAGCCACTCAACTTCGTCCTTGATTAATTTAATTTTTCTCTGAGGCTTTTACCTTATTTTATAGCGCCTTAAGATGTAAGGACACTATGTTAATTTTGTTATAGTCTCTAAGAACTTTTTTCTCAGACCGAATTATATACAAAAAATAAATAAATAAATTTTTGCATCTCAGAGTAATGGACTACTGTTCAGTCAATGCTTTGAACATTGAATTCATAGTTTATAGTTTGAAAACTAAATATTTTTAATTTAAACTGCTTAGAACTTTTGCATAGAATCGAATAAACAAGAACTCTAGTTTAAAAATTATTATTTAATATTCATCCAAATCAATGCACAATTCCAATCAAATATTTTCCTTTTCTCTTTTCTCTTGTTTCCCAACTATCATACAACCACATGAAATTAAATTCACCTTTATTGCAGTAAATTGCAGTATACAATATATCCGTGTAATGTAATGAATTTATTCGCTGTTGTTGAAAAACAATTTTTCCCTGAAATCAATACACCACAATCAGAAAAGTGTTGCACGCCACTTTCAGCTTAACACATTTAATTACAGTTTTTTACTTTAATTAACATTGATTTCTTTTTCGCGCGTTCGCACACAATTTATTTAATTGTGAGTTTCAAGTTTGCTTTTTATTGTAAATTTAATATCACTTATGTCAAATGGGCAATGGCAACGCGACACCATACCAAGAATGACAAAAATTGAAACTGAATCATTGCAAAAAAAATATATAAAATATTTTTAAAATATAACCAACGAATTATGAAAAAATTCTGTGCAATTTCATTAACACGCATTGGATTTTTCATGCTGTAGGCCCCTCCCTCTATCTCTCTCGCGGGCACCTTGGGGAATTTTCCAGCGATTTATTTTTTTTTCAACATCCAAACAAAACTTGTGCCGCCTCAAACGCCACCAAATTAAGTACGCTTATGCTTTGCTGCAAGAACATTTATACATATTGGCACAAAAAAATTATTCTATATTCCTTTTCAATTTGAGGCCAGAAAAAATTCGACGGCAGCGCAAACAAAAATAAAATTAAATACAGCAAAGTGATGAGAGGTGGTGGCAGTAAAATGTGTGCGCGCTGACAGATTTGGTGTGGTGTGAGTAGCAGCCGGTGCAGAGGGCGCAACGCTGGCGGTAATCGAATATGCAAAGGCCTAGAGCCAAGATGAAATTATTGCCAAATAAATAAAAAAAAGGAAAACAGCACCAAAAATGGCATAAAGTGGCAACGCCGGCAGCAAAGGAAGTGGCGGCGGCATCAAAACGAGCAACGCAAATGAATTTTTATTTATTATTATCCCCAGCGTAAATACACGTATTGTACAATAAACATACATACAGACATACACAAATATGTGCGCACAGATAAATACACATACAAACAAATGTATGTGTGGGCGGGTTTGCCATCGTGGCGCTTGCTTTGAGAAGTTGCCATCGTGGCATATGCTGCCACAGCACACACATCCACACACCCACATACACAAACACACACAGTCACTTACAGAACAGCACAGCAAAAAAAGCATTTCGCGCAGTTTATGCGACGTTGCCACTTGACGACGGCAATAAGCAGTAACGGCAGCGCAGCGCACTGGAAAGTGACCCGGCACAAGGCAAGGATTGATGCTTAACGCGCAGCAAATGTCTCGTAAATAAATGCCAAAACAACAACAACAACAACAACCACACAAGCAACAAACCAAGAAGCAGGAAACATAGTGAGGCAACATTGCGCCTGCAGCCAATTCACCACAAAAGGAGCCACTCAAATTTGTCTGTTCCATGCACGTTCAGCCTTTGGCACCCACCACATGTGCCAAGGCATATCTAAACATGTGCGTGTGTGCGTGTGTGCGTGTGTGTGTGTGTGTGTGCATACCACTAACTGGCCGCATTGCTTGCCGCTGCTGATTTCATTGCTCGCCAACTGGTCAACGGGCCAGCTGCCTACGTTGAAAGATAGCCGCCCGTAAAACGAAGGCAAAGCAAAACGAAATCATCTAAAATCAATTACGTCCACTCGATAAAATATTACGGGATTTTTCATTCCTCATAAAAAATAAAAAAGGCGACAGCGAGCGCTTTATGTGCATAAACTTCACAGTCTACGGCCATGTGTGAAGGCACAAGTGGGTCTAACTGTACACAGATAGTACGATTGTGAGTTGTTGTTGTTTGTGTGCCACTTTAATTGGCCGTGATTATGGGCTTGGAAGAGATATTGCTTTGAAAATATTTGAAATGATATACGTTTCTAAGTATGAATACTTAAATATATGTTTTTAACTTTAAAAAGCTTAGGAAAATAGATATTAGTTTCGTATATATTTTTTTAAATTGGTTCAAAAATAATTAAATATTTTTATGTAATAATTGTTATAACTTTTAGTTATTTGTTATTAGTTATTTTAATTAAATTAAATATATATAAAAATATTTATTTAATATTTTGAACGAATCCTTTTGAAAAAATTTATTAAAATAACTAATAGCAAATAACTGAAAGCTATAAAAAATTGAATTAAATTTAATAAATATTTTTATTTATATTTTATAATAATATTTTAATTTTTTTAAATTTTAATTTTAATATTTTAATAATTTTTTTTTTAATATAATTAATTAAAAAATTTGTATTTTATATAATTATTTTAATAAATTTTTTCAAATGGATTCGTTCAAAATATTCAGGGATATTTAAGTACACATCTTTTAAAGGACTTTAATGACACGTTTTGATCCTCAAAATTCAACATGGATAATTTAGTCAATAGGCGACGAGTTTCCTCTTTCATTTGATACCCACGTCTTTATCTTTGCAAAAGCCAAAATATTTAAAAAAAAATCGTTAAAATATGTATGTCCTTAAAACTTTAAAGTCCTTTTAAAAGGACAACGTATCAAAACTTGAAGAACTGAGTATGCCAGGTTACTATGATGGACCTCTAGTTTCGAGCCTATATAAATTTTTGGATGGGTCTCGGAAAAAGTAATTTTTTGTCGCACGGTGCTATTAATATAAATATTCCACATTATTTGAATTTTAAACAACTTTAAAAATTCGTTTGCCTTTTTCTTAGTAATGAATTTTTCATGAATTCATTCATTCTTTAACTAATAAAACACATACGTTGTCGCAAGAGCTGGAAATTATCATAGATATGTTTGGAAGGATTTTAGTTGGACGAAGCCGAATACCGACACACTATGTATGTATGAATAGTTACAGTAGCAGGGCACCAAACTGATCTAACGAGGTCCCCAACCATTCTGCTGTAACCTCCACACACAACAGATGGCGCTACGAGCGGTAGCTCGAAATAACGGAGGCGACGTTCCCAAGCGGCGTTAGATGGCAGCCCCGTCACTTAGAACTACCTGCGGCAGGCCAATCACCTACCCAAGCAGAACAACGCAACCGATTAACGTAACCAACACAAGGCAAAGAGTCTTGTGGACGCCCTATGCTCCAAAGAGGAGTGAACAAGGAAAATAAAATCAAGGTGGATGATTAGCTTATCTAATCCTATTGCTGGCAGTCCTTCTATTGCTGGCGGCTGCCATCTATCGTCCAGAGGAACGCCTCCGTATGTGGAAATTTATTACTGGGTTGTGTAGAGCACCCTCTGGGCATGCGTTACTGCTAGGAAGTATTGCTAGGAAGTGTGGTTGGAAAACGTAGAGGTCAATGTCTTTGTTTATTTTAGTTGATGTATGCGCTACGCTGCACAGAATTGCTTAATTTTAGGTTAGAATTAGATTTTAAAAAGTCTATTTCCAACCTCCTCTTAACTAGTTAAGCTAATGAAGCTTTCGTGAAGTCTTGAGACTATCCAGTTGTCGACCAAATTTATCTGACGAATTGCTTAACTTAAGGTTAAGGTTGGAGTTCAATAGATATTTGACTTCCTGTTAACTAGTTAATTTGGTAGCTAATTGTTTCTATATTATAATGAAATGTTCTCTAAACCATCAGAGTGACCTAGTTTTCATCAACAAACCTCTCTCAAACATAAAAATCGCATTAGCTTAACTAGCTAAAGGAAGGTCGGAATTTGAACTTCAATCCTAACCTAAAATTAAGCATAAATCTTTTTCCATAAAAGGTACACATTCCAAAAGTAGTCTAGAAGGCACAGTGGGCTGCCGTAGAGCATAGAGGGGGGTGGTTTGGGGGTTCAAACTCTTCAAATACAGAAACTGCTGATATTTACAAAATATGGTTTCAAATGGTATTGGACTCAAAAGTTGTACGCAACCCCACCACCCCCCTAAATTAAATCCAGTGTGCGCCACTGGACTACTGTATTTAATCGAAGCCTGGTTGTCAACCGTCTTACAATCATTAATGTGATTCAGTGCCTGAGTCAGTCTAAGCATTTTCCTCTGAAAAACTTACACTTGGTTGCAGGTTGGAAGCCAGATTTAGTCCTTAAATTACTTTGAAATCACTTCGGCACCTATCCTGTCTTTAAATTTGAAATTATTGCAGTAGCGTAGTTTTCAATACTATAAGTACTTAATTCAAAAGCTATAACACAACTAAAAATATTTGTTTATAAATATTTTTAAACAGATAGGGTGCGGTTTAAACTGTTCATACTAGATTTCCTATGAGAAAGATTTATCTTATAGTAATGAAACACATCTTATAATAACTTATAATATAATATAAATATAAAAATAAAAAATAATAAAATAATGGAACAATAATAAAATACTACAATAAAATAATAAAATCAAATCAAATAATATAAAATAAAATAAAATAAAATAAAATAAATGTAATAAAAATTCTTTTTTACCAAAAGCCGATGGCCTCAGCAGCCAGTGCTTTAGCTCGTAAGTGTAATAGTTATTTATAATTATTGCTCTTTTAAATAATAATAATAAAATAAAATAAAATTAAATAAAATAAAATAAGATAAAATAAAATAAAATAAAATAAAATAAAACAAAATAAAATAAAATAAAATAAAATAAAATAATATATAAATATTTGAACTGTTTGCACAATGATCATTTAAAGATATTTCTTAAGTTCCTAAATAGTCCAAAAAATCAATACATTTATTTTCAATACATGGAAAATATAAAAATATGTAAATGTTTTGTACATTAAAATAAATGTTCAGTGTTTCAAGACTATATAATTCTGCAAATTATTAAATTTAAAGTTTGTATAAAAAAATTTCAATTATAATAAAATAAGTATTCTTTAATAAATAAACATAAATACCTACTAAATTTAAAATAAAAATTTCAAAATTCAATATTAATATTAAAAAAAAATTAAATAAAAAATAAGTGTTACATATAAAAAAATATTAAATGTTAAAAAAAAATTCAAATATTTTAAAGCACTTTTTCCACACTTTGTTCCACTATTCCACTAAATTAAAAAAAATTTAATAAATAATAAGTATTAAATATTTTAAAAAATGTTAAATGTTGAAAAAAAATTAAAACAGTTTAAAGGCCTTTTTCTACACTTTGTTCCACTATTCGATTGCAATATGTTGTCATAAATATTATTTACTACACTCGAGTTCATTCCCCACACAACAACAGCCACGTTGCGTTCTCCGTTTTAGCTTAATCAAGAGCAATAAATACGAAAAAAGTAAGACAATGGCTATAGATATTTACTATGCGTGCCAGCGATGTGTGTGTGTGTGTGTACGCGTGTGCTGCCATTGCTAAGGATACTCTGTCAAGGATAACGATACGTATCTGTTGCGAAATCTGATTGTGTGACACCGAGCGACCCACACGGCCAGCCAACCGACCGCGCCGCGCCGGACTACAGTCGACCCGGCAGCCGGCTGTAAGACCGACTGGGGACAGCCGCAAGGACGCAAATTCAATAAACGGTTACAGTGACAGCAACAACAATAACGTACAAAAATAATAAAAACAATGCAGGTGTGAGCATAAGCTGGAAGACACAAGCTTTCAAGAGTGTTGTCTGTGTGCGAGTGTGTGTGTGTGTGTGCGTGCAAAGCAGCGACAAAGGTGAGCCATGTTATATGACCCAATGTGACTCGTCTTCGCTCTGCTTGCTGCTCGCTGCCAGCTTGTGTTTATTTTATAGATGCGTATGTGTATGTGTGTGTGTGTGTATGTAGTGCCAGCTTCTGCTCCGTCGCCGCTTAGCCTGAATGCTTGACAGCGCAGCGTACAGAGGACACGACAAGCGTGCCCAGGGACACTTGTTTCCTGTTTTTTTTTTTTTACGTTTCTTGTGTTGGGTTTTTATTGTTTTGTTGTTGTCGCTTTAACTCGTCCATCAATTGAGCTTAATGCCACAACAACAACAATAACATGTCAAATACGAAAATTGCCAACAATTGCTGGAAAATGTGACATAAAAATGTGACACTTTGGGATTTTTAGATGATTTTTAGTGCGAATGCTTGCGCCTTATTTTTTTGACTCTTTCAAACCCTCCCCCCCCCCCACCCACCCACTGCCAAACGTTTTATGTCACACCTGATACAGCGGCACAGCAAAAACTTGAACATTTCAGGCATTTTTTCGTATTTTGTATTTCAGCTTTTGATGTGCTTTTCTGCAGCGTCTTCTGTCGTCTTTTGATTGCTGTTCCTCCGCCTCCTCGGCCCCATTCATTCCAAGCTGTCTTTGATTTGTCCCTATTGTCGCTTTATAGCAATTTTGCTGTTGTTTTTTTGTTGTTTTGTCCATGGCATTTTATGCCGTTTGATGTCCCCAAGGACAAAGTTACCGTTGTAATATTTTATTTTTATCCTTTCTCGACGCGCACTTCAATCGCCTCTCGCAGGGCCGTCGTCAGCTCACTGTTTATTCCGTCGCTTCGACACAATAGGTGTCAGTCATTCGTTCATGGCTTGACAGATTTGTTGCCTTCTTGCTGTTGTTGTTGTAATTTTTATTAAGCATTGTTGTTGTTGCTTTTTATATTTACGGCAGCAAAAGAACAGACCGGCCAATGATGCTTTGGCCACACAGCGCAAAGTTCACTCCAGCAGCTTTGGCTGCAGCTACAGCTCAACTACACACACACACACACACACACACACACACACGTCCACTTGGCAAACAAATCAAATTCATTCGATTGAATATTGTGGCCATGATCATTGAACGCAATCAGCCATGAATCAATGTTTCCACACAAGTAAACATTGTGCGGCGGCCATTCAAACTTCTGTCCACTTGGAATTATTCCTGCGCGCAGCTGTGCGCGCAGAGAGACGGCAAGTCGAGAGTGAACAGCCACGCACAACGATGAGCATCGACAATGAAAAAATTGTGTTAGTGTGAATAATTTTTATTTTTTCCGCCTTACTTTCATCTCACCAATGCCAGCCGTTTTTAATATAATGTGATTTTTTTTTTCATTCCCTTTTGCTACCATTTTCGGTAGCATTATTCTCTTCTTTTTTGCGTTGCCAACTTTTAATAGTTGATAGTGATTTCACATAAATTTTTTATATGACTTGTGGTTTGACCGGGGTTTTTGTGGCATGCCACTTCATAATAATGAATTTATATTTTTAAGGTAATAAAATGCGTTTAAATATGGTTTCAAGGACTATTGGATTATGAGATCTTAATAAAAAACAATTGTGGCATAGAAATTGTGGAGTGTAGACAATCACTGTGAAAGCGGCAAATTTTATTGCTGAATTTTTATTGCCAAACAATAAAAAAATTTTAGTGCTTACTCACGCTTTAGAGGTATTCATGCTTTGAAAATTTCAAATCATTGATTTGAAAAACTGCAATACTCATATGGATTGACTTATGAATTGGGCAATTAATTCAATTTAGTTATTGATTGTTAGACAGTTCAAATATTGGCTAATTTGCTAGTGATTAGATTATAAAAAAATTCCATTTAAGTTCCTACAAAATCGCACATTTATCCTCACATACTGTTCACAATGACAGCCATAATAAATTTCTACAATAAAATTATTGAATATTTTCTACCATTTTAATCAATATTTTTTAAGCTACACTTTTGATAAAAATGTTCACAAACTTTTTTTAATTTCAACTTCCAAATAAGTGCTTAGCTAAAACACTTTTTAAACACCATAAGCTTCAAAAATATGGCCACATTGGCCTAACACAGTCCGCAGCAGTTGTTTTGCTTCGAATATGTTTTAAGCGACAAAAAATATGGCGATTTAAATTGCTACATTAACAATAACTCCGGCATTAAGCAGCGGCCAGCGCACGCACACAACTCACACGCTCTGTGGCCTGGAAATGCACCACGCCCACTTTCCATACTGTGTGCCATCTTTCCTGGTTTGAAATATTTGCACACCTGTTCGTTGCCGCCCGCTCCTGCCCCCCAAAATGTATGTCGAGTGTGTGTTGTTGTTTATTGTTGGTGTTTTTGTGTCGTTCATAACGCTTATTTGCAATTAAATTGCTTTAAAATTGAATGAAATTGCTTTTAAATGCATTCATGCGTTCATTTATTTTTATCTAAAAGTAAATGTTTGCACTAATAGATGCGTTTGCCATTGTTGAATTTTAAGCAAAATTATAATTTGAATATTGCGTGTATGTATGTGTGTGTATGAATGTGTGTGTGCATTGGCAATAAATAAAAATTGAAAATGATGCGACTATAATGCAAATTAGAAAATGAATTGTGATTAAAATATTTATCACCGTTCGGTACAAAAGTGCGCCCCGCAACGAATGAAAGCCAAAATTAGGCCTATCGAATATTGTTTTGTTAAAAAATTGCTGTTATATTTCAAATTTTCCTTTTATTAATCATAAAATCAATTGGGTGAATAATTTTACAAAAACCCACCACTTTGCACGTTGCAATGATGTGTGGGAGTTGGTTTTTTAGTCATGAATGCAAGTAAATACGCCAGCAAATAAATATAATAAATCTGAAAAATTTATAAATGTTTATTTACACTGATTTATTATCCGTCAAAAATCAGCAATTTACGATTACACGGTTAAATATTGAATTTTCATTACAGTTGAAATCAATTTGTGTGCCTTCGAACAATTTCATTCAATTTTATTAATTTGACTTTTTTTGAATGCTTTTTGTACTCTCTGTCAGTTGATTTAACTACAGTAAACAAAAGAAAATTTTTTTAACGTTATTAAAGCTTTGACGAAAAAGTATGGCAACATGTTTGGTAATTTATTGCTTAAAAAATCTTAGTTTTATTCTTGGATTTGAAATTTTATTTGTTTTATTTTATTTTATTTTATTTTATTTTATTTTATTTTATTTTATTTTATTTTATTTTATTTTATTTTATTTTATTTTATATTCTTTTACTTTATTTTAATTTATTTTATTTAATTTAATTTAATTTAATTTAATTTTATTTTATTTTATTTTATTTTATTTTATTTTTATTATATTATATTATATTTTATTTTATTTTATTTTATTTAATTTAATTTCATTTTATTTGATTTGATGTTATTTTATTTTATTTTATTTGTATTATATTTTATTTTATTTTATTTTATTTCCCACGGCCTCTCTCCCCCCCCCCCCCCACATACCGCGCGAGGTGGGGTCCATTACATTATTTTATTTCATTTCATTTCATTTTATTTTAATTTATTTTATTTTATTTTATTTTATTTTATTTTATTTTATTTTATTTTATTTTATTTTATTTTATTTTATTTTATTTTATTTTATTTTATTTTGCTTTATTTTATTTTATTTTTTTATTTTATAAAAAATTATGCTTCCGTACCTCAGAATGTATTTAATGAACCCTCTGAAAAAAATTTATTATTTTTCATAGTTACAAAATAAATCGGTAAAAATAGGATTAAATAGTTTTAAGTCTTAAGCCTTGAGTATAGCTTCCACTATGCCTTAACTGTAGGGTTAATTACCACTACAACTGAAACCTCATTGCTTGGCTTAGTGATAGCCAAGTAAAGCTTTAGATTAAGATTTTGACTGTACCCTTAGCTCTAGACTCAGCTGCAATATTAACACTAATCATAATTGAAGCTCCTCCTCTAAGCTTAGCTGTCGCCTTAGTTATTGTTTAAGCCATCACTTTATCCTTGACTTGAACCTCAACATCAGTCTTAGCCCTTTCCGGTCAATTTCCGCATTTCTTGAGATAAAAATTTTTCCTTCAAAATACTGACTCTCACTGACCATTTTAGCAATAAAATACAACAAAATATCAAAAACATCATTTCAGTTAAGAATTACAGCTCAATTAATTTTGTACGATATATCGTGCAATGATCCGCAATGGAGTAAAAATCCATGAAATTTGTATTTCGTTTTTTTAAGTTTTATGAACAATTCATTGATGTTTTTATAGAAAACATAAATTATAACAACAAAAAATCAAAACGTGATTTCTTTTTGATCGAAACTTATATAAATTATATATATATAAATAATTGATTCACATTTATCCGGCCATATATAACCGTTGTTGTTGTTGCAAAGCCCTTTTCCTCTCAATAAATCACAGAATCAATTAAAATTCGTATAGCTTTACAGAAAGATACTGAATATAGCCGATTCTTATTATCGAAGGGGGAGTGGCAAGTACGCATGCCTAACCTTACATAACCTGTGTCTGCCTAATAAAACACAAAATCGTCTAGTAATTCTTATTTTTAATCGAAAATTGCCGAATAATCGAATTTTATTAGCCACGTGGTTTACAGGTGGGCGTGGCATTCAAGCAAACGCAAAAATTCTGTTACCAAACCCATAACTTAAAAAAAATGCAAGCACAACTTGCAACCTTTGCCTTTCATTTGTACGACATATCGTACAATTTTTTTAAAGACTCCGGAAAAATATTTAGACACAAAAAATGTTTGATTTAATAAGTTTTATAAATCAACTGAGATTAAAACTTTGAAATTGTTTACCCTTTTGCTACCAAAAAGTATTACATATTTAAAAATAACTCCGCCGAAGCTCCGTCATTTGCTGGTTTTTCAAAATCTTGCAAAAAGCTGCTTACAAAACACATTCATACTATGTAGCCACGGCTATACTGATTTATATTTTTAAACAGAGTGATGCAACACAGCCTACTTAATAAAAATTAAAAAGCCGTTCCATAAAAAATGCGTTCGTTGTCAAATAAAAAATCTTGGACAAAATTGTAAATTTCCGGAAAGGGTTAACCTTCATCCTATTTTAGACATAACCAAAATCAATGCAACGTAATTCAACCTAACCTCTTTAAATCTTCAACACATTGAGAAAAACTCTCTCTCAACACAAGAATGCCCAACCAACGCAACTTTCCTTAAACTCCCGTACGGAACTATGAGTAGAACTATGAACTAATAAAATAGGATTAAACACGTTTGAACTAATATTTTTAATATTTTTTGTATTTAATTTGGCTTAAAAAAAACGAATTTTTTTTAACATTTGTTTTTAGAAAAACAAGACATAAAATAATAAACCATCTCAGTGAAGTCATTTTGACTCCCTTGGGTATTCCCGTATTAACCCGAAAACATTTACTTTCTACAAAATTTGATTGAGTCTTTAAAAGTTTAAAAATTGAAACTCCGAAATAATTGAAATTCCTTTATCATTCACTACAAAACTTCGAATTCACATTTTCTTTATTTTTTATTTTTCAATATTCTAATTGGTGCAAGTGAGTAAGTGTGAGTGAAATGAGTGTGGCTGCTGAATGCTCGCATTTGCTAAATCTTATTAAAATTCTCACCAACAAGCGAACAATTCCAAATTCAATTTGGCCAACATAAAAGCCATACTTTCAATGAATGCTCTGGCTGTGCAGTTAACGCCCACACTTCCGGCCGGCACAATCCAGCGCCAGCTCGCCAGCACTCACACACACACACACATACACGCAGACACAACTACATAAAATGCAAATTTACTTCGACGAAACAAAGAAGCAACGTAATTGCCTACATGCGTCCACGTCCACGTCCGTCCACCAGCGGCCGCATCCGTCCGTGCCTGCATACGTTCGTACGTACGCAGGCCGGACATGTGCGAGCTGGTCGGCGCAGCCAGCACAGCGCAGCGACCAACCGATGCACTTAATTGTGCTTGCGGCACTTTGTGTGTGCTGTTCACTGTTTTGTCTTTTATGGTGTTGTGTGGCTGCATGCGGCAGTGGCGCTTTTGTCTGTCGTCGTCTGGTCACCGCATCGCACCGCACCGACACCAACACTACGCCAGCCGCTCGCTGTCCCCAGCTGTGCTGCAAAAACCCCAATCCCGCTCTATCCGCTATGGGTGAGGCAGCACGTTCGGCGGAAGTCCACCGGACTCGGCACAACAAAGAAGCCGCTTTGGCTGCCACGACGGCATTAGAATGCTGCACAGGCCGCGTCCAGGTGTGCTGCATGTTGCGGCCCACATGCAAATGCAGGCCACAGCTCGTGGCGGCCGTAGCGGTGGCGGTGGCGGCGGATGTTTTCGAGATTTGAACACGTCGTCAGCCACGCCATTGTTGATGTCATCATGGGGTTGCACATATGCCGACATGCCCACTTGGGTGATTGTGTGTGTATGTATGTGTGTATGTTTTACATGTTGCATGTGTGGCTTATGGCAGGTGCAGCTGTGCCCAGTTGTTGGCTGGGTTGCTGTCATATTTATACATCATCATTATTTTTCAATGGATTACTTTAGATTAGTTGACATTTTTAAGTAAATATGTGAACAGTGGTGGTTTAAACGGGCAATTGAATCTAAGCTAGAGACGTCTAGAAACTAGGTTCACTCTCCCAAGTCTAAGACTTCGGGTTGAGTAGAGCTACCATTCACTTGATGTATCATTGAGTTGCCTTAGTCCGGAAGAGAAACCTTATTGTAAAGTTTCCGTTTCTTAGACCTTAGTTTCTTGGACCTTAACCCCCTGTAAAACAATGAATAGGCCCTGACTTTAAGGAACAGAATTCAAGCATTGAAGCAGATATACGAGGAGTGACAATTAAGTAATGAGACTGATTTTATTGCCGCGCTTGTGGTAAACCTGCGACCTTGAAATTCCCTTCCCCGGCATCCTTCCCCTCTCCATTGATATACTTACCATCGCTCTAGCTTGTTTAGTTCGCCTGCTGTGTCGTGTTGAGTAGACGTGTGTTGATGGTGCTCGTCACGAAAATGGAGAAACGAAATCAAGAGCAACGCGTCGCGATAGCGTTGCGTTTTGATAGCCGTGGAATCGTCCACAAAGAATTTGTTCCATCGGAGCAAACCGTAAATCAAGTCTACTATCGCCAAGTACTCCAAAGATTGCGAAAACGAGTCAACAGTATTTGGCCTCTAAAGGGATAGCCGTGTTGCAACAGCCGCCTTATTCGCCCAATATGTCACCCTGTGACTTTTTGGTTCCCTAGAACAAAATCGGTGGTCAAAGGAACCCATTTTGAGTCGATTACGGACATCCAGGCGGCCGTGACGAGGGTACTCGCGGACATCCCAGTCGAAGCGTTCCAGAAATGTTACGAAGCATGGAAAACGCGCTGGAATCGTTTTATAGCTGCCCAAGGGGACTACTTTGAAGGGATGGCAGAGTTGTAGAATAATTTTTAAATATACGGTTTTTATGGAATCAGTCTCATTACTTAATTGTCACACCTCGTATATTATTTGAATACTGACTACGGTAAACAATCCAACGTGAGCTAATTGCGGGGCTCATCACGTGATTCATCTCACGTATCCGAAGACTGCTCACTTTTTAGTGAATATCCAGCTTTCGTCCCAGATATATGAGTTTTAACAAGGATTAGGATGACGTCTTATGAAGGATGGAACTGGGCATCCTTTGCTTTACAAAAGTGACAAACCGGCTAAAAGAGATCCAGAGTCGTTGGGATACTTGATGACAGTGGCTGCCTAGCTGAAGGCTCTGAGGTCACCTAAAGGTGGCATTCGCAAGTTTCGAGCACTTGTTAGTCCAACTCGAGTTGCCGGAGATCCTTCACGTTACCAATGTAACGATTCGGCTAAAAAAGATCTAGAGTCTGTGAGATTACCCAATGGTGGGACTCTGAATATCTACTACAGATTTTTTCGACTTGACAATGTGGAAATTTCCGAGAGATACCGACTCACATCTGTGAATCGGCATGTCGAATTTTTGCCGACTCAGACCACCTCTATCTCGTGCTTACCTCAGAGTGGTTGGGAAACTTGATGACAACGGCTGCATAGCTGAAGGCTCTGTGGTCACCTAAAGGAGGCATTCGACAGAAATATGTAAGAACCACAGGTAATTCCGAGCACTTGTTAGTCGAACTCGAGTTGCCGAAGATCCTTCACGTTACTAAAGGAACGATTCGGCCAAAAAAGATCCAGAATCTGTAAGATCACCTAATGGTGGGACTCTGAATATCTAGTAGAGATTTTTTCGACGTTGCCAGGTTGAAACCTTCGAAAGATACCGAGCCATACCTTTGAATTAGCATATCGAATTTGTTTAGCTGAAGGCTCTGAGGTCACCTAAAGGAGGCATTCGACAGAAATATGTAAGAACCGCAGGTAATTCCGAGCACTTGTTAGTCGAACTCGAGTTGCTGGAGATCCTTCACGTAACCAAAGTAACGATTCGGCTAAAAAAGATCCAGAACCTGTAAGACCACCTAATGGTGGGACTCTGAATATCTAGTAGAGATTTTTTCGACGTTGCCAGGTTGAAACCTTCGAAAGATACCGACCCATACCTTTGAATTAGCATATCGAATTTGTTTAGCTGAAGGCTCTGAGGTCACCTAAAGGAGGCATTCGCCAGAAATATGTAAGGACTACAGGTAATTCCGAGCACTTGTTAATCGAACTCGAGTTGCTGGAGATCCTTCGCATTACCAAAGTATGGATTCTGCTAAAATAGATCCAAACTCTAGTAAGGTCACCCAATGGTGGGACTCTGAATATCTACTACAGATTTTTTTGACGTTGCAAGGTTTAAATCTTCTAAAAATACGGACCCACACCTTTGAATTGGCTTGTCGGATTTATGCTGACTAAGATCACTTCCATCTCGTACCTCTCCGCGGGAGGTCTACTGGAAGATCTACTACAAGTAGTTGCAAGCATTTGTCAAGGAAGGAGGTGAGGTACAATGGACAACACTCTAATTTTCTTGGAGTTTTCAACCTAACCTTCAAAAAGGGACATAAAACTACCTTTCTTCTTATCTCGCTTCGAACAAAAACCTGGAAGGCTTATTTGTCGACTATTAAAGATAGTTGAACACCTTTCAATTATTTTTCCGACCAAAAACGATATCTCTAAATTACAACTTTTGGATTTTTTGTGGGTTTTGCCAGAGTTTTGAGCACGCAACTCCCTAAGTATTAAATAACGGAAGTCCCATTACTTTATCCTATATAACTTTATCCTCATCATCATAGTTGGCTGGACAACCCTGGTCGGGTCTTCGCCTGCTGCAGTAAAAACCTCCAGTCGTTTTTATTTCTTGCTTGCGTTCTCCAAGCTCTAATTCCCAGACTCCGGGCGTCATCGTCCACGCCGTCAATCCATCTAAGTGGCGGGCGGCCCCTTCTTCTGTTTCGATGGCACTTTCCATAAAGGATTTGTTGTGGCGGGTATACAGCATTCGCGCGTTGGATGTGGCCGGCCCATCTGAGTTTGTTGACCATTATTGTTGTAATCACAGATGGGTGCGCGTACAGCTTTTCCAGTTCGTGGTTGTACCGCTTCCGCCATTCGCCGTTATCGCAGACCGCACCAAAAATTCTGCGCAAAACTTTCCTCTCGAAAACCAGCAGCTTTTGTTTGTCTGCCTCGCTCAGAGTCCAGGTTTCGCTGCCATAAAGCAATGTCGGTAGTATAATTGAACGGTACAAGCATATCTTGGTTTTCCTATCTAATAGGCGGCTCTTTAGATGGTTACAAAGCGAGAAATAACAGCGGTTTGCAGCAAGTATTCTGTGGTTGATCTCTGTGGTCAATTTGTTGGCGTCGTTGACGTTTACCCCAAGGTATCTGAAGTCCTTAACTACTTCAAAGATATAAGGGCATATATTGAGGTTTTGGCCCACTTTACTTCTGACAGAGTCCGATGAAGTTGGAATTAACACTTTGGTTTTGGCTTCGTTTATTATGAGGCCCATATTTTTTGCTGCCGCTTCGATCTTTTTGAAGGCTTCTTCCAGGCTAGGCAGAGAGGTGGATATTATGTCTATATCGTCTGCATAAGCCAGCAATTGGACCGATTTGAATAAGATTGTTCCTTGTAAGTTCACTCCAGACTCCCTAATAACCTTTTCGAGGGCGATATTGAAGAGGAGACATGAGAGTCCGTCCCCTTGCCGGAGTCCGTTGAGTGTCGTGAATTCGCGTGACAATTCGTTTTGAACTCTAACGACATTTTCAACATTTTGCATCGTGGCACGCGTCAGCCGTATAAGCTTATCGGGGATGCCAAACTCAGCCATGGCGGAAAAGAGCTGGGACCGAATTATGCTGTCGTACGCTGCTTTAAAATCGATGAAGAGGTGGTATGTCGTTATGTCGTGCTCGCGGGACTTTTCCAGAATTTGCCTCAGAACAAAAATCTGGTCAATCGTTGATCTGCCTTCTTGAAAGCCGGCCTGATAACTGCCGATAATGCGTTTTGCGTGTGGCTTAAGTCTCGTATTCAAAATACTTGAAAAAATTTTATAAATGCTGTTCAATAGGGTTATGGGCCGGTAATTTTCACAGCGCAGCGTATCGCCTTTTTTATGTAAGGGGCAAATAATACCGACTTCCCACATTTTTGGCATGCATTCTTCTTCCCAGACTTTGCGGACTAACTTGAAAATAGCATATAGGGTTTTATCGCTCATGTGCTTGAAAAGTTCAGCTGGGATCTCGTCGATTCCGTACGATTTGTTGTTTGTTTTGTTTGTACTTTCAAATATGTTCCTATTGAGGAGTTCGTCAAAATATGTTGCCCACCTATCAAGAATTTTACTTTTTTCCGTTAGGAGCGTGCCTTCTTTATCTTTACAGTAGTAAGTTTTCGGATTGAAATCGCGTCTTTCAAGGTTAATATTTTTGAAAAAATTACGGGAGTTATAACGACTGAAATCTTCATCCAATTGTTTAAACTTCGCTTTGTTAAACGCTCTCTTTTTCCTTCGGTGCAGTTTCTTTTCGTCACGGCGCAGGTTAGCATAATTTTCTGTGGATTGGCGTGTTGTGCGGTTTATCATTGCCTTGCGAGCTTTATTCTTTTTATCGGTGGCTATTTTGCATTCTTCGTCGAACCAGGTATCTTTCCTTTGACTTGCAGATTTCCCCAAAACTTTATCAGCTACGTGTTTTATACTTTCTGACATAATGGCCCATACTTCATCTACGTTTTTTGAAAAGGTCACTTGACTTAGTAACTCATCGAGGTCCTTTTGGAAGTTTTGTTCTATATCTAGCACAGCAAAGGCTTCCACGTTTGTTCTATTGGGTTTTTTCGATGAGTGTTTTTTTGAACTTGCTATCCTTGCGCGGATACGGGCCGCTACTAAAAAATGGTCGGAGTCCACATTTGCGCCGCGGAAACTTCTCACCTGGAGCAGGCTCGATTTGTGTCTCCTGTCAACTAGGACATGGTCTATCTGATTCATTGTTTTGCCATCTGGTGAGACCCAAGTGATCTTGTGTATGTTTCGCCTTTCGAACATGGTACTGCCAATACACATGTCTTTAGTCGCGGCAAAATTGATGAGACGCGTTCCATTGTCGTTGCTAGTGTCGTGCAGACTATGCATGCCGGCATGTTTCCGATATATTTCTTCTCTTCCCACTTTGGCGTTCATGTCGCCTATGATGATTTTCATGTCATGTTTAGGGCACAATTCATAAGTGCGTTCCAGTGCGTCAAGGAAGGCTTCTTTCTCATCATCTGATTTATCTTCGGTTCCTGAAATAATCTCATCATTTAACGATTTTGACATCATTTGAAAGGTAAAACTCCAACTAAGAAAACCCAAACAAATTTGTGCAAAAAATTAATTAGTGTATGTGCAAAAGCTGTTCAAAGTGGGAACGTTTTTCACAAAAACAAAAAACTTAGCAAAACTTAGAGGAAAATATCTAAAAAAGTATGTGAAAGTATGTTCCTGAAATTTTTTATATTTTATTAATCATTCTTTCTTTATCAATTAATGTCAAGAAATCCTCCGATATCTTCCGATCTCAGAAAATAATTCAATTTTAAAAGTGCTCTAAACACCTATTTTCCGAAAAAAAAAATATATTTTATTTATCCCTGAAAGTATGCAATAAACATGAAAAATGAAAAAACTGCACAAATGCAAAACTAAAGGGTCCTCATACAATTTATGTTGCTCCTTGCAATTACACTACTCGACAAAACACAAAAGTATTTTTGAGACTAATCTTCGGCTGTTGAACACGGAACTGAAAATCAAAACATTTTCTTAAGAAGCGTTTTCGAAAAATCTTCGAAAAACACTTTTTTCTCTTATTTCAGTTATGAGCGCATATCTCGTAAACCAACCATCCGACTAACACAAGTAGCCCGTCGTTCAGAAGGTAATCAACTAACCTTTCCAACTTTATATCGATTGTCCAAATCAGATTTGAGGAAGTTACTGACGATGAAAGTTGTAAAAAAGGGAATTTTTCGACCAATTTCAAAAATCATAAATTTTCGAATATTTTTTTAAAGATAAATAAATGATCTCCTCTGGTTTTAAAATCTAAGATGAAAGATATATTATTTGGGCAAATATTAAGCCTAACATCTATAGAATTGAAAGAAAAATGACAAAGTTATAAGGCACGGAGTGAAAACACCAACTTTTCATTTATTACGAAAATTAGTCTAAAAAATTCTTTCATTTTTAGGAGCATTTTTCGTGTCGAGTAGTGTTATCAATGTTGACGTAACTGATGTAAAATCTGAAAATCTGAAAGCAAACGCTTACCAAAAATGATGAAAATTGCAAATTTGAGTTGCAGGCATTGCCAAACTAAAAAAAAATAGGAAAAACAAAGTGGAGATTTCAATTCAGCAGACCATGATTAACTAGTATACAAAATTTTCTTGAGAACAGACCAGTACTTCTAATTTTGTCCCGCGGTTGTATGAAACCGAATCACTGTGCAACGGCTCCAAATAAAAATATTCTCCATTTTTTGTTCGAACACATATTCCTCTTCCTTGTGATCCAACTCAAAAAACTAAATCACAGCAGTTACCTCATCCCACTTGACAACTTATTGCATTACTTGACACCAAGAATGTCAGCAATTCCTCACCAACTGTAACAACACTGTCCACTATCACTGAACGCTACGCCGGACGCAACAGCAGCGACGCATGTCCAGCCGCACCATTGTTGTCCCCCAATTACTGTCACCCATTGACTGGCCGCATTACCAGCGACAGGCAATGGCAACGCTGTCGCGCTGTCGAGTGGCGCCAGCGGTCTTTACGCACTAATGTCACCGCTCACCGTTAGTTGCACGCCTTGCAATCGTGGCCGACGTGGCCGACATGTCCGCCAACTGGAGCGCACAGTTGGCGGTCCACCGAGATGCACCAACAACGTTCGCGCACTTAATAGAGCAACGCATTCGATGTCCCGGCATGGTCGCGTTCAACGCCTGCCGCTGCGCTGTTCACTTTCACCGTTACGCGCCATAATGACTTAATTAACAAATGCAGCGCGGCGGTGCTGGCCGCATTTGGTGTGCGCGACTGCAACCAGTCGACCAGCCGCATGTCGCACTGGGCTGTGTTGTTTTTGCTAAGCGGTCTCTGACATTTGCATGACATCAGCGCAAATTGCGGAAATGCGCGACAGCGAGCGACTGCCAGCGATTTTCAGGCCGATCGCCGTCGTCAGCACTGAGTGCGAGAAGGAGCGAATGGGTGTAGGGTACAATGCAGTCAAATAAAAGCACTATTGGAAAATGGAAATGAAATAAAATTCATTAACATTCAAAGCAGCTGCACAGCAAACCAGCACATGTCGTCAATAAAATTTGCAGCAACAACAATTTTATACGAGCTGAAGCAGAAAGTCTTCACACCAGAGACCGTGGAACTCAGAGAAAATACAAGTAGGAACAGTAAAGCCAAAGAAATGTAACTTACCTTCGCTTAGACGAATGCATTTTCAATGTCTTAGTTTTTCTTATGACTAAAAATATATAGAAAGTAAATGGTTTTTCATTGAGAGTGTCTAAAGTTTGAAATTGTTTAAAAAGAGAGAAGAGGTATGGCGAATATTTTTACGGCAGACTAAAGTATCTACATTCAATACCATTGTTATATCAATTACAAAAATAATATAAAATATAAAAAATATGAAAAAAATATTACATAATTTAAACGGTCACGGCCGTAAAGTTTTGAATAACTTTTTCATATGGGGCATTCCATGCGAAGCGGACAGGTAAAAAAACTCGATGTTTCCGATTTCAATAATATTTGAGTATGTTCTAACTATACGTATTATTGATACGTATACCAAATATTTTTGTGATATAATGACTAGTTAAAGAGTTATGGGACTTTGAAGTTTTCGACAGCCGGTTGGCATGCAGTACTTCAAAGCCGATTATGGAGTCATAAAATTATATATTAAAATAATTAAACCACTGGATTTCTTACTTCATTTACTGAGCTTTTTAATTGTCTTTTTTGAAAAGAAAAAAAAATTTTTTTTCGTAAAAAAAAAACCAATTAATTTTTTTTTCCTTGATTTTCACTAAGTTCGACCATTTCGTTTTTTTTTTAATAAAAATTTATGTTAATGTGTCATTAAATTAGTTCAAACTATCAAGATTTCATATAAGAATAAAAACTGTTTCATTATATTTCAAAAAAACATTCTCAACAAAATAAATCTCATAAACCCCTTCGCTATTTTGTTCCCATATGCCACTTTGTGAACGTCTGAACTCTCTTTGGTTTCAAGAATAAATTTTGTTGTTGGTTCTTAGAATAGTTTAAAGTTTCAGAAATAATACGAAATTAACAAACTGAATATTTAAGTTTATAGAAGACGATAAATACACGATTTTGTAATGTTATATCTTTGCAAAGAAAAAAAGAAGAAGCAGATAAAAATTAGAGATATTTCAAATTTGCTTTTCACTTCAATTCCATATATTTTGTAAATAATTTTAGATGGAGTTACCCCTTTCGCTACAGGTTTTTACTGGAAAAGTTAAAATTTTTAATTTTACGTCTTAGGCTTCTATGTGGTTATATTAGTAACATTCCATAAGAATTTTTTAATTTTTATACTCGGACCCTGTATTTTAGAGTGTTTTTCTATGAGAGCAACCACATCGCTGTGGCTGTAATAATAACTTAAACATAAAACTTTTTACGCATAACGAAAATTTGAATATTTCTTCATTTACTTCAGCCAAAATTAAAAAAAAAGTGTCCAAATTGAAAGAAAACGTCAAATTAAAAAGTTCACTAATTTTTTCTGCTTCTTCTTCCTTTACTATGTCAAGTATACCATTAAAAAAACGTGTATACTTCTCTTCTTTAAACTTAAATATTCAGTTTATTAATTTCGTATTTTTCCTTCAAACTATTCTAAAAACCAACAAAAAAATGTATTCTTGCAACCATAGAGGATGCAGACGCCCACAAAGTAGCATGTTGCCATATGGCAACAAAATAGCGAAAGGGTTAATAAAAGAATATTCAACTTTAAGTTATGCGTAAAAAATTTTAGGTTTAAATAATTATTACACCCACAACGATATGGTTGCTCTCTAAAAACAAGATCCGGCAATAAATATTAAAAAAATTATTATAATAGATTATTATTTCTTTTTTTAATTCAATTTTATTTTTAATTTTTTTTATTATTTAACTATTATTATTTATTTAATATTGTTGATATAACCACACGAAAGAATAAATCGATAAATTTAAAATTTCAACTTTTTAACCCAGTAAAAACCTGGAGCGAAAGGTTTAATTAATTATCATTAATCAATCATGAGTTAAAAGTTTAAATGAAATCCAAATGATTAAAAAAAAAAATTACAAAAAATTAATATACTTATTATTATATACTTATATACTTAAAACACAAGTAATTGAATACACCGTGCGACAAAAATTAAAAAACACACGAAAAAATACCCATATTGTTATTCTACATAGCGCTCAATTTTTAAAATAGTTTTTTGAAATAAACAGGTCCTTGAAATTTCAAAGTCGTTTTAAAAAAATCCTGACGTCAGAGAGAAAAACTAAAAACGCAGTTTTACTACATTTGGCTCTTAGTTTCGCGATCGATTTGTTCGTGTGTAAAATTTGTTGTCTCACGGTGATATCAAATACAAAATCTTTTTTTTCTTACATATGTATAAAAATATTCACACATATCTAATGCAAACAAAGCCAATTTATTGGAAAACTGAGAAAATTCTTTATGAAGAATTGCACAACATTTAAACACAAAAAATTCAAAAAAATCTGCCAATTATAAACAAAATGATTGCTGCAAATAATAAATTTTTATGAAATTTGTCGTGAATTCAGTCATATTGAATACTAGCTGACCCGGCGAACTTCGTCCCGCACGACATTTTTTGTTTTCTTATAATGAAATACGCGAGATGGCGAATCTATGGCGATGCAAATTGACGAAGAAAACCAACTAAAGGAAGAGGAGGGAGCTACTAATTAACGCAATCGAGGCCCTCAAATAAGCAATGTTGCTGCTAAGTTTCAGTAAAGAAATGGATTGCGCTTGAACCAGATTTAAATTATATTGGCAGGGCCACGCCCCCTTGTTCAATACCCGCACCATTCCCTCTGTCGAAAGGGAAAATGGTAGGTTCGTACTTAATTTCATTGCTTCGCGATTTATAGTTCAGCGGAATACTTGGGTCACAAAAAATTTGCCACGCCCCATTTCCAACGCCCATCAAATCTTACCAATAGAATGACACATCTATGGGACGACACTATACTAAATTTCAATGCTGTGCACCTTACAATTTTGAAGATATTCTCTATTAAAGATTTGGCTTGTGTCGGCGGTGCCACGCCCCATTGTTCAATACGCGCACCATTCCCTTTGTCGAAATATTTGAATAAATGGTAGGTTCGTACTTAATTTCATTGCTGTGCGACTTATAGTTCAGCGAAATATTTGGGTCACAAAAAATGTGCCACGCCCCTTGTCCACCGTCCATTAAATCTGACCAGTAGAATGACTCATCTATGGGACGACGGAATACTAAATTTCAGTGTTGTACGACTTACAATTTCGAAGATATTCTCTATTAAAAATTTTGCTTGTATGGGCGGTGCCACGCCCCTTGTTCAATACCCGCACCATTGCCTTTGTCGAAAGATATGAACTTACTTAATTTCATTGCTGTGCAATTTATAGTTCAGCGAAATATTTGGGTCACAAAAAATGTGCCACGCCCCTTGTCCAACGCCCATCAAATCTTACCAGTAGAATGACTCATCTATGGGACGACACTATACTAAATTTCAATGCTGTGCACCTTACAATTTCAAAGATATTCCATTATTAAGATTTGGCTTGTATGGGTGGTGCCACACCCCTTTGTTCAATACCCATCCCATTCCCTCTGTCGAAAGATATGAATAAATGGTAGGTTCGTACCAAGTTTCATTGATGTGCGACTTACAGTTCTGCTGAAATGTTGGGTCATAAAAAATGTGCCACGCCCCTTGTTCAACGCCCATCAAAATTTAACAGTAGAATGACACATCTATGAAACGACGGTGCACCAAATTGCAATGCTGTGCGACTTACAATGCCGAAGCTATTCCATTTAAAAGATTTGAGTTGTATGGGCGGTGCCACACCCCTTTGTTCAATACCCATCCCATTCCCTCTATTGAAGGACATGATTAAATAGAAAGTTTGTACCAAATTTAATTGATGTGTGACTTATGGTTCCAAAGTTATTGTCTAAAAATGTATTCTTGTGGTGCCACGCCCCGTTTTCCCGACTTTTTTTTTTATAAACCTTCACGTAACAATTTCGAACAAACCTGCCGAAGGAAGTATCCAAGTTGGTCCAGTCGTTTTCAAGTTATAAGAATACATAGGGACTTTGCGGCTTTGCTTTATATATGTAGTGATGATAGTGATGTGCATTAAACTGCCAAAAGCATTGCAATAAAACTGATCTGGTCACATGGACTGACACGCACACCAACACACAGCGGACCACCCCCTGCAAGAACACAGTGTGTAAAATGATTAACCATTTAACCTATAGTGCTGATAGAAATTTCCACCAGAATTCCCATCAGTTTCTCAAGCGCCGTGTGAAAATACTGATAGAAACTCACGTATACGTGTGATCTTGCATCACCTTTCAACACAGGAGTTTTGGTATCTAGCACAGATATACAGCTGTCTAGCTCGCACCTACTATGGCAAAAGATTCAATGGGCAGCTGTTCGCTCGCACCTTCTATCATTTTGGTTTGAATTCCTTGTGAATTTCAAGCTGTCTCGCTCACTCACATCAGCTTTCAACAGAGTTTCTGTCAGTCCTGATTAATCAGATGATTAATCAGCCCTGATAGAAACTTCATTGATTTCTGATATCAGGGCTGGTGTATAAACCTATCAGCACTGATTAAAAGTCATTTGTTGGTTGTTTAATTGTTTATTTTTACTATATAACAATAATTCATCTATTTTTTAAATAAATTAAAATTGTTAGTTTAAAACTTATTTAATTCAAACCATAGTAGTAAGAAACTGATGCTGATGCTTCGATGCTGATATCTTCATCTCCAGTTGAACCTTTGATTTTTTGTAAGTACGGGGTCTGAAATAGGCAAAAAGAAAGGTGTTAACATTTAGTTAAGAATTTTTGAGATAATTTTTCCGCCAATTCCATTGCTTGAACAGATTCCCGAAATTTCTTAAATTTCGAGACATTGGATTCGTAAATCCTTTTCTGTCTGCTCAAGCAATTTTGTAATGTTCTTTTATTCATTTTATACACTAAACACAAATACTTATCTTTATTTCGTGTTTGGCCGTCCTCCTGTTTCTTTTAATCCTTTTATTCCTGCCTTTTTCGTTTTTCCAAATCCAGCGAACGTCCGCAGCACACAAACTTCACGAAAATTTACTATTTTTGCGCGCCATGTGCACGAGCACCTGTCAAGTTCACGCGCCAATGTATACATTAGCTATCTCGTTTTCTCATACATAACTTCACGTTTGTAAGAAATGAAGTCGAACTATCTCTTTTATGATCATTGGATTAATAGCAGAAGAAATGTTTTTTTTTATTCAGAATTTTTTTTAATGCAACGGGAATATGTAAATGTGTTAGTTTCAGCGAGAATTTTTAAGGATGTGTTGGAGTTTCCATCAGTCCTGTCTTGCAGGGCCACTAATAACGCGACACTGCAAGCAAATTGCAGAGCTCAACATTTTCGAGTACATTTTCGATTGGTGCTTCAACGTGCTTTACACTGCAATCAGGACAATTGCTCGCTCGCTTAGACACACACACACACACCAACATTTGTGAGTGTATGTTTGTATGAGAATGAGCAGCATTAGACAATGAAAAGTCATTATTTTGTGCATCGGAGTTGGTAGGTCTGGCTTGTATTTTCGATTTAATTTCATTCCATTCAACTTGCATAAAGTATTTTTTTGTGTGACATAGCATTGTCATATTATATGCGAGACTGCAACGAGTGCTTTTCTAAGTTACTACACTGCTCCACTATTTCCGCTAACTCCTTCACCCCCCCACTTCATTGGCCGCTCCATTGGTGGTGCGCATTGCTTCGCTATCTTCGCCACTGGCTGCCTCGTTCATCTTTCGTACTCTATGATTTATGCTTTGAATGAAAAGCGCAAAAAGCAAGTTGTAGTCATCGAATGACATATTTATGTAGCCACACATTCACTTGTACTTATGTATGTGTGTGTGAATGAGTGTGTGACTTTATATGCGTTTGTAATATGAATAAATGGACTGCAAGATTTGCTCACAGTAATTCAAGGCTACGTTGTGATCGATAACTGCGCGACGCAAAATATTTTTCCATAAAAGAAAAATTTAGTATTTCTAGGTCAGTGTCGCTCGCAGTAGATAAAAGTGCAAAAAAATGGAATTTTAAGTTAATTTTTGAGTACATTTGTAATATCAAAAGGGAAGATATAAAATTTTTAAGGATATGGCTGAGAGATTCCATGCCCTCACTCACTCGCATTGAACCATTTTTGCTCATGTTTAATTTTTAAGGGCCTGACTAATCTTTCAAATGAGGCTGGATCCAACTGAATAATAGGCAGTCTATTGATACCAAGTAAGGGAAATACACTCCTTTTTACTGAGTGTCTGCCCGTAGTTAACGCAACGCATTATACTGGTTCTAAAAGGACATACAAATAAGGAGATAGGATTTGAGGAAAAAATCTGTGAACACTTAACTGGAACTTACCAAAGTGATACTGGAAACAGTTTCCATAGGACCAGTCCATAACACCTTGCGACAAAAATTAAAAAAATTTTTCACACCGGAAAAAATCCATATGGGCCTGAAACTAGAGACCAAACATAGTAATACTGCGTACTCAGTTTTTCATTTCTACATCCTTTGTCCTTTTAAAAGGACTTCAACATTTTGAAGAGGATAAAAAATTAAAAAAATATAAAAAAAACTTAAGCTCGTTAGAATATGGCGATATGTATATCAAATGAAAGAGAAAAGGCTCAAGAATTTAAATAAAATTGATTTTGTATCTATTTGTAAAAAAAAGATATGAAAAAGGTCGTTTGAAAATTTTAATCCTTTATATCCTTGAAAATTTATATAGAATTTTCTTGAAAAGTAAGTATGTTAAAACCCAAAATCTCATTGATCACGTGTCAAAATTTCATTACTCTCCCTTCATTGATTTTGTATCTTTTTATTATTTAAAGTACTGATACTCAAATAAATTAGAATTTGTGTACTTCATTAGAATTGCAGCTTCCGCCTTTTTCTTAACCCATTAAAACCTGACCCCAGAAAGGCTTGTGCGATTTCCATAAAATTTTACACAATCTTATTAATTGACCTAATCAAGAAAAAAAATCAAGCAAACCATTCATACCATGTTTTTTTTTTGTCATGTTTTTCGCAAACATTACACAAATAAACAAAATCAAACATTTGCGGAAAATAAAATGTGCCAATAAAATATCAGCTGCTTGGATTTTGACATTTTCACGCGTTGCGTTGTATGAAAATTGGCAGTGTTTAGGCCCAACGTTGCATTCGCGCAACACAAAACATAAAGCATATTTTTGGTTTAAAAAATTAAAAAACAAAAATTTCAAAACTTATTTTTAAATAGTTTAGCATTGCAAAATGCAGCCCACTAAGGGATTTTGATAGGTTTGAAGAATAAGTATTTTTGATTGAATTTCAAAAATTCCCCAAAAAAAACCTTTGACTTTGGATCGAAAAAAACGTATGAATATTTAAATGATTTTGAAATTTGACTATGGCAGAATCTAAAACGATCAATTCTAATCCAATTCTACCCATTTTCAAGTCTTATGTCTTTATGAATTACTTAATATAGCGAAATTCCCAAACGTTGCGCAAACGCAACGCTCAGGGCTTAATGGGTTAATAACCTTCGAACCAATAAAGTAATCCAAGAAAGCAACCCTGAATCGTTCCATTCACAAACAACCGACCTGAAATTTCCTTGACTTGGCAGAGTATGAAGAGGACGATGAGAGTAGAACCCCCCCCCCCTGTGTACTCCACTGTATCTGTGCCATTTTCTGCCTTGGCCCAGAGGCGACTTCTTCATCTTAGCTCAGCTTTTTTTGTGGACCTGGGAAGTTTATCTACCAGCGACAGAGACCGAAGAGAGTTTCAATGACTTCCCATGGTGCCGTGTAGTCTAAGGTTCTTTCTCCTTTTTTTTCTGTGGTAACACAACGGGCCGAACTTTGGCCCAAGTGAACTCCATGCCATCCTAATCTAACCCCAAGTTGCTATGCAAACTTTTATTGAGACTTTTAAGAATCTTGTTTCAGTGAACTTTCCAGTTCCCTGCCTTGAAATTGCTTCTTTTCAGCTGAACTTGGATAGTCTTTAACACTAGAATGCTCGACCAATGCAACCTTTCTTAAATGCCCATCATCATGGAATCATGTTATGGAATAGGAGCGCAAATTTGTTTTTAATCTTTTTCATTATGTATTTCATTTAATTTAGCTTAAAAACATAGTAAAAGTCACGGAAACTTTCATTCAGAAAGCGATGTAATTAATAAAAGATTGTCACAGTCACCGACTAACTCTCGCGCTGACAAGACGTCTGTTTTTCGCTTACGGAGTGTTTGGTAGCTTTATCTTTCTAACTGTACTCACCGTTCCATTCTTACACGGTTCGCTCTATATTTACTACTGTTCTTTAGCTTTCGCGTGTGCATATACCCACCTTTGGCATATAGTTCATTCGCCACGTCGAAAATGGCCCCTGGGCCACCAAATATTGAGGCTAATCGCTTCGCCCTACTCGATCCTGGACCAAAAAAGAAACGTAAATCAGGAACGGGTGTGTCCATGGTTCCGTTTCCTCTTCTCCCAGAAATAAAAACAGTTGACCCAAAATTCGTGGTTATTGAATCCACAGACACGGACAAACCCCTCTCCTCCTATTCTTGTTTTGCCATACATCGGGCGATCAAACAAATCAGCAGTGACGTCCACTCCATATCTACCCTTCGTGATGGGAAATTACTTTTACTAGTCAAGAGCTCTGAAATCGCGCAAAAATTCTTGAAAACAAAATATTTGTCAAACGTGTGCGCGGTATCAGCCACCCTACACGAATCGCTCAACCATGTTAAAGGTACGGTATTTGCCCCATTCCTAAACAATGTGCCAGAGGAAGAAATTGTAAACGAGCTTAGGTCTCAAGGAGTAGTATCAGCCTTTAAATTCCAAAGAAATGTTGACAACACTCTGCGCCCTACGGGAGTTGTCCTATTAACATTTAACCTATACACCTTACCTAGTAAGATCGACATTGCTTGGTGTAAAGTATTGGTTCGCCAATACATTCCCTCACCCATGCGCTGTAAATCTTGTCAGCTTCTTGGGCACACAGCGAAACGTTGTAATCGTAGTCCGCTTTGCGTGAACTGCTCTCTCCCTCCCCACACTCCAGCAAGTTGTACACGCACACTTTGTGCCAACTGCTCTGCAGAACACCCCTCATCATCCAAAGAATGCACTAAATTTCTCCAAGCTAAAGACATAATAAAAATCAAAACAACAAACAAATGCTCCATGCGCGAAGCAATAAAAATCCACAAACAACAATCTTCACTCACTTCATCTGTTTCACCTGATACCTCCTATGCTACAGCCGTATCCACCACAAACACAAATGGCAACAACCACAAATCCTCAACCACAACTACAAATAATAACGTAAACATCTCTAACATCAAAACTAACTATAACAATAATAACATAACCATAAATAACTCAAAAAACGATAACTTAGCAAATGAAAACAAAATGACTACTAAAACTACATCGAACTTACTTTTTACTGACAAACAATCCAAACTCTCCCCTTCTCTTACTGCTGACTCCACCCCTTCAGCTGAATCCAAACCCTCCTCCTCAACATTACAAACAAACAAACCAAATTTTACTATACACTCTTCGAGCTCAGAATTCCACTTTAATCACATTTCCAATAACACACGCCTCTCCGATCACACTGTTTCGTTCCCAAACTCACCTCAACAAAATCTCCTCACAATAACCAACTCTCCAGACACTCACAACGCACAATCTCAATCTTTCTTCGAACCTCTCCCGTCTCTCCCCCAAGTACTCTCAGCTACTCAGACACCAATGTCCTCCGAAGACGATATGTAGTTTCTCAACATCACTTTTAAAATACAAACAAATACATACAGAGTTATATCTACATTTCTCTCAGTCACTGTCAATGACACTCAATATTGTCCAATGGAATATGAACGGGTATTTCAATAACTACCATGAACTCTTACTGCTGATTAAAGAGAAAAATCCAGATATAATTTGTATACAAGAAACCCACATTCCACATGCTTATAATTCAAACAGTTTGCTTACCCTAAGCAATACATTGGCTATTTCTCAAATTTACACAACATTCAATCTAGTAAACAAGGTATTGCAATACTAATAAAAAATTACATTCCACACAAAGTTATAGACATAGCCTCCAACATATCAACAATAGCAGTAAAAATCAACCTTAATTTATGTTTTTCCGTTGCAAATACATATATCCCTCCGCAGCAAAATTTTTCTGAAACCGAGTTAAATAGCCTCTTCAATCATCTTCCGTCACCAGTTTTATGGACAGGGGATTTCAACGCCTGGAGCCCTCTTTGGGGTTCTCGCAAACCAAATGCGAGAGGTTTAATTATCGAAAACTTTATTCTTAACCACCATCTAGTGTCACTTAATAACGGCTCTCCCACACACTTTTCCTCCCACTCTTCTCTAACAAACGTTGATCTTTCCCTAACCTCCCCTCAACTCAGCCCCAGAACACAATGGAAAGTTTCCTCCGTCCTCAGAGGCAGCGATCATTTCCCGATCTTTATCTCTATCCAAACCCAATTCCACTTTGAAAAATATAACCATCTGCCCAAATTTAAAACTGATTACGCTAATTGGAATGTATTCCAATCAGAAATCAGCAATACCCTAAAGTATCCTCCAACCCACAACATCAATAAAGAAACCTCAATAATCACAAAAATCATTCGCACTGCAGCTAATAAGTCCATTCCTCAAAGCAAACGTAAATTCTCCAAAGCATTTCCTATTTGGTGGAACAAGGACCTCCAAGAACTCCGAGACCAAAAAATTAAACTCTGGAAAACTTTTAAAAAATCTATGACCGACATAAACCTACTAAATTATAAAAGATCAAACGCTCTTTTCAAAAAAGCGGCCAAAGAATCAAGGAGGAAAAGCTTTGCACTATTTACGTCACGAATTTCCCCAACTTCAACCCCCAAAAAGATCTGGTCTGATATTAAATTGTTAACTGGAAATCCTCACAGTCCCATTAAAACGATCCTATCTAATCAGAACATTCTCTCTAACTCTTTCGACATTGCGGAATCATTTGCCCAATATTGGTCAAATTACTCAAATGACGACAACTTTTCCAACCTTTACATAAAAGAAAAAAAACTGTGGCTTTCCACAACGTACGCCCCTTCAAAACTCTCCCCTTCAGCAAAAGCCCTAGAGAGCGAAATAACATTTATTGAACTTGAATCAGCGTTACAGCACGCTAGAGGTAAGACTCCTGGCATCGACCGTATTTCCTACCCTATGCTTTCTAACTTACCTGCAATAGCCAAACACAGATTACTTCACTTATATAACTCCATCTTAGCACAAACTTTATATCCACATCACTGGCGTACAGCCACGATAATCCCAATTATTAAACCAAACAAACCCGCCGACTTGATTGCGTCCTACAGACCAATATCTCTTCTGTCATGCCTCGGTAAAACTCTTGACAAAATTGTAGCGAAAAGATTAATGTGGTTTATCACCAGAAACAATTTTATTAGCCACAACCAAACTGCCTTCAAACACAAACACAGCACTATGGATCTGCTAACTCAACTCCAACACTACGTATCAGACTCTCTCGCCACCAAAAACCATGTTACCATCATGGCGACAGACTTTGAGAAAGCCTTTGACCGCGTAGGAGTTCACGCAGTCCTAAGTCAACTTGCTACCTGGAAGATTGGTCCAAAAGTTTTTAAATTTGTAAAAGCTTTCATGACAAATCGACAAATACGTGTTCGTGTGAATAACAAGCTATCCTATACTTACCCCCTCCATAATGGAATCCCGCAGGGTTCGCCTCTCTCTGTAGTACTATTTATAATAGCCTTCGATAAACTAAATGAAATATGTATGAGTATTAAAAATATAAAACTTGCCATGTACGCTGATGACGCTATCATTTATACTAACATGAAAAATACACAATCTGTAAACATTATCTTTTGTAAAGTCCTCACAGAATTTAAAAAATGGGGCCTGCAATCAGGGGCAACTATCTCCCCTTCCAAATGTAAATTACTGCACATTTGCAAAAAAAGAAATTGTAACTACCCTCAATTAACTTTCGACAACAATGTTATAGAATCTGTAAAAAATTTAAAAATATTAGGTATTTATTTTGATAACAAATTTAATTTTCGACACCAATGTATTACTCTAAGAAAAAACCTCATAAAAAGGTTAAATATAATCAAATACCTAGCATGTAGACGATCCTTGACTCATCCTAACACACTTATTAATATAACAAGGGCAGTAATATTATCAAAAATTGACTACTGCCTACCCATCTTTGGATGGTGCGCTAATACAAACATCAAATTACTGGAAGCTCCGTATCACGCCGCAGCCCGACGCAGTATAAATGCATTTCCTACATCACCTATAAATTGCATCCTAGGCGAAACTGGCTTACCATCTATAAAAGAAAGGGTATATGAATCAACAATCCTACTAACCCCAAAACTGCTGAACTCACCAAACGAGCACCTTTATAAAACTATAGTGGCCGCTTCTCGACACAAACGAAACTTTAAATTAAAATCCACACTGCGCCGCTGTATTGCTTACGGGAAAGAGCATGGTATTCACCCGCCTCAAAAATTTAACAAAACAAATGTGGAACCGGCGTGGCTGCTAAAAAATAGCTCTGTCGACACTTCCTTAAGCATTTACAAAAAATCGATCACCAACAACCAAACGTACCAACAGAATTTCTTGGCTACAGTTAATAAATACAAATCCGAAAATTGGAAAGCGATCTACACAGACGGCTCTAAAAGAGTAAACACAGCTTTTGCTGTCACTACACAAGATGGAGCAATCATTTCCGGCGGAACTCTTCCTCCATACTCATCTGTATTTAACGCTGAAGCTTTCGCAATCCTCACAGCTTTAAAATTTGCTATCCAGAATAAAGGCAAGTTTGTTATCTGCTCAGACAGCAGCTCTTGCTTAACAGCCGTTGAAAACATCAACAACACCTCAACAACAGTTTCCAAAATCCGAGACCTATGCATCAAATACAACAACAAAGTCATGCTGCTCTGGGTACCTGGTCATGCTGGCATAACCGGTAATGAACATGCAGATAACGCAGCCCGTTATTTCGAAACAGCACCCACTTTTCAATTCGAGTTACAAGATCAAAAGCATCTCAGCAAATTATTGAAGCACCACATTCAGATGAAAAAGGAAGCTGAATGGCTTAATTTCAACCACCCGTACACTATGTTCAACCCTACCCGCAGTAAAGTACTATACCCAAGTAATATCACGCGCCAACAATCAACACTCTTCACCCGATTGAGGATCGGCCACACTCAACTCACGCACCAACATCTGCTATCTAGGACACCAATACCCACATGCCCTTTTTGCCACACTACTGCCTCGGTTGCTCACATCCTCAACGAATGTTCATCTTTACAGAATTTAAGGCGAAAACATTTTGGTTCTATAAACCCGCAAACTATCCTAAAAACCATATCCTATGTAAATATCATGAAGATATACAACTTTCTTTTAGACTGTAAATTACATAACAGATTATAATACTCATTTAAATTCCATTATTTACCAGAGTCGATGGCCTTTGTAGCTTGTACTCGTTGCTTTTTTATATTAGGTTAAGTACTTGTTTATTTATCCTAATAAATATAATAATAATAATAATAAAAGATTGTAGTAATTTTAACTTTTATGGGCATTCTAGTGTTTAGTAATGTTTTTTTTCTTTATTTTTTATTTTTTCATTTGCGTTCTTTCTTTAAAGTAAATTAACAATGATAAGCGTTGCTGATAAATGAAAAATGTGTGGACAAATTTGTGTAGTTTCTTCAGGAATTAACCAAAACCATAACTCTACCCGAGAAAATCCTTTAATAAAGTATGGTAATTCCTTTTGAGTAAAAACTTAATTCAAATTTAATACATGTGTAGTCATGTAAGAGATGAATAAGCAGATTTTTTTCAAACCCGTAGCGCAGTCAAAAATCTCTGGCTCTAAAATCTGTCTCTCCTAAATCTCTGGCTGAAATATCCAATCTGGCAACCCCAGCTTTAACCCAAATATGTCCTATTCCTTTCAGTATGCTTAAAATGTTCTAACCGATTTGTTGTTGTATTACAATAAACAAAGCATGCATTGGTTAGCTTTGTAATTCCTTGAACTGTGCAATACACCATAATTCATCAAGACGAAGGAATTTAGGAAACTACGAAAATTGTTGCTCTTGTAAGCAAATTTTGTTGGCATGACTAAAAATTAAAACAATTCACAGCAAGCAAATCCACAAAGTAAAATTAACTTCATTCAATTCAACATTTCACTGGCTCTTGAATATTATTCAACTACTCGCACAATTTGTGAGCAGACAAAAAATTAAAAGCCTCACTTGATTTACAATATTTTGCAATATTTCGGCCACTTCAAAGTTGATAGTTCAAAAATTCACAAAAGCGCCGCCCCCTCGCCCTTCTTGTCCAACTTCGTGGCAACTGCACACGACCATCGCAAGCAGTGGCTCGTTAACACGAAGCTCAATGAAATGTGGCCAACTTCCCACTGTCCGATGGCCGCTTGACTGGCTTCAAGGCACCGACCCAACAAGTGTGCGGCCGCACTACGGTTGCTATTTGATAAATTCTGCAAATTGCCCGGATAGCCGATAAGTTCAAATAAATTCCGGCATACCGAGGCAAAAATGCTGCTCAAGCATTGCGCCACTGACCGACGCAGCGGCGGGCGCAGCAGAAAAACACATCACACAAAAATTCAACCTCACACTTGCACACAATGAGAACGTGCGGTCGGCTGTGTGCGAGTTGGCGCTGGGAAATCACAAAAATTCCAAATACTCTAAAACAAGTCAACAACACCAAGACACCACAACAACAACAATGCACTTGAAAACTGCACAAACCAACCACACGGCCGAGCCAACTGACTTGCCACACTCGCAACGTTTTTCATGCGAATTTGCGTAGTTTTACAAATGGCAAATACAATCAACTCGGAATGCTGGCAGCAATAAGAAAACACCCAACAAAAACAATAACAGCCAAGAGAGAGAGAACTAACAAGAACAAATGTTCGAGGCGCACAACACGCAAGTCAACCAGCATCGAAACATTGAACCAGCCAGAAATGGCAACATTTCCGATCCATGCAAAATACGAATGAGAATTTAATCGAAATTGTTTTGTGCTTGTTGATGCCAATGCTTTGGCCTCAACTAAAGCTGTCAGAGCTATGAAATTGCCAAGAAATGCATACACATACATACAAACATACACGCTGAAGTGTAGCCAAAGTGTTGTAGACAAAGGCGTAGTCGAAGCTGAATCATTTGAAAGGGGGGACAGTTTCGATTGTGCTGCGAGGGAAAGCACAAATATGAGAGAATTGATAGATTGATGACATTTTGATGTGTTAATCATCCAATTGACGAATAAAGAACAGACGATTGTTGCAAAAATTAATGTCCTAGCAACGACTTCGTTGTCGGCCGGTAACAGGCAAACATGTTTTAATCGCCTGCAGCTACAGCTTTCATCTGATCTTTTGTAATCCAGATCACGTGTTTTTTTATATTTATTCAAGGTTGAAAGTTTTACTAGACATCCATAAAAATTTTGATAAATTTTAAATTTTGTATCGAAGCAATCATCAGTTAGTGAGCTACCCAGAGAGTGTTCGTAGGTCATCGCAGTTAAGTTGGAGGAGTAGAAGTTCTGTGGGTTATATATCTGTTTGTGCTTAGAAATCATTTAGCAAGATGTAATCCTTTACATTAGTAAAATGTTCAGACAACTACTGATCAGTCTTCTTTGTTAGCAATTACCCGATCTAAAAGACAGAGCACCGAGAGAGCCCAGAAGAAGAAGAAGAAAATAATGCAGTCCATTACATTAGTCAATTGATCAGACAATTCTTGGTCTACTGTTTTTGATTTTTTGGTTTTTTTCAAAATTTTACAAATTAAAAAAAAAACTGAATTTTTACTAAACTCGAGTTTGGCTGTTTATCCAAATTTTAAAATGTTGTAATGAACTAAACGGAATAACTACTAAAATCAACTTAGGGAGAAACTTGGCATCTGGATTATCTCGCTGCACGGTTCGGAATAAAATCTTAACTATACTTAAGAAACTTTTTTGAAAAATTTTTGAGTTAGGCTGTTATTCCACAATCACGAAAACAGAAAACCGACTTTAGCTATTTAGATTTTGGGACGACATTCATTTAATGAGCAAAGCCATAGAAATTTGTGTAGTGGTACATTTGAATACGGAAAAAACAATGGTGGTAATAACTCAACTTTGTCCTAACTCGACTTTGGCTGTTATTCCTAACGGCCACAAATTTGTTAATTGTTAAGACAATTCCTGGTCAACTAGTTTTGTTATTAGTTCTCTCAAGAAGAAGAAAATGAGAATAATGGAGTCCTTTACATTAATTCTTAATTGTTCAAACAATTCCTGTTCAATCCTTTTTGCCAGCACTTACCTGATCTAAAAGACAGAGAGCACAGAATGAATTCAGATTTATTAATAAAATCGCCCAGAATGCAATTGAAACCAAAAATTTAATATTTAAAGTTATTTTTTCGTATTAAGTATAATTCAGTATTTTCAACAAATACTCAAAGATATAAACAATTATTTAAAATATTTTTACTTCATTTGAAAACACATTTATTTACAAAACAAAAATAATTACTTGTCATGTTTGATGTAATTATTCTTTACGAAAATTACGTTGCTCTATGTGATGTGATGTGATGTGATGTGATGTCATGTCATGTCATGTCATGTCATGTGATGTCATGTGATGTCATGTGATGTCATGTCATGTCATGTCATGTCATGTCATGTGATGTCATGTCATGTCATGTCATGTGATGTCATGTGATGTCATGTGATGTGATGTTATGTGATGTCATGTGATGTCATGTGATGTCATGTGATGTGATGTGATGTGATGCGATGTGATGTGATCTGATGTGATGTGATGTGATGTGATCTGATGTGATGTGATGTGATGTGATCTGATGTGATGTGATGTGATGTGATGTGATGTGATCTGTTGTGGTCTGATGCGATCTGATGTGATGTGATGTGATGTGATGTGATGTAATGTGATTTATGTAAGTTTACACAGATAAATAGATTTGAGAGGAAGCCAGAAAATAGACCCACGGACTTCAACCATCTCTTTGTACCAGAACTAAATATGCGGAATCTCCTTCTAACGAAGCCAAGACATATGCAGAGAAAATTCTCTGTCTACATCCTCTAAGCAGGAAGTGCAAGTTGGGTCCTTGATAATTGATGATGAGGTGGTCACAAGCTGGTCCCATAGATTGTGCTCTATGATTAGTTCAACCAGAGAGATCTACGAAGTCCAAACGGCAGAGATCTTTCCCTTTCAATTTCCGAACGAATTGCCCTAAATCCCTTAGCAGTTCTCAGCTTTGCAGGTTAGATCATCACTCTTTGTGTGAATCAAAGCATGCTTAACTGATTGCGATCATTTCGTCTGATCTCAAAGATGTGCAGAAATTATTAGACTGAAAAATATGTTATTTCTATTTGGATTACAATCTTCCGCAGAACCTTTTTCCAACAGCTTTTTACAGTTACCTAATACACTTAGAAATCATTATCTTTTTCTCTATTTGGTCTTTGCAATGGTAGAGTTCCAGATGGAATATTTCAACCGGAGATTCAAAGGATTTTAAACACTTTTACTTTATTTATTTTTATTATTTTGGAAACATGTTTTTCTCATTTGATTTGTTCTTAAAGCTAATATTTTCACAAATTTCCAAGTAACAAAATGCGTTCAGAAAAGCCAAGTTCTTCGTGCTACTAAATACGAGAAAAACCTTTTTAGATCTTCACATCGAATAGTTAAATGGCTCCAAAAAGTCCCCTCATCCCTCTCGGCGTGCACCCGTGCCCCGACATGCATAAAATTGCAGTTGGATTTCCTGCAGTTGCAGCATGCAGCGTCCCGCCTTCCACCATCCGCCACTCTCGATGCTGTTAAAAGTCTCCAAATGCACATTGCACACATACATACACACGCGCATACACACTCATTTACGTGCTAACTGAAAGCGTCGGCTTGTTGGCCGCAAAATGCAAAGTCATGCAAAAAGGCATTCCGGCAGGTCGCATCCCGCAAAAGCCGATTGGGCGCTATCGTCCATGAAGGCGTCATGCAAATCTTTTGCTGCTTCTGTATGCTTATCGTTAATGTGGTTGTTGTTGTTTACGTTTTTTGCTGTTGTCATTTGCAAATCCCGACTGGCAGCTGGAAAGCAGTGTACGTTTTTGCAGGATGTTTGAAATTATTTACAGCATTGCAAAAGTAAAATGAGTTGAAATCAAATAGAAATAAAATGAGGTTAGGTTTGGTTGCATGGCAACGCAAGCACAAAAATGCAGCTGGATACGCATTTTCTCCAAAATCAAAGAGCGAAAACAAACCACAGTCGGCTGAAGACGACAAACCGACCAACAGTCAGATAAACGGACGGACAGATAGCCAGAGAGCGACCTACACTTGAGCGTGCAATAAATTATGCAGCGGCGTGCAAGACTAACTGCACTTATCGGTGTCCTTGCCAGGGCCGTAGTTTGCGTTGAAGAAACTGCCAACATGTAAGCAATTTGCATGTATGTATGTGTGTGTGTGTGGGTGTGTGTTTGCCTTGGGAACATTTAATTTATGCAAATTGTGCGATACGCAATGCATTACCGCTCATTTAGCATCGACAATTCCAAACGCAACAACACAAACAACTGCAACAGCATCTTCAGCAACCTCAACAGCACGGCAACCCACCATTATGAGCATGTTGGCGTTGTCGCCTAACGTCGACATTGTCAATGACGTTGTTGTATGCCATTACAACGATTGCTGAGACCGCAACACTGCGACGCACGCACCCACACATGCACTTAGACGAAGTTTGTTGGTGTGCTTCGTAGCGTTGTTATTACAGCGATTAGATGCACCGCAAGCTGACTATTACCAATGGCTTTCCTCACAATGATTGCAATGGCACTGGGAAGTGTTTCAACTTAATTTTAACATTTTTTAAATATTTTTTGCCACATTGAACCAAAGATCCGCGAGCAGTTTTTTTTAACACTGATGGATTGATTTGCATTTAAATAAATGTCAATGAGGGCCTTCTTCAAAGTCCCAAAGTCCCCAATTTGTTACTGTCTTAAAATATACAAAAAAAGTGTACAAAGTTAGAATACTCACTTCTATACTCATTACCGGAGCTATCCAGCCCACTGCCACCAAAACGCTTTTCATTCTGCTTAATTGGATCCCGTCAAACCTTCTAATCAGAGAGCCCGCCAAGAAGGCACAGAACCAACTTGACTTATATAGAATACTCACTTCTATCCTCATTATTGGAACCATCCAACCCACTTCCACAAAAGGAATTTCCACTCGGCTTAATTGGACCATGTCAGACCTTCTAATCAGACAACCCGCCAAGATGACTGCTCTTCGCTTAAACACCCTCAATAGATGGTCACATTTTTCCCCCCTTGTTCACTCCTCTCTGAAGCATAGGGCCTCCACAAAACTTGCCTTGTGTTGGTTATGTTAATCGGTTGTGTTGTTCTGCCAGGGTAGGTGATTGGCCTGCCATCTAACGCCGCTTAGGAACGTCGCCTCCGGCTTTTCGAGCTACCGCTCGTAGCGCCATCTGTTGTGTGAGGAGGCTACAATAGAATGGTTGGGGACCTCGCTAGATCAATTTGGTGCGCTGTTTTCGCTATTGTCCACTTCCCTTTGCTGGCGTCGCTGGTGCACCGTGTAGCTGTATATTTGTTTTTATTTTTACCTTATGGTCACATAAGGATGCTAAATTATGCAGTTTTTACACCAATTGTGATACAAAGGATTTCAAAAGATTTTCACCGACAGCTCGCAACTGGACAGTAGGTTCGGCTGTTGTGCCTTCTGTGAATGGTTAGGAATTAGCTTAGCAGTTTTGAGTTAACCAGACGACCAATAAATCCCTAACTGGGCCTACAACTCCACAAAATTTATTACCAATTGTCGCGCAGCTCTGAATAACTTATTGGAGCGAGAAGACAAGGACATCACCGGTAATTGCAAAGTTGATGAGTGACCCATAAATGACCTTTGCAATATGTGGTTTAGTTTAACAGTAGCAGTCCTGACGAATCTATAGACCATTAAAAAGCACAACGGTCTTTTTTAAGGGATGCGACGCGTCAGAGGATGAAATAGACGATTGGCATCTTGTGTGTCCTGCCTTGGCTCTGGGAAGACTTTTTCATAATGCGAGCCTAAATAATGCGTGAGTGAATAATGAATCCTGTTCCCGGGGAATCTTTGTCACCTTTGGACCTTTTTTCTATTAGACATTAACAGCATTCCCCGCTTCATAAGGGAGTCCTTATTGCTTCCCTTTTTAACCGTTGAGCTGTGTAGTCTAGGGTTCTTTCCCTTCTTTCTGTGTGTGCTTCCCTTATGTAAGCTTAGTAAACTGTAAACTAACATAAATTCAAAGCCTTATAGATTATTAAAAGTGATGCTAAGTATTCACAGTTTGATCTAATTATTGAGGTTTATATAAACATAAACTAGGTCGGGAGGTCGGCAGCCTCGATAGCCTAGCGTGAGTGCACTAGCCTATCATCCCTGAGGTTCCGCACTTTTCCAATTCTTCCTGTCCTTTAATATTCCCTAGCCCAGCAATATACCCCAGTTTAAAAATTCCGACCCTCAGATGATCCTTTCGCTTTTAATGTGCTGTGCGGCTGTAAAAAGAAACTGACAATTATATAGCTACAGGGTGCACCAGCGACGCCTGTAAGGGGAAGCAGGCATTAGCGAAAACCGATCTTAGCGAAGTCTCCAACCATCCTGCTTTTACCTCCTTTATACAACAGATGGCGCTATGAGCGATAGCTCACAACATCAGAGGCGTTATTCCAAAGCGGCGGTAGATGGCAGCTCCATCACTTGGGACTACCTGCGGCAGGCCAATCACCTACCCTGGCAGTAAAATACAACCGATTAACGTGACCAAACCAAGGCAATGCCTTGCCGAAGCCCTACGCTCCCGACAGGAGTGAAAAAGGAAAAGAAAAGGTCGAGTTCAAAAAATATTCTTATTGGAACTAGATATATGTCGCAAACCAATGAAACCTGATTGTTTTGTGGGGGAAGGTAACATAGGTACAAATATTTCTTTTGACAAAGCTACGTAAACCTTGAAAGACCTCTTGGTTGAATTCCCAATATTATCGAGAAGGAGTTACCCAAATGAGTTCTTCTTCTTCTGTAGAATACAGAGCAGGTGCATAGAAAGCAAAGTTCCTAGTCCAAGCATCTTTTGCAGAAATCGTTAAAAGGCTTTCCCAGCCTTTGCTCTGAAACTTGTGTGCAAGCTAACTTCTTCACATAGAATAATTTCCACAATAAAAGAAAATATGTAAATAAGCGGAAATCACTCTTCATAGTATTTTACATGTAAAGTTGCTATCGTAGCAATTTTTGAATTTTCTCTATCTTTTCGAAAGCAGTTGTAGCGACAGATTGCTACAATAGCAACTTTACACCTAAAATGCAATGAAGAGTGAACTCCACTATAGTGTTGAGTGTCAAGCAAAGGTCTTCGAAAAACACTAAATAAAAAATAATAATAATAAACTATTTAATTATTTTAATTATTAATTATTTCATTTATTTTCCTTGAATTAAATGGAAAATTTTATTTCGTTAAAAGTTTGTAAATATATTTTGTTTGGTGTTGGTTTTTAATCGGCTTATGTGATGACGTTTCAATCATTTGAATAATGACGTTTGACATACATATGTAATATGATTTTTATTTATGTGAAATGCATTGTGTGCCATTTTGCAAATCTGCCTTGTCTGTTTTACCAAAAACAAATTATAAACACCCATCATTTTAATTGACGGCAATATTAATAGTTTTTGTGTAAGCGAAATTGCCTTGAAATTGTAAAAAATTAAAGTCAAATGTGCGAAAAACATGAAACTCGATGATGTTTTGTATGTTCGCAAACAAACAGACAACCATTATAAGTGTGTACATACATGTAAATGCATACAAAAGGGGTGAAAAGGTAAATAAATATGTCATTGATTGTGCTTTCATAATGCGAGCATGAATAATGCGTGAGTGAATCCCTTTAGGATCGTTTGTCACAAAAAGGTCACCTACCAAAAAGGCTATAAATTTCTGTACAGAGCAAATTTTTATTTACGAACGAAAAATGCGAGAAGTCTGTATTGTTATTTTGCTTCTTCATTCTGATCAGTATTATTCAAAATTCAGTCAACTTTATCATGTTACGTAATGTCTACACCCAAAATTCCAATTGTTATTTTTATCTAAAGTTATTACTTTCGCTTATATTTTTCCTATTAGTTAGTTTTGAAAAGTTGGGTTAAGTTGAAGTTACAGCCTGAAAGGACTTTCTGCTAAATCTTGAAAACAAATTGGAATTTCCTCCCAAAAGTTAAAAAAGTCTACTAAATTTTTTTTATAATTTGCGTCATTTTAAAGGAATTAAACTTCTCAAAAAAAATAATAATATACACATATAATTTTTTTTAACGCAGCCTTTTTTTATTCATCCTCAGCTTAACAACAAAAATTTAACAAAAACAAAACATGTAACAAAATAATTAATAAAAAGTACAATTTTTAGCGGGATTTCATTGTGACAGCAATAAGTGAAAACGAGATAGAACGAGCTTACATTTTGTAAGCTTCAAAATTTTTAACACAATAGGGTGCTTTGACTATTAAAATAGTTGCTAAAATATGTTTTGTTTACTTCGTTATCCAAAAAACTCCCAAAAAACCACTAAGGATCCGAAAAATCCCCTAACATAAAATATAAATCTCCTAAACAATTCTTCCTCCTGAAAATTCTACTAAAAGGCAAAGAATCTCCTATATCTAGGAGGAAATCCCCTGATCTGGCAACACTGTGTATGGAAGCACACATAAGCTCGCATTTTCAGGTCATTGTGATACCACATTGGATACCGTGATGAATCTGGCCTTATCCAGCACACAGCCCTAATAAAAGTTAGAAGTTCTCCTGAATTTAGGTGTTTTATGTACCTAAATGCTAACTGATATTGGTCTAAGCTCCGTCTCCTGCTGTGAGATAGAGCATCGCCGTAAAGGGAGAGGGACTTTGGTGTTTCCTGCGCTCCTTCGCAGAACATACAAGTGGCACCCTTTTCTAGTCCACAGTACAGCAAAATTTTTCTGATTCTTCAATACCTGGTAAGGAAACAGACAATCTGCAGAAGCTGCTTTTGTCTAAGTCGAAGTATGAAGAGCTCTATTTTGGGTTAAAGCTGTCCAGGGAGATCTTCTAGTGCCTCAGCCCCGGAATGTCAGTTCAGTGAATTCTTGATTTTTCCTTCTAACTGCTAATTTTGTGCCTTCCCAACCCTGGACTTCAGCCCAGTAATTGAAGTGGCAGCTGCCAATGTGGTTAGTCTGTTTGTCTCTTTCTAACCCACAATGTCCTCGTGTTTTGGAATCCAGAGGATTTTAACTCAGTTTTGCTTACAGAACTCATTGACCGATTGAACTCTGAGTTTTTCTCATACAAGATTAGAGACTAGAATTTCCAATGATATAACAACATGTTGCCCTATGTTCCTTCGAGTTACATAAGTTGAACTATGCACAGAGAATATGCGGGGTGACTTACTATGGGTTCAGAGTATTTGATTCTGGGCCCAAATACTCCTGCACCAATTGCCTCGTTGGTCTTAGAACCATTTCTAAGCAAACTTACGATATGTGATTTAAAATGTTTCCAATAGTTTTCCCCAGCTCCCGGTATCTTTAGTACTAATCAGACCATGAAGTTGTGTTGTAGCTTTGAGCTATAAAGTTATGTCCGTGATTCACGGTGACGTTGACTCAGTCAGACTAGTGAGCAATTTTTCATCAAGAAAATGAGCACCAACAATCACAGTGAGGGAGATTTAACAAAGAATCTAGTAATGCCGAAAGTACAAGGGACATCTTTTTCACATAAACATTCGACACCAAACCCTTCCAACATATGAAATCCCATTCTGCAATTCTTATCGGAGCATGCAAGTACTATATGGCTTCTATACTTTATCGCTCTGTAAAACGTTACACACTTCCACGCATATTGAAACACACTAAGGTTTCATTACAAACTCTGTTCGTTGCAATATTTAGGCTTACATTTAATTTCAATAAATTATAACCTCAACAACCACTCCTCGTTTTGCTTGGAACGAATTAAAAAGAATGACCAGTCGCGCTAATTGGATGTGGGATCATCGCCCATGGAGCCAAGCCAAACATAAAGCATTGACTCTGTAATTAGCGTTCCCGGTGAATAGATAAACTTAAAAGTCTGCAAATCAAGGTTAAAGGAGAAAAATGCATAAGTGAAAAATGCCAATAAGGACTCTATTTCATATACCCGATGATGATAGAATTTTTCTAGATCCCATCACCACAAATGTTCTACTCGCAGTACTGCTTTTCTGCTTCTTCAAAAAAGTTGAGTATGAATGTGTTTTTTACTGTTCGTTCTTTCTATTTTCAAAAATACACACCCAACTCTATTAAACTCAGCCATCAAACTAGTTTATTCGCCTTTCTCCTTCCTAGCGTTTTCTTTCGACCATAGCGTTCTTGTCATCTTGTCTTGTCAGTTCCTCTCCCTTTTTTTCTTATTCTTCTTTTCTCATCTCAAGAACATCTCCGTTCCCATCTATCACCTCCATTGAGTCTAGTTACCTGCCTTTCATGTCGCCGTTTCCCTTCAACTGTTTAACATGCCAATTAAATTATTTGGACTTTATTGAATGTCATTGCCACTGATGATGATGCTGTTGAAATTTATGTCCCTCCAACGCACAAGCAGCACAAGCCAATTACACACACACACACACATAAATACACTGACAGCATTAATGCTACCTCAGCTGCACGAACGGCGCCATTCAACAACGTTTTGGGGTCAACATTTTGACACTTGGTTTGGTTCACTTCACTACACCGCCGCCGTGGGCCAACATTATCAACACACCAACACTAGAAACATTCATCTACGCTGCCGCCCTGCCGGCGCTGACTGGAAGCTGCGGTTTTAAATTGCTTAGACGCCGTCATGGAACGCACCAATCGACAGTGTCGCCAACTTGCGGTGGCTGTTGCCGAGAGAGGGAAGAGCGCTCGGGGTTGCGTTGGTTATTCGTTCGTTAGCTCAGCCAACTGGCATCGGGGGATTATGAATTATTGCTCGTAAATCCAATTTACAGTGCGAAATTTATTGCAACGACAAAGTGCCGTCGTGCGATGGAGCGCCGCAAAGTTGACAGAGGCGCGCTAAAGAGAGAGACGGGAATGGCCGCTGCTGGGCAGTGTGACTCGCCGGCGAGTAACGCATTGATGGTCAGCGCAACACTTTGGCCCGGCTTCAGCTCACCATTGCTTGCGATTGTGTCGCTGCCTGTGTGTGTGTGTGCGCGTGTTCATTCGATTATGCTATAATCTTCATCTGAACTGCCTGCTGGCCACCATTTATTGTCACTCATTGTCGCCGTTACGTTATTGTTCCCCAGTCTGGCCACCCTTTCGTAGTGTTGGCCTTTGTTCTCCCATCTCCATTTCTTTGCGGCTCTTTAATGGCTTCAAACGCCTTCAGACTTATTTGCCGTGTTATCTGCAGCCACCTTGCTCGATTGTTGTAGTATTTGTTACTGTTGTTGTTGTTGATATTTGTATTGTCATTGTCATCATCGTTTATTATGCGGTTGCGGCGCATTGAAACGATTTTCCAGCTGCAGGCCCAATTGGCTCATACCCTCTGCCCAATTTCCCACACAGCCGCGTCTTTGCCGCCTCCACCAACAGTTGCCTGCCGCACGCTTTTCACTTGCTGTCCATATTGTCAGCTATGGCTAGCGGCCCCACTTTGCTCATCACACAGACAGCAATAACCGTAGACAGTCGAATACATGAGCGACCAGACCAGAGCCGAATAGACAGGCGGAGAGATAGATGTGATAACACTTGAGTTATTGCGCTGTGGATAGTTGTCGGGTCGGCTGGCAATATACGCCGCACGAGTATTGCTTTCATTTAATAGAAAATTAATCATGAGCAAAGGATGGCGACCGCAACGACAACACCAACAACCAATTCAACAACCATAACATCAATAAATATGCCGGCACAATACAAAACCAATAAGCAATGAAACAATGGCAACGGCAGCAACAGTTCTTAAAGTGCAACAACAACAACAGCAACGTGTAGCCGAAAACATTTATCCAGCTGCCAAGTGACAATTCACTGAAATCATAATTGTTTGTTGATGGCTATGGCGACACCGACAGCGCTTTATCGGCATTATTGGTCGAGGCACAACTAACGCAATTAAATTTAATGCGCTTGTAATTATTTATGAATACTTAAATAACGACAATCGCATTAAGATCACACGCGCATAAAATGTGCAGATTGAATGAACGCAAACGACATCAATGTGACAAGTGCGTAGTATTTTTCGCCCGCAATGCGTGTCACTCATACGCCACGTAGCCCAAGTGAGCCTAGTTTTATGTGCGCATTAACAGGTGTGCGTATATTTTTGTGTATGCAATTAAATTTCTCTATAACATGCATACACATTCTGAGCTCCACAAATCGGCCCGCTTTGGTCTTCCGTCCCTTTCCACTTCGGCACACTTCAGTCCCAACGTCCATTTTGGTTGCGCTTAAATTGCGCGTGAGTGCCGCAAAATTTCAATTCATACAACGCACACACCCAACGCGCATTAAATCATATCAGCCGTGAGACGGCGCTGTGGCTGCCCCGATTAGCGGCCAGCACAGTGAACTGTGTGAAATGAAAGGAAATAGAAATGTGGGTTCAAACGATAGTAACAGGACTCACGCTCACTATTTGCCCGCTGCTCATTTGTGGTGTGGCAATAAAATTTTATGATAATTTTACGAGCTTTTCGTACTTACAACTGCTGAACTCGACTATATTTTATGTTTGTTGCATTAGTTTTTGGAATTATGTAAAGCTTTGCAGTGTGCATATATTAGACGGAAAAGCTATTTGGAAATTGTTCGTTTCAATAGTGAAGGAATGAAATGTTTGTAGAAATTAATACACTATGTACTCTTCTCTATTTGTTGATCATATTTTTAAGTTTAGAAAAAAATTAAGTTATATACTTGGTTAGTGTCGAATCGAAACCATTTTTAATAAACCGAAACTAAGTTTCGATCATTTTTCTAATACTCAGCCCAACCGTAACCGAAACTTTTTAACTAATAAATATTTATGTATGTACATATACAAGACTCGTTCAATGAAAATATCCAATTTGTTTTACTATTCATGCAAATTAAAGTTTCCATTGCAGAAAAATCCGAGCGATAAATGCATATTTTTCTTCAGACAGGAAACACCCCAAATCAAAACCGTTTGATTCTTTTTCTAGTTTGTATGTCAAATTAAATAAATAAATAAACTAAATAAATTAAATCAATTGTATGTTGTTTCCGACGCATAAGTTTTTGACTTTTGTTTTGAAAAGTATTTATTCATTCATTTATTCATCTTTGGCAACTTCAAGAAATAGTAAATAGGTTTTTAACTAGAAAGGTCGGTATGCAGCTCTCAAGAAAACGCTCAAGAAAAAACGAGCATATATTTCTTGAGCGTAAAAAATTAGTAGTCAAGTAAATTTGACTTTTTAAATATTACATTAGAAACACATAAAATATATTAAATTGGAAGTTTACTTACTTTTGTTCAGGCAGCTGTCACGTTTCCTTTAAGAAATAACACATGAAAAAAAGTATTTAAAAACCGAATCAGTTTTCTTGTGAGGTGCGTACACCTCAAGAAAATATGACTCAAGAAAATTTTCTTGAACATTTCTTGAGCTTTTTTTATATAAAGTTTCCGCTTTTCTTGAGAGCTGCATACCGACCTGAATATGTATATTAGAGTCCACTAAATTGACTATTTGCAGAAAAGAAGAAAGAGTGCAGCTAGAAAGCCAACACACATACTTACACCAGTGTTGCCAGATGGATTTAAAGAAATTCCTCTAAAATGAAGTCCATTTTCCCCAAAAAACTAAAATTTCCCCCAAATTTATAATGCACACATAAAAATAATATTTCATGAAAATTGCTTATTCTATTTGGTACATGAATTTAAAAAAGACCAACTAGCCAATATATCTGAACAAGATGTTAGTGTAACATAAATGCAACCTGGTTGGCCACAGACATTTTAAAAAGCGTAAATTAAAAATGTCTGTAAAATATTTATCATAAAATTTACCCCCCATCCAAACCTATAAACCCCAAATCTTGAGGGGAAACCCCCTAATCTGGCAACACTGACTTACACAAACCTAGCACACCAAATCTGGGTAGAGAAGAAGAAGCAAGACCACACAGGATCCCCAAGAAATTCTAGTGAACACTTACCCGCAATAGGACTAACCACCTTGGAAGCTAAGCACGCTAGCTTCAACAATTCAGATATTATAGTTAGTACTAAATTTTAAATTTTAGTATATTTTTGTAGTACTCAATAGGCAGTTTTCTTACACTCCAACCGATCTAAACAACCAGTCAAGGATCGAAAACCATTTTACTTGGTATACTTTGAAACTAAATTGAACATAACTGAAATAAATTGCTCTCAAGAATTTTTTGTTGCTTTTTGTTCACTCTACTTGAGAGCATAGGACATTGACAAAGCCTCGCATTGGTTACAGTGGCGCACGAAAGGGGGATTTGGAGGTTCAAACCTCACTCAAATATTCATATCTTGCAAACATTTTAATAACCAAATATGGTTTCAACTGCTATTGGGCTCAAAAGTTGTGGACGGAACCATACAAAAAGAAATCCTTTATACGCTACTGATTGGTTACGTTAATCATTTTAACTTCTGCCAGTTGTAGATGATGAAGCTTCCATCTATGCTTTCGTATGGCGATCGTTTTATGACGTAAAATAAATTAGCGCTCACTGCTCATCTGTTGTTCAAAGGTTGAAATAAATTTAAAGGAAAGGGTTGGTGTCTTCGATGAGAGCAACGCTACTCTCCGTTTTATGGCACTGTTGTTGTTGCGCTTATACGACTAGTGAAAGCAGTGATGCGAACCGTAGGGAAAAGAGGCTACATGTAGGGAAATTCAGCCTTAAATTTGCTATGTACGGAAAAAAGGACAAATTTTTAATATTTACTTAAATGTAGGGAATTTAAAAAATCTACATTTTTAAAAAAAATTTATTTTTCTTATTAATGATTAATGCGTTGAAATTTTTCAATGTGGCAATCTTGGCAAGTAAAATCTTTATATATCCTTGAACACACCCACTGGCTAGCAAGGATTTTCATGTATTTTGTCTGGGCTTGAACATAAACTTTTGTCAGCATATTTGCTTAATTTCACTTTTGCGGCGTTTTCGTGTACATTTTTCAATCTATTTTATTTATTAACCAGATTCTGAATTAAGGAGAGAAAATCGTAAGTTGCTTCAAATGTTATACTTTTTATAAATTTTCAATACTTAAAATTGTTTATAGAACAATGAGAAATTCTTCCAATTCATCTTTTTTTGGTAAACGGGTTCTACGAAGTGAGCAAAAGTTAAGTATCGAAAGCAAAAAATTTAACGACAGCTGGCTTTAAATGGAAGAATTCAAGGGATGGCTTGAAAAAATCGAAACGAATAATTTCAAATGCAAGTGTGCAGCTTGCGACGTTTGATTTCGATGTTTGAAAATATGTGTAGGGAAACTTGTAGGGAAAATTTATATTTTCGTAAGGAAAAATAGGGATTTTCTTGAGATGCGGTAAGGATTTTTTCAAAAATTTGTTGGCATCACTGAGTGAAAGTGACGCTCATTCACTTAATGGACTGGGAATGAAAACAAAACTTGGTCCAAAGTTAAAACTTTAACTGGGGAATGTAGATGAAATTACAAACAATTAGAAGGAACGCCTTCAGTATATATCAAAAATTAATTGGGAACCCAGTGCATTTTACGCTGTGATCTCGAGTCTGTTCTTAGGATATTTGTGATTGTATTTTATTAGGGTCAATCCCAACTTTGCTGTCATAATAAATAAATAAATAATGCTTCAACTGTTTGAGTTGCTACATAAAGCTTTCAAAAACTCAAGGTAAACTCACTTTTTTATTTAAAATTCTAATTCAGAAGCTCTTTAACAACACTCAAATCCTGGTTTTTTTAAGCCAATGGAACTGCAACTATGTGGATTTCAAATAAGATTTAAAACTATTTGGAAAACTTTCCGTAGCAATTTTCAGTTCAATTGATTTAGTAGCACTTCCAGCACCAACTATGCATATTAAGTACAACGAACACCGTTTTTAATATGAAATCAAACTTCCCCCACAAAGTGTCAATAATTATAAAATAATAATGATTTGCGAAACGTTTAATGCCCACGATTTACTTTCAAATGTAAACACAGCTTGAAAATGCAGCAACTTCAGGCAACAGAAATTGTAGACTGCATTAAATGTTGCTCGGCCGGTTAGTGGGTCAGTGTTTCGCAACGGACACAAACAAATCCAAACAGCAAAATACTGAAAATATAAATTAAAAATTAAATTTAAATATTTTAAAAAATTTTATAAAATAAAATCAAATGAATGCAAAAAAGACACAAAAATAGACTTTAAAATAAAATAAAAGAACAGCAGCAATAAAATTCAACAAACGTAAGCGACCGGCAGGGGGCGCTGACCGTAATTTCATAGTTTATTGATTCGTACATTTTAATGGGCGCATTTGCAATTGCTGCGGCGACAGGCGTGTTTTCGTATGCAATCACAGTGACCGCAAACAGGCGGCGGCAGCGGCAGCAGCGGCAGCAGCATCACTGGTGGCCGCCACTGGCCAGCAACAACATTAACACCGCCAGCTATCGGCAGCAAGGCATGCAAACGAGCTGCTGCTGCTGCGGTAGTTGTTGCTCTCGTTGTTGTTGTTGTTGTTGTCGCTATTGCTACCATGGCTGTTGCTCAACAAGCAACCGAAAGCAACCGACCGACTGACCAAGCCGGCCGACCAACACGCAATTATGTAAATGAGCATGTTAACGGGCGGGCAGCAACGACAACGACAACAGCAGCAACCACCAGCAGCCGCATTAATATTAACAACAACAACACATATAATATTCAACAATATTTCACATGCGAATCAACCAAAACCGTTTAATCAATGTCCATCCAAACTGGACAGCAGCAACAGCAGCAGCAACTTACGCACGTTTTACCGTTATTACTGTTGCCATAGCACGCCACACTGCAGCCGCACTGCTCACGGCGTAATAATGGCAACAATGATGGCAGTTGACATCCAGCAGCTGCGGCAACTGCTGCGGCTGCTTGCAACATGACAAGCGCAATTTTTGTTCAACTCTGTTTTTTTGTTTTGTTTTTCGAGTTGTTTTTGGAGTTGGAAAATTAAGCGAACTTTTAACATGCATTGCATTAAAAGTTGTATATTTTTTTTTAATTTTTCACCTATTTAAATTTTTTTGTATATTTGAATATTAAATTCACTAAAACTAAAAAAAAAGTATGTATTGATGAACGAAATTAGTTTAAATTTGTGTATATTAATTTGCTAAGCCAATAAATATTAAATTAAATATTGAAAAATAAATATTATAATAATTTTAATTGTAAATAATTTCAAATATAAAATCATACATTTAATAATAAAATAATAAAACAAATATTTTAATTAAATAATTGAGACTAGTTTAAATTTGTGTATATTAATTTGCTAAGCCAAGACTATAAAAATAAATATTAAATTAAATATTAAAAATAAACATTATAATAATTTTTAAATGTAAATAATTTCAAATAGGAAATCATATTTTAATAATAAAATAATTTAAAAAAAATATTTTAATTAAATAATTAAGACTACTGGTTTTTTCTTCACGTTTGGATATGCCTTCAAAATATGGAAAACCGCCAGTGGAGAGTAAAGCGACAAATAAAATAAGATAAACAAGGTTAATTGTCCAGCGGCGGACTACTGTCTCGAGGCTGACATCCTCCAAGCAGGAGTCAGTTGTCACGAAACCGTAAAAACAGACTCAGAATCAAAACTTCTGTCAAGAAACTAGAACTTACGAATGTATCACAAACACAGGAAATTATTTTGGTGTGTTTCGTTTCGAACTTTTGAGCTCAATGCAATAATTTTTGCAAGAAACAGAAATTTGTTGCTGATTTCGACCCCCCAAATCCCCCCTAACGTGACTCACAGCATTCTTGTGTCCGGTTCTGGCTTACGAGTGTAAAGTTGAGACGAAAAAAACAAGAAAGCAATACAGACCAAATATCAACATTCAAACGAAAAAAGTTTAATGAAAAATTTTGAAGAAATTATTTGATTCTCTTAGGCTAGAAAATACCACTTATCGGATTAGATACAATGACAATGAATTGTAAAAGCGCAAAGGATAAGATGGCTCGGACACGTAGAAAGAATGTCTAAGCAAAGAGCAACAAGAAAAACATTCAAAAGGAACCAAAAATTCAAAAGAAGGGCCGAAGGTTTTCAAACTTCCAAAGACCTAAAAGCTTTGATAGTGCAAATCTGGTTGGGGTCTGTCTAAAGAGAAAAAATCTATAGGAGAGTAGTTGTGGAAACAATGGTCCACCAATAAACTTTTACACTAAAAAAGAAAAAGAATTAAGGAGTAAAAATAGAAACAGCGGTTTTGTTTTTAATTTTGAGCCTTTTTTGTGGAAAAGTGAGCCTTTTTTCTTAAAGTAGGGTCGATCAAATTTGTGGCTACACCTTCTTTTCATTTTCTGGCAGCATGTGGATTTCACGCCGAGAAACTACTCGTCTTGGAGACAATCCACGAATGGACTCAGTTCTTGGCGTTTTCCTAAGAACGGGAAAGAACTGCAAATGACAAACGATTATTTTAACTAATTAACTATTGAAATTTTTCAATACAAACAATTATATAAGACAGCAATAAGAACTCACAAAAATACGGAATTCTTTACATATGCCTAACCTTACTTTGTGACGTTTTTTTGCCATACCATCTGGCATTTTTGACCAGCATTTACTACGGGCTCACATTTAAAAACTAGTAGTCTTCCATTTTTTATTATCATTTAAATATTTCTTACATTATTGTGGCTCTTTATTCCTCCTTACAAATGGAACGCCACTTAAACTCAAAAGAAGTTGTGAAAACAGTCGATTTATTGAACCAACGGTTTCCAAATAGAATCAACTCCCGAAATGTCGATGTCAACCACCACCACCACTAAAATCGTGCAATTTGATTCTTTGGCATATTGTGAAAGAAGCATTTTTGAAAAATTTTCTAAGATTTAGGTTTTCTGTTGTTTCAGTTATGAGTTCATATCTCGTAAACGAATTATCCCACTAACAAAAGCCGTCGTTTAGAAGATAATACCTTGGTCTATCCAGCAAAATATAGATTATCAAAATCGGATGAAATTTGGGGAAATTACTGACGGTAAAACTAAAAAACAGTGAATTTTTCAACTACTTATTTTCAAAAATTATACATTTTCAAATGATTTTTTATAGATAAAATAAATTATCTCCTCTGTTTTTCAAATCTAAGATGAAAGATATATTATTTGTGAAAATGTTAAGCCTAACATTAGTAGAATCAAAAAAAATGACACAGTTATAAAGCACTGAGTGATAACACCAATTTTACATTTATTACAACTTGCGACAAAAAAAAATAACATTTTTGTCGAGACCCATCTAAATGTTGATATAGGCGTGAAACTAGAGGCATAGTCAGATATTCATTTTCTGACCCGAAGTCCTATTAAAAGGACTTTAAAATTTTAAGGAATTGAGCATTTCAAAGATTTTCTTTAATATTTGCAGTTGTGCAATGATGAAAAAATGAATATCAAATGAAAGAGGAAAATTTTCTACTTTTAACTAAATTTTCTATTTTGAACTTACAGTACCAAAATAGAATAAAATTTAAATGTATGAATCTACAGGCTGAGATCCAAACATGTAGATATGTATTTTTTCTTTACCTGACATATTTTACTCCTGAAAGTTCAAAATAGGAAATTTAGTTAAACGGAGGCATTTCATATATTCATTACAAATAAAATTTGTATACTTATTAATTGTATTATTATTCATTTTATTGATTGATTATTCATTTTATTGATATTATTGAACTTTTTTTTTTTTGTAGTATAGTTTCTAATTTAAGACCACAAAGAAATTCATTAATTAATGCATCTTTCTTTCTCTCTATCTCTTATCTACAGGAAGACATGGTGTGCCTCTCGTGCACTGCCACCGGAGAGCGTGTCTGTCTGGCCGCTGAGGGATTTGGCAATCGTCATTGCTTTCTGGAAAATATTGCCGATAAAAACGTACCGCCCGATCTGTCGCAATGTGTGTTCGTCATCGAGCAGGCGCTGTCGGTGCGCGCACTGCAGGAACTCGTCACCGCCGCAGGATCGGAGACCGTAAGTGCGCGTATCAGCTCAGCTTAATTACCGAAAACTGAAAGTGGTGAAGCTTCAGGAAATTGTGGCAGTGAAACAGCTGACACAAGTCGTTTAATTTTAAAAAAGATAAATAAAAAGCAAACAATAAATGAGGTTACACATACACATACACGCACTTGCATACACAAAAATTTTCAAAAATACATACCTACTCGTACGCACAGGAAAGCAACAAAACGAAGCGTCATTACACGAGAGATAATTGTATGTGTGTGTGTGTGTGCAATGTGTGCGTGCTGCAGCTGCCAGCAGCCACAAAACTCAAACGAAACCGTTATGCCAGTAGGCACAGCCATACGCTAACAGAATTGTGTCTCAGTTTACATAATTCGAATTGTTTACATGCGCATGTAGATAATGAAAATTAAAAATTAAAACAAATTAAAAATTAAAAATTAAAATTAAAATTTTCCACAAACTTTTTATTATTAAAGTTTAAATTACACTTTCAAAAAGTATATCCAATAAAAAATTTATTATAATTTCTCAGTATTTAAATCATTACAATTCTTCGAAATCAAAGGCATCTCCCTTCAATCTGTGCATTGAATACAGTTTTCTGTAAAATGTATGCAATTGAGTAGAGAATTCAGTAAAGTATGCAAATGAACTTTCCCCCTCACTTCTGCACTTCAGTGCCTCATGGCTTGCGCCTTTAATGAACAGCGCAGCGCTCGGCTCATAAATTCACAAATTCACTCTGGCAACTCGTTGGTTGCGCGCCACGGTTTTCATTTCAATACGTTTTCAGTTTCGCATGGACTTTTTCCATGGCCTTGTTTTTTTTTTTTAATTTTCATTTATTTGTTGCGCTCACCGTGGCACTGTTTCCGCTTCCGCTTACGCACTTTCTCGCCATTTCAATCGAGGCATCAGAAGAAGCCGACTACGCTGACGCCTGCCGCTTGTGGCAGTCATTAAACACACACACTCACACACACACAGCTAAATTTGCCGGCTGACTGGTGTACGGTGCGCACTTAAATCATGTTAAATTATTAATGCACTCGCTGCCGTTGTTGTTGTTGGCATTAATATAATAATAATTATTACTCAACGCGTGGCGTCAGCTTTCGCCCCCTGTCGCACACGCTGTGCGTATGTATGCGTGCAGTATACAATTTACATAAATTACCATAACTTGATAGCCTTAAAAACGTGACTCTTATCTTTGATTTTCATTCCACAAAAAATCTTTGTTATTTTATACATTTTTTCACTATTTTAGTTGTAATTAATTTCAATTTTTTGATTTAACCCATTTTCGGCCGCTACCAGAAATAGCCAATATTTTTTTAATTCCTTTTAAGGACTTACATTTAGGACCTTAATCAAGAATATTTTTGGATTTTTTTTGTGTTTTTTTTTTTTTATTATTTTTTTTATAAATTAATAAAAATTTAATTTCAAATAAAAACAAATATATATGTATATAATTTTGGTCAAATAATAATCAAGCATGAAAACAAACAATTGTTGGCTTACATATGTACATACATGACGACTTCTGGCCAATTTTCGATTTTTCGACCATTGAAAAGTACGCGGTGCTGAGAGGTAAAAATATTTTCATAATTTTATGGATATCAATTGATTGCGGTAATTTGGTCTTTAGGCTTCGTAAATAATCAATAATAAATCAATAATTTGAAAAGGTTATATATTTTTCAGAATATTCAAAATATGACTAAAAAAATGCTTTTTTTCGTGCCTTCGCCAACATCTCTAAATTTATCTTTTTTAAAAAAATTATTATTTCGAGGGGTTACCAAAAGACCAAAGCTATTTTATGCATCAAAAGTTCACAGATATAATGTCTAAGTGCAGAGCTACTCTCCTTCAAAGTGGCTGGTCGAAAAATCGACCAGCGGCCGAAAATGGGTTAATTAAAACAATTTTACTTGTCATAATTATACTCGACACTATCTCATTAATCTTTTTCTTTCTCTCTTTTTTTATGTTGTATGTGTTCCACTACTACTACCACTGCTACCACTTCATAATGACCCACTGGCGCTTTTGTGTACCTAAAAATTCACACTTCAATAAACAAAACACACAAAAAACATATATATACTTCTAAACCCCCACCACCTCGCTGTCGCAGGTCATGGTAAACTTTAGAAAATTCATATTTTTAAATATTTTTGGCACTGAATGAAATTCTTTTCTATAAAACAAAAAAACTCATTTTTGTTATTGTACGCTTTTTGCTCTAATTTAAGTTTACTATAATCTGTTGTCTCTTTCTCTGTTGCACAATTAATCAACACTTTCTAACGCTGCGGCGATATTCAACTTGTCTGTCACTTTTTAATCTCGCTTCTAATAGCGTTTTTTCTTGGCCTAAAGCCCAACATTTTCCAGCTCTTTTGTATTAACCCTTTCACTAAGTTGATTGACTATTTAACAGTAAATCAAACAAATCTACGCTACACGTCTTTCTGTCTCTGTCGCTCTCTGAAGTTCGTTGTCGCTTTACACTCTTCTCTGCTCTTTGCTCTCGTACGACACGTTATAAAATGCTAAATAATATTTGTGTTGCCCACATTGTAGACAATAATTGCAACTCTATAGTATTTAGTGTCATTCGAATGTTATTGTACCGCACGTGTACAGCAAGAGGTCGTCTCATTCGCTGTGGACCATTGCTGTAACTAACCATTGTTTGTCTCCCTCTAGCTCGTGCATCCATTTCGTGCGTTACTGGCGAAATGGAGTTGAGCATTTACTCTTTCGGTGAACATGTATGCGTATTCGCATGATATACCCACTGACATTGGCCATTCAAAACAACAAAAGTATTATTCATAACAACCGTCCAGGTTGGACGGAATAAAACTGTAAAATATTTGGAAAAGAGAAAGTGAATTGAATAAACAATTTGATGAGATTTGGGTTTGTAATGAACATAAAAGCCCAGACTAACATGTGGAACTTATTGTAAGCTATTCTAATTTTAAAAATACTCGAGACCGATAATGATTTGGTTCACATATAACAAATTTTTAAATATAGTAATATATCTTTAAATAAGTAACAAGAAAATAATTCATGCATTTGATGGTTAAATGAAAACAACTCTGTAGCTGAATAATTCATTCGATAGACTTCTAGTATTAGGGGGTATTTTAGTCTAGAGGCTCAATTTTGAGGTGATTTTACGGGCGTAATAAAAAACCGGTAATCACTTTTAGTATCCATGTTTTTATTAGTTTTTTATTGATACTTGAAAAGTATAAAAATGTATAATAGTTGAAAAAAAATTCAAATTTGAAGTCGGTAGAGGCCAACAAAGTGTGGACTAAAAAAAAGGGTGTCTCCTGGTTGACGTGATTCCAATCCTCCTGGTGATTTGAAATATAAAAATAAGGTTAATTCCTATTAAACAAGGATCTGGAATTAGCTGGACGATTTGACGATTTGAAAAAAAAGATTTTTGCACAAATTGCGTCTTTCTGAAAATAAAGGTCATTTTTTGCCTCATTTTTTCAACTTTGGTAATTTTTTAAAAATAGTAAACAAAAACCAAATTACAAAAACCCTACGTCGAAACATTTCTGATAGTATTCAGAAAGTCTTTTACAAATTTCAAGTATATCGGTGCATTAGAACTTGAGATATCACGTCAAGCGTATCGAAAAAAGTAGTTTCGAGAAAAACGTGTTTAAAGTTTACAGTCTCATTTCGGGCAGTTTGAGTAGCGCGTTACAAAATGAACTATAACTCCGAAAATAATTCGAATTTCTGTAAATCCTCTTAGAGGCTTATTCTTAACCCGGCGTTGGTGTGTTGGGAAAAAAATACGTTATTGGTGTGGTGGGGTATGACACACCCCAAAACTTTATATAGCAGCAACCTCACGAAACAACACAAATATAAAAGATAGCAATTCTATATTATTCTTCATTTATTTTTTCGTAAGAAAATATAAAAGAACTTCATGTGCAAACAATTTGTAAAAGAAAATACCTAGAGTCCGACCGATACCAAATTTTTTGGCCGATGCCGATGCCGATTAATCGGCATCGGCCAATTCTCAGGCCGATGCCGATTAATCGGTCAAAAGGCCGAGAATCGCCGATGCCGATGCCGATGCCGAAGCCGATGCCGATGCCGATGCCGATTCCATAGAAAAAACAACACGAATGAATTCAATCAAAACACAGTTTATATTTTTAAATAACAAAAGGAATTATTACATATAACAGTACATTTCATTTCATAACAAATTAACAAACAAAAATAAGAAAATAAACAATTAAAAACTAAATAAAATTATAAAAAAATTCAAAATTTGAATACATTAACAATGTATCTATCATCTATTACAATACCTTTAATTGCTTTGCAATTGGTTTGCATTCATAAATTCATAAATTCATTGTTTCAAAAATAAATATTTCTCTAGTGAAGAAATTTACAGATGCGAAATTTTAATAAATGAACAATTGAATGAAAATGATTGTAATGAAACAGTTCAAACTGCTTCTTCTAGTTCCCCTCATGGAAAAACCCACTCCCAAAAACTCCACCCCTTGTGAACTTTTATCACAAGGGGTGGAACTGGAAGAAGGCAGTTCGCCTTTATAAAAACAGTTTGAAGCATATCTGGCGTAACAACGCATTCCTCGAGATTGTAATATTTTCGAATATTGGCATCAAAGATGCTATTTCCTTAAAAAAGCAGCTAAAAAGTAACTGGGCCTGCTTCAAGCGTTGCAGGCGAACAGCTATTCAGTGCTGCAGGTCAGTTGTATAGCGATAGACACACCAATTTACTCGGTGAAAATGCGAACAAACTTCTATTTCTGATTTACAATATAAAACTATTTAATTTTGATTATTAAAAATAATTAAATTCGAACTATATAATTATTTATTTAATTTAATTTAATTATTTTAATTTTTAATTTAATTTTTAATTATTTAATTTAATAAAGAATTTAATTCTTTTTAATAATTAAAATTAAATAGTTTTATATTGTAATGCAGAAATAGAAGTTTGTTTGCATTTTCACCTAGTAAATTGGTGCGTCTATCGCTATACAATTGACCTGCGGCACTAAATAGCTGTTCGCTTGCAACGCTCGAAGCAGGTGCAGATAAATACTTTTTAGCTACTTTTTTTAACAGCAAGTAGGAACTTTGATGCCAATATTCGAAAATATTGGAATCTCGAGGAATGCGTTGTTCCGCCAGATATGCCTCAAACTGTTTTTTTAAAGGCGAACTGCCTTCTTCCAGTTCCACCCCTTGTGATAAAACTTCACAATCGTGAAAGTCCCACAGATTATCACTGTGAGTTTTTCCATGAGGGGAACTGGAAGAAGCAGTTTGAACTGTTTCATTACAATCATTTTCATTCAATTGTTCATTTATTAAAATTTCGCATCTGTGAATTTCTTCACTAGAGAAATATTTATTTTTGAAACGAGGATCTAGTAGTGTTGAAACAAGCAACTCTAGATTTGTCTTTATGAATGCAAACCGCCTCAACAATGATTGCTTTAAGTTTTCTTTTAACATTGCAATTTCTGTGTCATCATCATCTGTTGCATCGAGCTTTAATTGCAACATAGCAATTAAAGGTATTATAATCGGCATCGGCATCGGCAAAAAAAGGCCGATGTGGCATCGGCCAAAAAAGGCCGATGCCGATGCCGATTCTTTTTTTTTTGGCCGATGCCGATACTAGCCGATGCCGATACCAATTTTATTGGCCGATACTAGCCGATGCCGATGCCGATGCCGATTAATCGGTCGGACTCTAAAAATACCAAATATAACAAAAATAAACGAAAAATACTGATATTTATAAGTTGACTTCATATAATGGGGTTTAAAAAAATTTCTTCATATAATTTTCCAAAAAACATAGTCTGTTTTAAAAACGAAATACATATAGTTATGTGACATAAAATTTTTGGTAGCTAACCTGAAAAAGTAGCGAATTACAGGGTCTCAAAATTACCGCATTTTTCGCAAGTCGTATGAGATTTTTGCTCTCGAACAAACCGAGCATCGAATACTTACTGACGACGTTTTGGTACAACTTCGCCTTATTTCAAGGATTTACAGAATCATGATATTTTTGTGTATTAATGATATTTTTTGGAATATATGATACGATGAAAACGATTGTCGTATGTGCTATTGAATTCAATGGAACATACGACATTCGTTTTCTACGGTGACGAAATGCGAATACTGAACTGGGAGCTTTTCTTGCACGTAGCAGTTGGGCAGTTGGTATTTGCCTCTTATTTTTCCGTACGGTGAATTTTTGATTAAATCGATGACTACTAGACCATCGAAAATATCAATTTGAATTCAAAATTATTTACACAAAAAGTTACGTTATTGGTGTGGTGGTCACACTCTGGTCACACTCAAGTTATTGTTGGATAGCAAATGTGTATGGTTGGACTTTTATAAACAGCTACTAGAAGCGATAGTGCCCACATAAAACTGATATCCGTATTATTTACAAAAATACAACCTCTGGGGTATGGTATACCCCACCACACCAATGCCGGGTTAAAGGTCTAAACTTTGAAAATATGAAGAAAAAAACATAGATTTTTTCGAATTTCTAGACTAGAATACCCCCTTAATTTGATCCGAAAACTAATATTTTTAAACTTTCCTGATAGGTGATTTCAAGGAGTGTAATCATAATGTCAGAAATTTGTCAAAGCTCGCGTCAATCATACGTGCCTTTGTGATCTAACCGTCCTTGCCGGTCTTGATAGTCCAGTGGTTAGCGCGAGCGCTTCTCATAACAGAGGCCCTAGGTTCAAATCCTAGCTCGGGCTGGTAAAACACTCATCTACTTTTATCGCTATCCACATGAAGAAGATGATAATTACAAGAAACGCACAAGTGCGCTTTTTTCAGATTCGGTGTTAAACTGTAGGTCCCCTCCCCTGCCACCAGCTTGAAATGCGGGTTGTAACGCATGCTGAAAACAAAAACAGTGTTGCGCACACATATCAAACCTTCCCCCTTTCCACCAAGGGCATAGTACAATGGTCCAAATGGTCTGAGAGCTATGGAAGGCTTGTAGCCTTCTTGCACACCCTCACATCACACATCATGTGATCTAACATTCTAGAATCAAGTTACAGCCTTCTCTGGCACCTTAATACCTCATGGAATGGACTCCTAGTGAAGCGTTATTAAAATCCAAAAAACTATCATAGTACTTTAGAGTTTCCCAAAGTTATTGCGCTTATCTTAGCTTGGATGAAGTGACCTCGAGCTGATGCTTTAATCGAAGATACCATCTCTCTTTTATCTTCTCAAGCAAAGCAAAGCAAGAATAAGACTAAACTCTGATAGCTCATCATTCCAAATCAGAACAAAAGCTCCTGAAGCCTTCTTTGAGTCATTCGAAAGGCATAAACAGAAATTAATATGGAAGTAGACAAAAAAGCAGTGGATAAGATAAAATTAAATCTTTTTTAAGAGATCCTTTGAAACAGCCTTAATCCCATCACTTCAATCCTTCTTTGTGCCATTGAAATGCCGCGAACGGCAAAAAAAGACAGAGAAAACATTTCCAAGCAGTCCATCCTTTTCCTTCAAAGAAGCTTATTGCCTTATAGCTCGTTTTATAAACAAGAACAATCTTTACTACCATCATTCCAAATAAGAATAAAAGCTCCTAAAGCCTTTTTTGAGCCATTCGAAAGGCATAAACAGAAATGACTGGAAGTAAACGAAAAAAAAATTTCCAAGTAGTGGATTAGCTAAAACGAAATAATCTTTGGGAGATTCTTTGAAGCAGTCTTAATCCCATCTCTTCATATTATTGGAAAAATCCTGAAGCCACAAATACCGGGAATAGATTAGATTAGATTACATTCGGGATTCGGACAACACCTGCCCGAGACACTGCGTCCAAGTAGTGAACTATTGTGGCATGTCCCTTTACGCTACTGGAGGAGTTCGTGTCCTCCAATGTTATCTAGGAACTACCGGGAAAAACTAAAGAAGTAGACGGAACAAACATTCAGGTGCCAACTTAGAAAGTTGGAAATATTCTATATTGATGCAAGACTTGGAATCACTAGCAGGAAACTTTAAACTTTAACTTTAAACTAAGTCCAAAACGGTTTCTCCAATTTGTAGAAATCTGGAGCTTCGAACTTTATGGACAGTGCGCAAAACATATAAGCGATTTTTAAGACATTTACTGATTCTATTTTCTGACTTCTCAGTAAAAATCTTGAGAATCACTAGCAACTATATTGCATTCTTTTTTGACCACACTATGTAGTACGAAAGTTAAATAGAAGTCCTAACTGGGTCTAATATTCATAACAATAAATTCGTCAAGCGGTTGTCTACATTTTCACTTCACTTTCTCTTTTCCATAATTCCGCAAATCTCCCCAACTATTCTTGTCTCTAAATGCCCCGCCCCCGCCCCCTTCGCTCTACCACAAACTCCTTTTGCTTCGCCGTCTCCAACTAGACCCGCAACAAAAAAACAATATTAAACTCGATTCTTTTTTGCTATAATGCTTACGTAGTTGAGTTTGAATAATTTCAAGAAACAAACAACAACCAACATTTTTCTTTCTAACTCGCAAAATGCTTGGAACAACTCTAGGGTAAAGGTACCGGATCCGGCCACAGAACGTTGCTCTACGGCAATGCCATACTTTTGCGGCATCACAACAGCGACATGGTAAGTCCCCCCACCTCCTCCCACCCAAACGCAACGAACTGAACTGGCTAATGTGCGCCTTTTATCCCCCCCCGCGAACAGTACTTAGCGTGCCTCTCCACCTCGTCGTCCAACGACAAGCTCTCCTTCGACGTGGGCTTGCAGGAGCACAGCCAGGGCGAAGCCTGCTGGTGGACCGTGCATCCGGCGAGCAAGCAACGTTCCGAAGGCGAGAAGGTGCGCGTCGGTGACGATTTAATTCTGGTCTCAGTGGCCACCGAACGCTATTTGGTAAGTAATCGCAGCAATGCCGCGCATCTTGCACGCCACTAACGCTCCACTTAACGCCGCACTGCAGCACACCACCAAGGAGAACGAACAGTCGATAGTGAACGCCAGCTTCCATGTGACGCACTGGTCGGTGCAGCCGTACGGCACCGGCATTTCGCGCATGAAATACGTGGGCTATGTGTTTGGCGGCGATGTGTTGCGCTTCTTTCACGGCGGCGACGAGTGTCTCACCATACCGAGCACCTGGGGACGCGAGGCGGGACAGAAGTGAGTAAACGCAGCCACCCAAACGGCTTAGGTGGCATTAAACGATTTGACTTTTGCGCTTCGTAGCATTGTGGTGTACGAGGGCGGCTCGGTGATGTCGCAAGCGCGCTCGCTGTGGCGTCTCGAGCTGGCGCGCACCAAATGGACGGGCGGCTTCATCAATTGGTATCATCCGATGCGCATACGGCACATAACAACCGGACGCTATCTGGGCGTCAACGACAACAACGAATTGATTTTGGTAATGAAAACAAATTTCGTTGAACGCAAAATTCCAAACAATTTCAATTTGCAGGTTAGAAAAGAAGAAGCATCAATTGCATCAACGACTTTCTGCCTGAGGCAGGAAAAGGACGACGAGAAAAAGGTTCTGGAGGACAAGGACTTGGAGGTGATTGGCGCGCCCATCATCAAATACGGCGACACCACCGTGATAGTGCAACACTGCGAGTCCAGTCTGTGGCTCAGCTACAAGAGCTACGAGACGAAGAAGAAGGGTGTCGGCAAGGTCGAAGAGAAACAGGCCATACTACACGAGGAGGGCAAAATGGACGATTGTCTTGACTTTTCGCGCTCGCAGGAAGAGGAATCGAAAACTGCGCGCGTTATACGCAAATGCAGCAGCCTCTTCACGCAGTTCATCAAGTAAGTACTCGTCTGTCGCATATCGAAAGGGAATTTTGAAAGATTTTCTCTAACTAAAGAGAGACCCATTAGTGCTGCACCACATTTATAAGAACTCCAAGCACCTCATTTCCCCCACTCCTTTCCTCTTTTCCAGCGCCTTGGAAACGCTCCAATCCAATCGTCGCCATTCGATTTTCTTTCAACAAGTTAACCTCAACGAAATGGTCATGTGCCTTGAGGATCTGATAAACTACTTTTCACAGCCAGAGGACGACATGGGTAGCTTTCGTACTCTACAAATTAGATAATAAACGATTTTTAATTTACCTCTTCCTCGAACAGAACACGAGGAGAAGCAGAATCGTTTTCGCGCATTGCGCAATCGTCAGGATCTCTTCCAGGAGGAGGGCGTCTTGAATCTCATCTTAGAAGCCATTGACAAGATTAATGTCATCACATCGCAGGGTTTCCTTGCCAGCTTTCTGGCTGGCGACGAGACCGGCCAGAGCTGGGATCTCATCTCCACCTATCTCTATCAATTGCTGGCCGCCATCATTAAAGGCAACCACACCAATTGCGCCCAATTTGCCAACAGCAATCGCCTGAATTGGCTGTTCTCGCGTTTGGGATCGCAAGCGTCCAGCGAGGGTTCCGGCATGTTGGATGTATTGCACTGTGTGCTCATTGACTCTCCCGAAGCGCTGAACATGATGCGCGACGAGCACATCAAAGTGATAATTTCGCTGCTTGAGAAACACGGACGTGATCCAAAGGTACTCGATGTACTCTGCTCACTCTGTGTGGGCAACGGTGTGGCAGTGCGTTCATCGCAGAATAACATTTGCGACTTTCTGCTGCCCGGCAAGAATTTATTGCTGCAGACACAGCTGGTGGATCATGTGGCCAGGTAGAGTAACTTAAAAAGCACATCACTTTCCAATTAAAATAAATTAAATCAAATCTTGTCATCCTCACAGCATCCGTCCAAATATTTTTGTGGGTCGCGTTGAGGGTTCAGCCATGTATCAAAAGTGGTACTTTGAGGTCACCATGGATCACATCGAACAGACAACGCACATGATGCCGCATTTGCGCATTGGTTGGGCCAATACCTCTGGGTAAGTGATTGAACAACGTTCACCAACACTTCAAATTAACTATGATTTTATCTTTTTAGTTATGTTCCTTATCCGGGCGGCGGCAAAAAGTGGGGCGGCAACGGTGTCGGCGATGATCTGTACTCCTTTGGCTTCGATGGCGCCTATCTGTGGACCGGCGGCCGTCGCACTACCGTATTGGATCAGCAGCCCGAGGAGCCTTACATACGCAAAGGCGACGTCATTGGCGTTGCCATTGATTTGGCCGTACCCATTATTACATTCACCTTTAATGGCGGCAAAGTGCACGGCTACTTTCGTGACTTCAATCTGGACGGCATGTTCTTTCCGGTCATGAGCTGCTCCTCCAAGCTGAGGTGATTTTATCAAACAATTTCATTTCTTCTAACTGCTTATGGTCTCTGTTTGCCGCACAGTTGTCGCTTTTTGTTTGGCGGCGATCATGGACGCCTAAAGTTTGCACCGCCCATTGGCTTCTCGCCGCTGGTGCAGTGTCTGATGCCGCACCAAATATTGAGTCTGGATCCTTGCTTTTACTTTGGCAACTTGAACAAAAATGTCTTGGCCGGCCCCTGGCTCATCGAGGACGACACCGCTTTTGTGCCAAATCCCGTGGACACATCGGGCGTCACATTGCCCTCTTCGGTGGATCAGATCAAGGAGAAGCTGGCCGAGAACATACACGAAATGTGGGCGCTAAACAAGATCGAAGCGGGCTGGTCCTGGGGCGAGCACCGAGACGACTACCATCGCATACATCCCTGTCTGACGCAATTCGAAAAACTGCCGCCCGCCGAACGACGCTACGATAGTCAGCTGGCAGTGCAAACCTTGAAGTAAGTTACAACAAATTGGAAACTGTATAGAAATGCTAAAAACCTTATTCGCACTGTAGAACCGTCATTGCTTTGGGCTACTACATAACGATGGACAAGCCGCCAGCACGCATTCGTCCCATACGGCTGCCCAATGAGATTTTCATGCAGGCCAACGGCTACAAGCCGGCGCCGCTCGATCTCAGCGCAGTAACACTGTCGCCTAAACTCGAAGAACTGGTGGATCAGCTCGCCGAGAACACGCACAATCTGTGGGCACGCGAACGCATACAGCAAGGCTGGACCTATGGCCTTAACGAGGACTCGGAAAATCATCGCAGCCCGCATCTGGTGCCCTACTCCAAGGTGGATGAGGCCATTAAAAAGGCTAATCGAGACACCGCTTCGGAGACGGTGCGCACGCTGCTAGTCTACGGCTATGTGCTGGATCCGCCCACCGGCGAGGGCAACGAAGCGCTGCTGGCCGAAGCGTTGCGCCTGAAATTCGCCGCCTTCCGCACGTACCGCGTGGAACGCAATTACGCGGTGACTTCGGGCAAGTGGTACTTTGAGTTTGAAGTGCTGACGTCGGGACCGATGCGCGTGGGCTGGGCGCGCGCCGACTGCCTTCCGGGCACCATGTTGGGCAGTGAGGACACCAGCTGGGCATTCGACGGACACAATGTAAGTACGCAGCTCAAGTTGTGCACATCTTCGATTTTTCAATGTGAGATTTAAACCAATTTTACCCTATCAAAGTGTAGCTTAGGCTTGATTTAATTCGAGATTCGGTTCATTATTACTCTTATACGATTCTTCTAAATGTTATTTTTAATACTGTCATAAAATATCAAACTGTATCAAACTATAGGTGACAAAAATGCACGCCGGATCGCTGGAACACTTTGGTGTTCGATATGAGGCGGGCGATGTTATCGGTTGTTTTATTGATGTCATGGAGCGAACCATCAGTAAGGATCCCAAGCAAGCTGCTGCGTTGAGTTTTAGCGTTTTTTCACTGCAGTTTTTCATAATTTTTTCGTAATATTTTAATTCACAACTACCACACAAAAATCAACATGCCAGCCATATAACATGAGTTCGTACAAAATAAAAACATAATCACGTGCGATTCGTTGCATTCGAATGACACACACGAGGTCAAGGTTTCCAATGAGAACAATCAATCAACAATGAGGGTTTTGTATTTCAAAGCAGCAAATGGTTTTGAATTTTTGAAAAGCTGCGTTTTTTTGTACCTTACAAAAACTATAAAATCGTATCGAAACTTTTCTGTATACTTTTATATATGAAACGAATGTGGTCTGCGCTCGACGACCACCAAACAACATTTTAGGAAGAGAAAATCTTCGGTGGCACCAGCGAATCATTCGGTAAACAATGCGGACCAGGGGATATTGTCGGCGTTTTCTTAGATCTCGCCGATCATACAATCAGTAAGCGATCCAGTGCTTGTTCATACTATACATACTTATTGTGTGCCCTGCGTCCCCAAAACCCAGAAGATATCTACCACCGCTTTCGATATCTACTAAACAATAGTATCCGTGAATGAAATCTCCCGTACCACGTACAGTTACAAAAGATACCAAATAATATTTTCAGCCCACAGCCTAAAGCAATTCAGCCACTACAACAGCCTCTTCACAAACCATATGAATCACAACCTCCCCCCTCTGAATTGTTTACAAAGTACTGTGAATGAAGCGAGTTTAACGTATTTACGGAGATGTCCCATGAAATGATCCAAAAGTTCCATTACTTCATGACACAACCTCAACCCGGACGCAATAGAATCCACAATACTATCCGCTTAATAGACCAAGTGGCGCTTTGGTGCAAAATTCAATTTTCTTTGCTACAATAACCCGCAGTTCTTTCAGTCTATTACTAACCGCACACATTTTTATTTATTTGTTGTAATTTCAAATAGTTTAGCTGCTTTTTCAATTTAATTGCGCTATTAACACCAACTGAATAACCCTTGCGCTGCCAACGATACCCACTGTAAATTCGAGCACAGCTACAAGGCGTACCCTGAGCCAACCATTAGTCCACATCGCATCCGGCATGCTGCGCAAATCTGTCTTGGCCGCATTCGTACACTTGCTTGTTATAATAAGTAATCATGCATACAGACTGCAATGCTGCAATGTTCCATTAAGCATGCCTGAACGCTAACCACTTCCCCTGACCGCAATCCGTACCTTCTAACTCGTCCTTGTACCGTTGTCCAGGCTTCTCTCTGAATGGTGAACTGCTTATGGACGCTTTGGGCGGTGAGACCACTTTTGCAGATGTGACCGCCGAAGGCGTTGGTTTTGTGCCCGCCTGCACTCTGGGCGTTGGCCAGAAAGCGCGCCTCATCTATGGCCAAGACGTAGACTCTCTCAAATTCTTCACCACCTGCGGTCTGCAGGAGGGCTATGAGCCGTTCTGCGTGTAAGTTTCTCAGTTGCTTCTGTATATTCCCCCATTCGCTTATCCTGCATCTCTTCTTTTCTACAGCAACATGCGCCGTCCCGTCACCCACTGGTACACCAAGGATCAGCCCATCTTCGAGAACACCGAGGAGATGCCCGATTGCCGCATCGATGTCACGCGCATTCCCGGCGGCGCCGATACACCACCACATCTCAAAATCTCACACAATACTTTTGAAACGATGGAGAAGGCCAACTGGGAGTTTCTGCGCCTGTCGCTGCCCGTCACCTGCATGAGCGAGTTCATCAGCGAAGCCGAGAAAGCACGTCGTTGGGAGGAGATAAAAATTCGCCAGTATCGCCTTCAACGCGATGCTCAGGAACTGGTACAGCAGCAGCAGCAGCAGCAGCAACAGCAGCCAGCCGCCAATATGGATCACATGCTGAAGGGCGGCTTCACCATGAGCGACATCAAGGGTCTCAATCGCAATTTCGACGACACGGCCGAGGCCGATGACATGATGCGTGGACCGTCGCGTCCACCGCGCAGGAGCTCACTCACCCGCAACATCACCTTCGAGTCGGATATGTCGGCCGATATGCGCGGCTCGACCACAGATCTGCAGATGAACGGCATCAACGGCATCGACGGGGGCATGATGGATGACAAGAAAAAGCGTGGTCGTAGCCCATTCAAATTCTTCTCAAAGAAGTCACGTGATCAAAGCAAAGACAAAATGTCGGGTCGTGCACCAGAAGTGTCGATGGAACGCCGCAATACGGTGGCGCACGGACGCAATGTGGTTAACGCGCAGATGACCACAAGAACGCCAACGCTACGCTTGAATAACGTAAAATAAAATTAATATTTTTTTCATTTTGTTTACTGTTATTGGTAATATTACTCTTTTTGCAGACTGAAATGCCTCCTTCACCAGTATCGCAGGGTCCCAAAGCCTTGTCTAACGCCAGCCTGGGACAACCATCCGTCGAGTCATCCGGCAACGAGCTCTTCGACTCCGAGTGCCTTAAACTAATCAATGAGTACTTTTACGGTGTGCGCATCTTCCCTGGTCAAGACCCCACGCACGTCTACGTGGGCTGGGTGACCACGCAATACCATCTGCACAGCAAGGAATTCAACAAGAATAAGGTACGCCGCGGCTCCGTCTACATCATCGACGAATACGAAATGCCCATCGAGCGCATCGATCGTCAGAGCTGTTATGTAGTGCGCGCCGATGAGCTCTTCAATGAGGTCACCCAGGACTCCTCGGGTAAAGGCGCTTCACAGGGCATGTTCATTGGCTGTTTTGTAGATACCTGCACCGGCATGATTCGGTTCACGTGCGAGGGCAAGGAAACCTCACACCGCTGGATGATGGAGCCGGACACTAAACTGTTCCCGGCAATTTTCGTTGAGGCAACCAGCAAGGAGATACTCCAGATCGAGTTGGGTCGTACACCAACCACACTCCCTCTATCCGCCGCCGTACTGCCAACCAGTGATAAACATATCAATCCTCAGTCGCCACCACGCCTTAAGGTACAATGCTTGCGGCCACACCAGTGGGCACGTGTACCCAATACTGCGCTGCAAGTACACGCACTCAAACTTTCCGACATACGCGGCTGGTCTATGCTGTGCGAGGATCCAGTTTCGATGTTGGCTTTGCACATACCGGAGGAGGATCGCTGCATCGATATATTGGAGCTGATTGAAATGGATAAACTGCTTTCCTTCCACGCACATACGCTCACGCTGTACGCAGCGCTGTGCTATCAGTCGAACTACCGCGCCGCGCATGCGCTCTGCCAGCACGTCGATCAGAAGCAACTGCTCTACGCGATACGCTCAGAGTACATGAGCGGCCCGCTGCGTCAAGGCTTCTACGACCTGCTAATAGCGTTACATCTTGAGTCGCACGCCACCACCATGGAAGTATGCAAGAACGAATACATAATTCCATTGGGTCTCGAACTTAAGGACCTCTATGAGGAGGACGAAATGCGTCACTCATTGCGCTCGCTGATTACTGAGTCCGTGCGCCCTCAACTACGTATGACGGAGATCACGTAAGTGCCCTCTGTACATAGCTCTGTTAATGGCGCTACAGTATATTAGAAAAGTTATATCCTGGCTTGAAAACAGAACAGTCGTCATTCATTCCGACCCGAATGAGTTCATCCGGTCGTCATCCAGGACATACACTTACACTTGCATTTCTCTCTTCGGTACTTTCTATCTTCTCTCTACAAATCCAACTTTCTCTTTTATTTTTACCTACTTTCATGCACCTACATACTGATGCGCTCTTGTTGCGTTTCATTGATGTTGTGTATTTGTGTGTATGCATGAAATTTTGTGTGCACCTCCACTCCCCCACACGAAACCACCACACGAAACTCCTGTATAGACCCCCTGTGATTTGCCAAACATCTAGTATACCAAGTGTTTCCAGTGAACCAATACCCAACATCGACCAGCTTTACTCCCCGAAGTTCCCTTTAGAAGTAGTCAGGGAATTCGTAATGGAGGCGTTGCGCGAAGCGGTTGAAGTCAACCAGGTGCACAATAGAGATCCTATTGGCTGGACAAATGAGAACCTCTTTCTGTAAGTAAACCAAATGAAGCGAGAAGATACGAGACTAAAGAGAGTAAATATACTCCGCAGACCGCTTGTAAAACTCACAGATCGCCTTCTATTGGTGGGTGTGGTTACAGACGATGATGTACAGAAGCTGCTGGTAATGATTGATCCAGAAACATGGGATCCCACATTCCAGAAAGGTAACAAAATTTCAACACAAGGGTTACTTATTCTGATACTTAAATACCAGAGGGAAAGCAACCTAAAATGGGTATCACAATTGACGTTCTAATTGCATGGGTTTTGATTTTACTTCCAATGACTACAAAATACATACTAACTTTTACCATTATTTCTACCCACAGATGGAAAGGACGAGCATCGCAAAGGCTTACTCACGATGAAAATGGCTGAGGGAGCCAAGCTTCAGATGTGCTACTTGCTACATCACCTTTACGACATACAGCTGCGTCACCGTGTCGAGAGCATAATCGCCTTCTCACATGATTTCGTCGGCGATTTGCAAGCAGATCAGCTGCGCCGTTATATCGAGATCAAACAGTCCGACCTTCCCAGTGCTGTAGCAGCCAAAAAGACCAAAGAATTCCGCTGTCCCCCAAGAGAACAAATGAATCAGATACTCTGCTTCAAAAACATCGAGCCCGACGATCAGGAGAATTGTACATGTGGTATCGAGCTGCGAGCGGCCATGTACGATTTTCATGATAGCCTCATGAAAAAAGTGTCGCTGAATGCACTGCAAGAGCCCGACGAGCCAGATAGCAATGCGATCGAAGAAGTCAAGACTGGTCCGATAACGAAAATCTATAATTTCATAAATGCAGTTAAGGAACTCGAAGAGGGACCAAAAGAAGTTGAGGAGCCTGAGAAGAAAACTCCTGAGGAAATATTCCGCAAGGTGCTGATCAAAACGATTGTTAGCTGGGCTGAAGAGTCGCAAATTGAAAATCCGAAACTGGTGCGCGAAATGTTCAGCTTGCTTGTGCGACAATACGACACTGTAGGCGAGCTAGTACGCGCGCTCGAGAAGACCTACGTCATCAACAGCAGGGCACGCGAAGACGTCGCCGAGATGTGGGTTGGCTTGAGCCAGATTCGCGCACTGTTGCCAGTCCAAATGAGCCAAGAGGAGGAAGAGCTCATGCGGAAGCGGCTATGGAAGCTCGTTAACAACGCCACATTCTTCCAGCACCCCGACCTCATACGCATTCTAAGGGTGCACGAGAACGTGATGGCGGTCATGATGAATACTCTAGGGCGACGCGCCCAGGCTCAAAGCGATGCGCCGTCACAAGCGGAAGGCGCGGAGGGTGCTCCGCCCAAGGAGAAGGACACCTCCCACGAAATGGTGGTGGGTTGTTGTCGCTTCCTCTGCTATTTCTGTCGCACCGGTCGCCAGAATCAGAAAGCCATGTTCGACCATTTCGATTTTCTTTTGGATAATGCCAACATCCTGTTGGCCAGACCCAGCTTACGTGGATCGACTCCATTGGACGTGGCATATTCGAGTTTAATGGAGAACACAGAATTAGCTCTGGCACTTAGGGAGCATTACTTGGAGAAGATTGCTGTGTATCTGTCCAGGTGTGGTTTGCAAAGTAACTCAGAACTCGTGGAAAAGGGTTATCCCGACCTGGGTTGGGATCCCGTGGAAGGTGAACGCTACCTGGACTTCCTGCGCTACTGCGTATGGGTGAATGGCGAGAGCGTCGAGGAGAACGCGAACCTTGTCATTCGTCTTCTTATCCGTCGTCCAGAATGTTTAGGGCCGGCTCTAAGAGGAGAAGGAGAAGGTCTATTCCGTGCAATTGTTGAGGCCAATCGCATGTCCGAGCGCATCTCGGACCGCTGCAAGATGCAGGACGAAGCCGAAGGCACCATAGCTGGCCTCAACTTTACGCACCCGCTGCCCGAAAGCGACGAGGACGAGGATTACATTGATACGGGTGCTGCTATCCTGAATTTCTACTGTACACTCGTGGATCTTCTCGGTAGATGTGCGCCAGATGCTTCGGTCATCGAGCAAGGCAAGAACGAATCGCTGAGAGCTAGAGCTATTTTGAGATCTCTGGTGCCACTGGAGGATCTTCAGGGTGTCCTCAGCTTGAAGTTCACTCTGACCCAAACTGCGCCAGGAGAGGAAAAGCCCAAATCTGATATGCCCTCGGGCCTACTGCCCAATAACAAGCAGAGCATTGTGCTCTTCCTGGAACGCGTCTACGGCATTGAGACCCAAGATCTCTTCTACCGACTGCTGGAAGACGCCTTCCTGCCCGATTTGCGTACCGCAACTATACTCGATAAGAGCGATGGCTCCGAGAGCGATATGGCCCTTTCGATGAATCGCTACATTGGCAACTCCATTCTGCCGTTGCTCATTAAGCATTCGAAATTCTACAACGAGGCTGAAAACTATGCCAGCCTGTTGGACGCGACGCTGCACACGGTCTATAGACTGTCTAAGAACCGTATGCTCACAAAGGGCCAAAGAGAGGCGGTGTCAGATTTTCTGGTGGCGTTGACATCCCAGATGCAACCTGCGATGTTGTTGAAATTGTTGCGCAAGTTGACGGTGGATGTCGCCAAGCTATCCGAATACACCACGGTGGCTTTGAGGGTAAGGAACTCAACATACTCGTACAATGTACTTTTTATTGGGTACTAATTTCATGTCGTCTTTACAGCTCCTGACTCTGCACTTCGATCGCTGTGCCAAGTATTATGGCTCTACTCAAGGGCAAGGCTCGTATGGGGCATCGTCAGACGAAGAGAAACGTCTCACTATGCTGTTGTTCTCTAACATCTTTGACTCACTCAGCAACATGGACTACGACCCCGAACTGTTCGGCAAAGCGTTGCCCTGCTTGATTGCCATAGGCTGCGCTTTGCCGCCCGACTACAGCTTGTCGAAGAACACGGACGAAGACTACTACGGGCGGCAGTCGGGCACACCCGATCAGCCGCAGTACAATCCGAACCCGATCGATACGATACATGTGCAGGTGAACAACGATCTCGACTCGCTGGTGCAGAAATTCAGCGAGCACTATCACGACGCTTGGGCAAGTCGTCGTTTGGAAAACGGCTGGACGTATGGCGAGATTCGCTCCGACAACGATCGTAAACATCCGCGTCTCAAGCCCTACAACATGCTGAGCGATTATGTATGTACTGAACTTAATTTTGGGAATAGGGCCCATTCAAATAAAATTTTCTTTAAACGGGATTTTATTAATTTCTTTCAGTTATAATTAATACTTATAATTATGAATAATGCTATCATCTTTTTCCTGGATTTTTCTTTGTCTTGGTTTTTTTCGTATTACTTTTGCGTTATAGGAACGTGAGCGCTATCGCGATCCAGTGCGCGAGTGCCTCAAAGCTTTGTTGGCCATCGGCTGGAGAATCGAGCAATCGGACATTGATGTGCCGCTCAACCATCGTGGCTCCACGCGCCGTCAATCCAAGCCACAAATTGTATGTATTCATACTTCTGACCCACCCAATTGGCGTTTACCTCATGTGACTCTAATACCCCGACTTCTGTCAATCTTACATTGCATGTCTGTACCCCAACAAACACCACGAAAACCAAATTGTTTTTGTGTTATGGCCACCGATCTTTTCCCGGTCATTTACTCACAAAACAGAATGATTTCCAGAGCGAAGGCAGTCCTTTCAACTACAATCCGCATCCGGTGGACATGACCAATCTGACGCTGAGCAGAGAAATGCAGAACATGGCCGAGCGTTTGGCCGAGAACTCGCACGACATATGGGCCAAGAAGAAGAAGGAGGAGCTGGATTCTTGCGGTGGCGTTATTCATCCACAGTTGGTGCCATACGACTTGCTCACAGACAAGGAGAAGCGTAAGGACCGCGAACGTTCGCAGGAATTCTTGAAGTATATGCAGTATCAGGGCTACAAATTGCACAAGTAGGTCAACCCTTTACCACCTTACATCGACTTTAAATTTAATCAAATTCCACTTTTAACTGCCATTTAGGCCTTCGAAGGGTGGCGTTGTCGAAGGCGAGGGCGGCGCTACGCAGGCTGCTGTGGAACTGCGTTTCTCGTATTCGCTGCTCGAGAAACTGATTCAGTATTTGGATCGCGCCACCATCAACATGAAGCTCCTCAAACCATCGACCACCTTCAGTCGGCGCACCTCCTTCAAGACCGCTTCGCGAGACATCAAATTCTTCTCGAAAGTGGTGCTGCCGCTTATGGAGAAGTACTTCTCTACACATCGCAACTACTTCATTGCTGTGGCGACGGCCACCAACAACATTGGCGCCGCCTCGCTGAAGGAAAAAGAAATGGTCGCTGCCATCTTCTGCAAACTGGCATCACTGCTGCGCAATCGCTTGAGTGCCTTCGGACCCGACGTGCGCATTACAGTGCGCTGCTTACAGGTGCTGGTGAAGGGTATTGACGCCAAAACGCTGGTCAAGAACTGCCCCGAATTCATACGCACCTCCATGCTGACCTTCTTCAATCAGACAGCCGACGATCTGGGCAACACAATACTCAACCTGCAGGAGGGCAAGTACAGTCATCTGCGTGGCACACATCTCAAAACCTCCACCTCGCTGAGTTATGTCAATCAAGTGGTGCTGCCCGCGCTGACGGCCATGTTTGATCATTTGGCCGCGTGCGACTATGGCAGCGATCTGCTGTTGGACGAAATTCAAGTGGCCTCATACAAGATTTTGGCCGCTCTGTATCATCTGGGCACCGATGGCACCCTAACGCATGACGGCAAATACTTGAAAACCGAGATCGAGCGGCATCGTCCGGCTCTGGGCTCGTGCCTGGGCGCGTACAGCTCTTGTTTCCCAGTTGCCTTCTTGGAGCCGCATCTCAACAAGCACAATCAGTTCTCTCTGTTGAACCGCATAGCCGACCACTCGCTGGAGGCGCAAGACATCATTGTGAAAATGGAAAGCTGTATGCCCAATTTGGAAACCATACTGTCCGAGGTGGATCAATTTGTCGAGTCCGACAAAACCTACATCGACGCGCCACACATCATCGACGTCATACTGCCGCTGCTCTGCTCGTACCTGCCCTTCTGGTGGGCACAGGGACCGGATAATGTCAGTCCGACCAGCGGCAATCACGTTACCATGGTGACGGCGGATCACATGAACTCGCTGCTGCGCAACGTGCTCAAAATGATCAAGAAGAATATTGGCAACGACAATGCCCCATGGATGACCAGAATTGCAGCGTACACGCAGCAGATTATCATCAATACCTCCGAGGAACTGCTCAAGGATCCGTTCTTGCCACTGGCAGAGCGTGTGAAGAAACGCACAGAGAACATGTTCCACAAGGAGGAGAGCATGCGCGGCTTCATTAAATCCGCCACCGATGACACTTCGCAGGTGGAGACACAGCTGCAGGAAGACTGGCAGCTGCTCGTGCGCGATATCTATTCGTTCTATCCGCTGCTGATCAAGTACGTCGATCTACAGCGCAATCACTGGCTCAAGGACAATATACCCGAGGCCGAGGATCTCTACAACCACGTGGCGGAGATATTTAACATCTGGTCGAAGAGTCAGTACTTCCTGAAGGAGGAGCAGAACTTCATATCGGCCAACGAGATCGACAACATGGCGCTGATTATGCCTACGGCCACCAGGCGTTCTGCCTTCACCGAGGGTGCACCCGTAACGGGCGGCAAGGTGAAGAAGAAGAAGAAGAATCGCGACAAGAAACGCGACAAGGACAAGGAGGTGCAGGCCAGTCTGATGGTGGCCTGCCTCAAGCGTCTGCTGCCGGTCGGTTTGAATCTATTCGCAGGCCGCGAGCAGGAGTTGGTGCAGCACTGCAAGGATCGCTACCTGAAAAAGATGGGCGAGTACGATGTGATCGAATTTGCGCGCAATCAGCTGACACTGCCCGATAAGCTGGATCCATCGGATGAGATGTCCTGGCAACACTATCTCTACTCGAAACTGGGTAAGACGGAGGAGCAGGTGGACGAGCAGGCGCTGGAAAAGGTCTCCAACCAGAACGAGAAGGGCAAGGACAAGACACAGGAAACGGTGGATCGCATTGTGGCAATGGCCAAGGTGCTCTACGGTCTGCACATGGTGAGTGTTCTGTTTGCATTTCGTTGGCCTTAAGGCGCGTTTATGATTTCTCTGCCGTACGCGGTGATATTCTCTACATAATTTCCTCCTTTAAGTATACGTTATGACTTTTGAAATACTTCTTCGAATCTACTCTAAACATACATATGTACAGATTTACTTTCACTCGCCTAGACTAGTTACTCTAATTTCTCGATCCATTTTTATTAATTTCTTTATTTGATTCTCAACTATAATTTTGACTATGCCACATTATCTAATTTATATCTACGATTTTTCTCACACATCTACGCAACACTACAACACGCCAATTCTATTTGTTGACCTTGACCTGATCGTGCACACCGTCACATTTACAGATTGACCATCCACAACAGCAGAGCAAAAACGTCTACAGGAGTGTCGTATCCATACAAAGGAAGCGTGCCGTTATCGCATGCTTCCGTCAGACATCTCTACATTCTTTGCCCAGGTTTTTACCGAGACGAGTTTTCGCTTGCGCCAAACACTAACCAAACACAGTCGCCCATGTATTGTGTAGCTGACCTCTGTTCGCCTCGGGCTGTGCCAGTCGTGTAGTTAGCTTTTGTTTTGCGTGAACGTCTCTGCAGGTCCATTGCCCATTGCCATCACCCGCCATCTGCTCACTTCACCTGTACATGTTTTCACATTTATTTCTACTGTATTTTTGTTGTGTCTTTCCTATCGATTGCTAATCAGTTTTTCCGTACTAAAACACACTGTACCGCGCGCACTACTCTGCTTTCACTGGCTGATACCGTGTATTGTGTCCTTGATTCCTTCCTAGGCCTCGCGTCCCAAGCCAAGAAGCAAACGTTGGAACTCAAAAATTACAATGGCCCGTCGTCAGGCGGTCATATCCAGCTTGCGAGCCAAACATCTCTATCGCATGAGCAGGTGGGGTGTGTTGTTAGACCTTAAGCTCCGCGCTCCCCGCCCGTCCAGAGCGAGCGAGCCCAGGCGACAGCTGGCAAAGAGCACAAGCGCAAAATGGGAGCGAGCGAGCGAGCGAGCCGAACCAAAAGCGTTCATTTTCACCATTGCCAATACTATATGTTTCGATTCACTCACTCACTCGATTTGCCTTGCGAATTTGTATGCGTTTCGAAGCTAACAAAACTAACTAAACGCATGTCAGAATGTTGCCGTTATTCCGACTATATTTCGCCCGACTCTAACCACTTTTACTTGTGTCCACTGTGTCTTGCTGCGTTTAGGCATCGGGCGTGCAACATTTTTGCGCGCTCCTACTACGAGCAGTGGCTGCAGGAGGAGAACGTGGGCCAAGAGGTGATGATCGAGGATCTAACGCAAACATTCGAGGAGTCGGAGAAATCGAAGAAGGAAGAAGAAGAGACCGATGGCAAGCCCGATCCGCTCACGCAACTAGTGACGACCTTCTGTCGTGGCGCCATGACCGAACGCAGCGGCGCACTGCAAGAGGATCTGCTGTACATGTCCTACGCGCTCATTGCAGCCAAATCGTGCGGCGAGGAAGAGGAAGAAGGTGGCGATGAGGAGGGCGGTGGCGAGAGCAGCGAAGAGGGCGCCAGCATACACGTAAGTTGCGAGAGTTGCTCAATGATTGTTGCCATTAACTGTAACATTTGTTGTGCGCATGCTAACCCAAGTACAGGATCGGTATACAAATGGTAACTATGTGTATGAAAATATCCGGATTTATAAACGGTTAGCGGTAACTGATTAAAATTTCAAAATACTTTAATAGACACTTTTTACAGTTCGACATGCAAAGTTCAAGGTTTGTAACTGCCTGTATAATTAGCAGTTATAAAGCAGTTAGTGGTGACTGATTTTATGGTTAGATTAGGTTAGGTTGTAGTGGCAGCTTTCTACGTAAAAAACTCACTTAAGCACATCTTATGGCTTATTGTGATACCACAGTGGATGGCGCGACTCCCCCTTACAGTGCTGAGAACCAAGAAGATTCCGTTATGAACCTGGCTATATCCCTGATATTCAGAGGCCTTAGTTCGGTTAGACTAGTAAAGAAAGCTCAGCCGAGAGACCTAAGTCTTCTGGCTAATGAAGGACACTGACACAACAGGTGGAGAACGATCTCCTCCTCGTACCCGCATCCTCGACAGTAGTCGTTGGATTGCAGTCCCAGTCCCGCATGCTTACCCATAAGACAGTGATCTGTGAGCACCGAGACCGTTGTGCTTATTGAGTGACGGCTAAGGTAAAGCAGCTGGTTAGTCCGTTTCTTGTTATAGGAAAGCCAGGTTAGTCGAGAGATACTGCATGTCTGTCCCTCAGACCACAGTTCGGTAGCTACTTTTTGGTAGAATTGTTTGAGCATCAATTTAATCGATACAATAGGAGCTCCCACTGGGAGGAAGGACGAGGCCTCAGCGAGCAATGTGCCTACTCTGGCTAGTTCGTCCGCCTCGCAGTTGCCTACAATGCCCCTGTGCCCTGGCACCCAGAGTAATGAGACGTTGGAGCGTCTAACTAAGTTGTTCAAGGATTTTCGGCAGTCCAAGACCAGACTCAATGACGTGGTCGCCCCTGCGAGCGACTTGATGGCTACCTGACTATTCGAATATATATGGGCATCCGTCTCATGTGCGTTCTCGCGGATGAGCCAGATTGAAGCCTGGTAAATGGTCATTACTTCTGCCTGAAAGACACTACAATGGTCAGGCAGACGGAAGGAAAGACGAAGCCCCAGTTGGCTACAGAAGATCCCGCAGCCAACCTTGTTCGCCAATTTGGAGCCGTCAGTGTAGGTATTGATGGAGTTTCTGGAAGATAAGTCGCTACCGGTCCATTCTCTTCTGCTAGGGATACGGACAGTAAATCCGTGGTCAAATTGAGTGGGGGGGGGGGGCAGATGTGATCGATGACATTTGGCACCGAACAGTCTTGAGTAGGAATCTTAGAATGACCAAGATCCGATCTAGCCCAGCGGGAAATCACGTTAAGTCTGATTTCGCATGTAATTTGACCCGCTGCGCAGTTAGGAGCCAGTGGAGAAGGGTAAACAATGTTTTTGTGGGTGTAGTGCGGAGAGCTCCTTGTAATCAAGATGGCCGCCGTTCTCCTGACTTTTTCAAGAGGCTTTTCGCAGTCTAACATGCTTATAAATCACTCAATGAAATTATAAAACCCACCCGTTCGCAGATTAACACAGTTAAAATATGGTTAGCGATAACTAAACCAATGCTACTTGTAAGGGAAAGGATAGAAGTTCACATGTTAATTAATTAATTTTTAAAAAATCTTTGCAATGCTGCACACCTGTGAAAGATGTTCTCTGTACTGCTATTTTCTTTCCAAATCTGTTCAGAAATAGATGCGTAAACAGAAGAACAATAAAAGCGTATTAAAATATAGACAAATAACGGTTTTAAAGTGGTTAGCAGTAACTGGTTGCAACATATTTCAATGAAAAATGTATCGCGGTTATAAAATTGTTTTCAGTAATGGATCAAATGAACAGTCTGAAAACATATTTTGACGATATTAACGCAATAAAATTGAAATCAGTTCCACTGTAAACTTAACACTACTCTTTACAAAATATCACCTACCATTATATATAACTATATATTATATACTTCACTTTAACCGCTTCTTTGTCGCAGGAACAAGAAATGGAGAAGCAAAAACTGCTCTTCCATCAAGCACGTCTCTCCAATCGTGGCGTTGCCGAGATGGTGCTGCTGCACATATCCGCCTCCAAGGGCATTCCGTCGGAAATGGTCATGACTACGCTCAATTTGGGCATCGCCATTTTGCGCGGCGGCAACATTGACATTCAAATGGGCATGTTGAATCATCTAAAGGAAAAGAAGGATGTCGGATTTTTCACCTCGATTGCGGGCCTCATGAACTCGTGCAGTGTCTTGGATTTGGATGCCTTTGAGCGTAACACCAAAGCAGAGGGTAAGCAACGGCCCTATTCTCTTTAAGCAGCACATTTCTGCCACCTCTGATCCCAGTCCCCCACACTTTCTCCTCTGTATATACATTGCACCCAACACACGCTTAAAGTTGATTTGAGTTGTTTGTTTTGGATTAGCATCACTTTATCTTTCTTGGAATTTGTCGTGTCCCACACTTTGATTTACTTCTGACTTTTAATTTGTATTTTCCAAAATGTAAAACCCTCGCACATCTATCTACCTCCACCCCGGTCCTGGTATTTTGTTGTCGCACACTGTCGCTCCAACTCCATCCTACATAATGCAACCCCAACCAATCAACCAAACAACACACCAAAACAAATACGCATGTTCCCACCCGTCCGCCGATTCCCCCACACTATTGTAAACTTTGCAACAAAGAGTACATTCCAAGTGCGGGTGCAGGTCTTGGTGTTGGATCGGAAGGCGCTGCCGGCGAGAAGAATATGCACGATGCCGAGTTCACCTGCGCCCTGTTTCGCTTCATACAGCTAACCTGCGAGGGTCACAATTTAGGTGAGTCCGTTTTCTGCATTTCTATACAAATGCACAGCACTTAATGAGTCTTGCACTCCCCGCAGATTGGCAAAACTATCTGCGTACGCAGGCGGGCAACACGACCACCGTCAACGTGGTTATCTGCACAGTCGATTATTTGCTACGTCTGCAGGAGTCCATCATGGACTTTTACTGGCACTACTCCAGCAAGGAAATCATCGATCCGGCCGGTAAGGCAAACTTCTTCAAGGCCATCGAAGTAGCCAGTCAGGTCTTCAACACGCTCACTGAGGTCATACAGGGTCCGTGTACGCTCAATCAGCAAGCGTTGGCGCATTCGCGTCTGTGGGATGCGGTGGGCGGCTTTTTGTTCCTCTTCTCGCACATGCAGGAGAAGCTCTCGAAGCACTCGAGTCAGGTAGATCTGCTCAAGGAGCTGTTGAACTTGCAAAAGGACATGATAACCATGATGCTGTCCATGCTGGAAGGAAACGTGGTGAATGGTAAGAAATGGTCGAGAATATATGGAAATCGAAAAGAGTCATGATTTCCTGTTTATTATAGGCACCATTGGTAAGCAGATGGTGGACACACTGGTCGAGTCTGCCGGCAATGTCGAATTGATTCTGAAATACTTCGACATGTTCCTGAAGCTCAAGGACCTCATTGAATCGCCCAGCTTTGCCGAGATCGATATTAAGAACGAGGGCTGGGTAACGCCCAAAGACTTTAGAGATAAAATGGAGCAATCAAAGAACTATACACCGTATGTTGCGTCCACCCGCACTACTTTAAGTGTTGTCCTTTTTTTTTATTAATATTCTTCATTTTACAGCGAGGAAATGGATTTCCTTTTGGCATGTTGCGAACGCAATCACGAAGGCAAAATCGACTACGCCGGCTTTGTCGACCGTTTCCATGAACCATCAAAGGAAATTGGCTTCAATTTGGCTGTGTTGCTCACCAATCTCAGCGAGCACATGCCCAACGAACCGCGCCTGGCACGCTTCCTGGAGACCGCCGGCTCTGTGCTCAACTACTTTGAGCCCTTCTTGGGCCGCATTGAAATTCTGGGCAGCTCGAAGCGCATCGAACGCGTCTACTTCGAAATTAAGGACTCGAACATTGAACAGTGGGAGAAGCCACAAATCAAGGAATCCAAACGCGCTTTCTTCTACTCCATTGTCACCGAGGGCGGCGACAAAGAGAAGCTGGAGGCCTTTGTCAATTTCTGCGAAGATGCCATCTTTGAGATGACCCACGCCTCCGGTCTGATGGCCACCGATGATGGCGGCAGTAATGTGAAGCGCGACACCGCCTACAGCTCCTACATGAGCGAAGAGGAGGAGGAACGCGCCGCACGCGATCCCATTCGTCGCACCATGCAGGCCATCAAGGACGGCCTGAAGTTCGGCGTGCACATGCTGAGCCCATCGAATATCAAACACCAAATCGGCGTCATGCAAACAAAGACCGTGCCGGAGCTGATTATTGGCTTCTTCAAGATGATCTTCTACATGTTCTACTACACCGGCTATGGCAACTTCTGTGTGGTGCGCTACATATTCGGCATACTGATGAACCTGATGCGAGGCCCAGCGCCAGAGGAGATTGAAGCACCGCCCGTGGAGGAGGAGACGTTCGGCAGAGCGCTACCACCGCTGCCAATCGAAGAGCCGCCTGGCACTGTGCAAGCATTCGGGCTGGACATAAGTAAAGAGGATAATGGCCAGTACAAGGTGACCGTACGCGAATCGCCTGGCCTTAGCGGCAGCTCCTCGCTTGAGGAGACTGGCGAGTCCAGTACCGAAGATGCGGCCGCCAGTGGCGAGGCCCTGGTGGAAAGCGAGCCCTACCAAGAGCCGATTTCGATAGTTGATCTATTGGGTGGAGAGGCTGCCAAGAAAGCGGCACAGGAGCGACAGGAAGCGCAAAAGGCACAAGAAGCGGCCATGGCCTCCATCGAAGCCGAAGCCAAGAAGTCCTCGGCGACGACCCAAGAGACGCCTGCCGTCAATCAAATCGACTTCTCGCAGTACACACACCGCGCTGTCAGCTTCCTGGCGCGCAACTTTTACAATCTCAAGTACGTGGCACTGGTGTTGGCCTTCAGCATCAACTTCATGCTGCTCTTCTACAAGGTCACCTCGTACGGCGACGACGAGGAGGCTTCTGGCGACGATGAACTCATACTTGGCTCTGGATCTGGTGGCGGCATGGCGGCATCAGGTTTTGGCGGTTCTGGAGACGGCTCGGGCGATGGTGGCGACGATGGCAAAGATGACATACCGGAATTGGTGCACGTGGACGAGGACTTCTTCTACATGGAACACGTAATACGACTAGCGGCCCTGCTGCACAGCCTGGTTTCGCTGGCCATGCTGATTGCCTACTACCACCTGAAGGTGCCGCTGGCCATATTCAAGCGCGAGAAGGAGATTGCGCGTCGCCTGGAATTCGATGGTCTCTTCATTGCTGAACAGCCGGAAGACGACGACTTCAAATCGCACTGGGACAAGCTGGTCATATCGGCAAAATCCTTCCCCGTCAACTACTGGGACAAGTTCGTCAAGAAGAAGGTGCGCCAGAAGTACAGCGAGACATACGACTTTGACTCGATTAGCAATTTGCTGGGCATGGAGAAGAGTGCCTTCATGGCGCAGGAGAGCGAAGAGAGCGGCCTCATCAAGTACATCATGAACATCGACTGGCGCTACCAGGTGTGGAAGGCGGGCGTCACCTTCACGGACAACGCCTTCCTCTACTCGCTGTGGTACTTCTCCTTCTCGGTGATGGGCAACTTCAACAACTTCTTCTTCGCCGCCCATCTGCTCGACGTGGCTGTCGGCTTCAAGACGCTGCGCACCATTCTGCAGTCCGTCACACACAACGGCAAGCAGCTGGTGCTGACGGTCATGCTGCTCACCATCATTGTCTACATTTATACGGTGATTGCGTTCAACTTCTTCCGCAAGTTCTACATACAAGAGGAGGACGATGAGGTGGACAAGAAGTGCCACGACATGCTGACCTGCTTCGTCTTCCATCTGTACAAGGGCGTGCGCGCCGGCGGCGGCATAGGCGACGAGATTGGCGATCCAGTCGGCGACGACTACGAGGTGTATCGCATCATCTTCGACATTACCTTCTTCTTCTTTGTCATTGTCATTCTGCTGGCCATCATTCAAGGTCTGATCATTGATGCGTTCGGCGAGTTGCGTGACCAGCTCGAATCGGTGAAGGAGAACATGGAGTCCAACTGCTTCATATGCGGCATGGGCAAGGACTTCTTCGACATAGTGCCGCACGGCTTTGACACGCACGTGCAGAAGGAGCACAACTTGGCCAACTACATGTTCTTCCTGATGCATTTGATCAACAAGCCAGACACCGAGTACACCGGCCAGGAGACGTACGTGTGGAACATGTACCAGCAGCGCAGCTGGGACTTCTTCCCGGTGGGCGACTGCTTCCGCAAGCAGTACGAGGACGAGCTGTCCGGCGGCGGCGGTGGCGGCTAACTCTCTTAGGGACCGACGCATTTCTTCCACCAACCATTAACGCAACGACGGACCACTGCTGGAACAACAACACACAAACTTTATCAGTTACACACTACTTTTTATGTACTATTTACTATACGCTACAAATCATACAGTTACGTAGACTATTAATGCAAACGGGAATGCAGATGTGCAGATTTTTACTACGGACCTGCCAGGCGGTCGGCCGATTTTAACCGATTTTAAAATGTCGTTTTACTTAGTCAAATCTATATTCCTAAAGTTAAAATAAAACCAAAAATACATATTTATAACTTGAAGATTAATCGACTCGAAACCCGGATTGTTGGATATTTGAATTTGTATAATAATGGAATTGTTATCCACTTGACGCAGTTCAGCCCCATTCAAATAAAACGTTAATTTAATGTAAGAATGAAGAACACTGGATTTTGTTTCGTTTGTGTTTAATTCAAATTTTAATTCAATTCCCTGGACAATTATGATTCCCACACCACGTGACGTTATTAGATCCCAGCCGAAGAATTAAATAACAAGTAAATTTCAGCAAAACTTCAGAACAACACTCGCCTTGAGTGTTTCGGTCGCTCTTGCCCAATAGTTCCATGTGACCGCAGCCGCTTCGGATTATGAGAGATTCGTTAAAAGAGTTGTTCGTCCATATATTTTAACATCCACTCATTTTTCTGCGGCATCGTTTATCACTAATAGGTAACTACCACTATTACACGACTATGACTAGTATACAGCACAGCGTGCGCCCATTTTATTCCTTGTCCACACCCATGTCCATCCACGCGAGTATCTGCTGGCCGTCCTTGTCGAGATCCTCAAATTGCAAATACTTGACCTCCGCACTGTCTCCCTCCACCACCTCTGCATCGTCGCCATTCTCCACCTCGGCCAGTATGTGTTCCAACGATTCTTCCTCCGCCGATGTCGGTGCTGCAATCACTTCCGCAGCCAGCGCCTGCGCTCCATCGTCCGCTTCGTCGTTCGCCTCGATTGCGTTCACTTCGCTGATCAGCGACAGTGTGCCGTTCTTATTGATTTGCGGCTGATTGACAATGATCGTGTCGCTGGCATGCTGTGTATGCTTCATATGCGCCAGCAACAGCGGCTTTCGCATGAAACCGGCACCACACTCGAGGCACTCATACGGCTTTTTATCGCTGTGAACGAAACGATGCGCGTTTCGATTGTCGCGGCTGTTGAACTCCTTGCCGCACACCTCGCATGCGTACGGCTTGGTCGGTGCGTGTATGAGTTTGTGTTTCTTCAGATGCTCCGGGTAGACAAACGAGGCGCCACATTCGCACTTGTGCGGCCGTTCGCCCGTGTGCGCTGCATTGATGTGGTACTGCAGCAGTCGGCGCCGTTTGAACAAACGTCCACACTCGTCGCACTTGTGCTGCTTCTCGTTCAGGTGCGTCGACTTGCGATGTGACATCAGGTTGGAGCGCTGCGCAAACGCCGCATCACACATGTCACACTTGAACGGTTTCTCGCCGGTGTGTATGCGCTCGTGGTCCTTGATCTCAGTGCGCCGCGCAAATGCTTTGCCGCACGTGCGACAGATGAACGGTCGCTGGCCGCTGTGCACTATATGATGCACGTCTAGATTGTGCTGCGATCCGAACGCCTTCGAGCAAATGTCGCACACAAAGGACTTCACATTGACGTGCAGCTTCTTGTGATGCGTCAACGTCTGCTGCTTGAGAAATGCCTTGTCGCATGTGTCGCACTTGAAGGGTCGCTGCCGGTCGCTATGGATTTTCATGTGCGCTTGCAGCGTGTACTTGGCAGCAAAGTCCTTCGGACATTTGAGGCACTTGTACGGGCGCCGTCCGGTGTGCATGTTCATGTGATCATGCAGCAAATTCTTGCAGCTGTATTTCTTGCCGCACTGCGTGCACTCGTACTGCTTGGCGCTGCCGTAGTGGATGCGACTGTGTACGCGCAGCAACCGGTAGTTGGGGAACACACGTTGACAGGTGTCGCATTCGAACTGGCCTTCTGACGGTGCGTCAACATCGCCAGCAGGCGAGTCCTGCTCATCGTCCTTGGCATCGTTGTGCGATTGGGTGTTGCTGTAGAACCGCAAACTGTGCACGCGACGCATGTGCTCGCCGAAAGCCTTGTTAGCCCACGGCTGTTGCTGATCGTTACACAGCAGACATACGTACAAGTCGCCCTGCTGCTCGAAGATCGGATGTGCCAACTGTTCGTCGTCCAAAGTCAGAGCGGCAGCTGAGTCGCCATCATCAGTGGTAAAAAGGACAGCAGCCGCTACAAACAGAAAATACAAAACTCCATTTAAAACCCAAAAGCAAAATGAAACCATTCGAATTAACACACTTTGATTGCTGCTGCTGTCCATATCTTGCAATGACTGCGTGCTGCCTTCTTCGGGCAAGTCCTTGTAGCTTAATTGTGAATCTTGGTCCATGTCGCCATAGATAATGATATCTGCAAAAAACCCCAGGTATGACTATTAAAAATGTTCGTAGTCTCACACTCCGAACTCCTCACCTTGTCCATCAATCTGCAAGTTGGTTACATTCAACTCATCAGCATCCCCCTCCACGGCAAATTGCGACTCCGTCGTTTGCTCATCTGCCTTCGCACCAATCACCGCAAAAGCATATTTGCTAGGATCATTTGCCTTTTCCGTGGGCGCCGAGACAGTCGCAGTCACAATCAATGGCTTTTGCTCGTCGTTCTCTATCTCGTCGTTCTCCATCTCGTCCACCTCCTCCACCAAATCAGCAGCACTCACATTTGCCAAAAGCAGCTCGTCGGCATTGCTGGAAAACGCAGTGTGCTCATCCAAATTATTTACAGGCTCCTGCTTCAGGGGCTGCGCACAGCCATCGTCCAACTGCAACATGCACTCTTCAGGCTGATCGTCCACCTCATTTGTTCGCTTAGGATCGACTGTAATGCCCGCATCCTGCAGCACACCATTTATTTCTACCGCTATGGGCTCCACATCGTAGTTACCCGCGGTGCGATTGAAGGCAGCTATGATACGATAGCGAATCTCGCAGAATCGCTGTAGCAGGTTTTCGAACTCGAGAGTGTCCTGGTTGCAGTTGGCGCACAGCAACTAGGGTCAAGACAATTTTCTTATTAAGTGTATAAAGTTTGGGTCGATTCCAACTCACTGCGGAATGCGCTGAATTCTCATCCACTTCGCGACCCAATGCTGAGGATAGCACTGAAGCCAGCGGACTGTCCACTTCGCCATCATCGCGCAAGCGGCTCTCAAATATGAGAAACGTGTCCTCGCCCTCCACAAAATTGCGGTCACACAAAAAGCACTTGGCGTTCTCGATAATGAACTGCGCTGGGTCTGACAATTCGCTGGTGTCCTGCAGCTGTTCCGATCGCTCCTGCTTTACAGCCAGCAACATTGTGCCGATTTTCGATGCAGGAATCAACAAACTGCCGCTCATGCTTCCTTTCTGTAAATTCACCCAAGGAATGCATAATTGTTAATAATTCCATTTATTGCACTTGGTCCGACTTAAACAAAAAAATGTTTGGGGATTGGCAACAGCCACGACTCGGCAAGCACTGCTGCCACTTGCTGCATTGCCAACATTTTAAAACCAATCTTGCCATTTTTTCACTTTTTTCAAAACACAAAGCACGCATTCCACTCACCTGCACTCTACGCTTTTGAAATTAAATCAACGATTTTTAATTAATTCCGCGAAATTTTCCACAATTTCTAACACAAACTTTCACGTCTTTAGTCTTTTCGCCACGCCGTCAAATGTTAAAAAAGCAAGCGTCATTATTTCCTCTTCATTTCCCTCCGCAACGAAACAGCTGTTTCGCTTTTAACAATAACCTTTTTAAGTTACAACTGGCAACGCCCTTTGATCAGTACTGACAAATTTGACGGCGAAAAATATGGCCACTGGTGTTTTACCATTCGTGCGCGGTGTCGATTTTACGAAAAATGACTTCAGTGTAAGTGCAATTTCAACGTGAAAATATCACAAAACAAGAATTCAATATTCAAGCCTCACTTTGCAAATGAAATTCTCGCTAGAAGTGCTGCGTTAGAGCTCAGAAAGCATGCAGAAAATTCAGCTGAAACTACTTCGCTCGAGTGATTTGTCATCGTCGGCTGCAGCGCCGACTGCATGACGTCGGCAGCTGTCATTTTTTTTTGGCCCTGCTGTGCCGTAGCACCGGCTCGCATTTGTTTACAAACATTACCGTTTTGTTTATTTTGATTTGATTGCGTGCTAAAAACAGACAATTCTTTTATTTTCCTCTCGTCCTCGTAGGATGACAAGTTTCCGTGTGCCATGCGGCAGATGACACGCGTCCAATGGCTGAACCTGGACAAGACGCAGCTGCGCGAGATTCCCGAAGAGATGGGCAATCTGCTCAAGCTCGAACACCTCTCACTAAAACACAACCAGCTAGAGAAGCTTTTCGGTGAACTAACCGAGCTGAGGTGCCTGCGCTCCATCAATCTGCGGGATAATAACATCAAAAGTAGCGGCGTACCGCCCGAGCTGTTCCGCCTCGATGAACTCACCACGCTCGACCTGTCGCACAACAAGCTGAAAGAAGTGCCCGAAGGACTGGAACGCGCCAAAAGTCTGCTAGTGCTCAACCTAAGTCACAATCAAATCGAGTCCATTCCCACTCCGCTCTTCATACACCTCACCGATTTGTTGTTTTTGGATTTATCACACAACCGATTAGAGACGCTTCCGCCACAGACACGTCGGCTCGCGAACTTGCAGACGCTCATATTGGCAAACAATCCACTGGAACTGTTCCAGCTGCGACAACTGCCATCACTACAGAATCTGGAGGTGCTAAATATGCGAAACACGCAGCGCACGCTTCTCAACTTCCCCACTACGCTGGATAGTCTGTGTAATTTAGCCGAGCTGGATCTGTCACAGAACGCACTGCCCAAAGTGCCCGACTGCGTCTACAATCTTCGCAATCTTCATCGCCTGAATCTGAGCGAGAACGCCATCACAGAGCTCAGCTCCAGCGTCGAATTCTGGCAGCGCTTAGAGGTGTTGAACCTGTCACGCAATCAGCTGACCGCCTTGCCCGCGGCCCTCTGCAAATTGGGACAACTACGACGACTGTTTCTCAACGACAATCGATTGGACTTCGAAGGTATACCATCAGGAATTGGCAAACTGTGCTCGCTGGAGGTGTTTTCTGCCTCGAACAATTTGCTGGAAATGATACCAGAGGGTCTGTGTCGTTGTGGCGCACTGAAGAAGTTAAATCTAAGCTCGAATCGATTAATTACACTGCCTGATGCTATTCATTTACTCGATGGGCTAGACCAGCTGGATTTGCGCAACAACCCGGACCTAATAATGCCGCCTAAGCCGACAGAGGCAACCAAAGGCGCCGGGATAGAGTTTTACAATATTGATTTCTCACTGCAAACGCAGTTATTGCTCGCTGGCGCAGCGGTACCGCCCTCAGTGCCAACCACTTCCACACCCAAAGATTCAACCGCGCGTAAAATACGGCTGAGGCGTGGTCCACGAAACGAATCGGATCAGGACTCGGCAAAAATACTGAAAGGCATGAAAGACGTGGCCAAGGAGAAGGATGAAACCACAGCTATGCTGCTGGACGACGGCAAGCCGGAATCGTTGAAGCCAAAACGCTGGGATGAGTCGCTGGAAAAACCTCAGCTCGACTATTCCAAGTTCTTTGAGAAGGAAGATGGCCAACTGCCGGGACTGACCATTTGGGAGATTGAGAATTTTCTGCCGAATAAGATAGAGGAAGTGGCACACGGCAAATTCTACGAAGGCGACTGTTACATTGTACTGAAGACCAGCTTTGATGATTTGGGACAACTTTCCTGGGAGATTTACTTTTGGATTGGCAACGAGGCCACGCTTGATAAACGCGCCTGCGCAGCCATACATGCGGTCAATTTAAGAAACTTCCTAGGTGCACGTTGCCGAACCATACGCGAGGAGCAGAGTGAGTAATAATTATAAATGTAATTTAGAAAAAATATTTTAATCAATTTCATTGCATCCACAGATGACGAATCGGAGGAGTTTTTGGCTCTCTTCGACACCGAGGTAACGTACATCGAAGGCGGCCGTACGGCTACTGGGTTCTACACTGTTGAAGATATGTTGTACACCATACGTTTGTATCGCGTGCATGCCGCCGGCTCGTCCGTGCATTTGGAGCCAGTGGCCGTGGGCTTTGACTCGCTCGATCCACGCTACGCCTTCATGTTGGACTGCAGCAACAAAATGTACATCTGGCTGGGGCGCTGCTCCAAGAATACGCTCAACTCAAAAGCACGCCTAATGGCCGAGAAAATCAACAAAACCGAACGCAAAAACAAGTGCGAAATCATAGTCGAAATGCAAGGTAAGTGATCTAAGTTGATGCAGTATTTGAAACACATATAAATTGATTACATTTTTCGACAGGTGATGAATGCGACGAGTTTTGGCAACTTTTAGGTGCCGACGCCGAGTTGGCGCCCAAACAGAAAATTCCCCAACACGTTGCTGAGCCGTTCACGCCCACTATACCGCGCCTCTATCAGGTGCAGCTGGGCATGGGCTATCTGGAACTGCCGCAAGTGGAATTGCCCGAGCAAAAATTAGTACACACGCTGCTCAACAGCAAGAACGTTTACATACTGGACTGCCATACCGATCTGTTTGTGTGGTTCGGCAAAAAGTCAACGCGACTCGTGCGTGCCGCCGCCATTAAGCTGTCGCGCGAGTTATTCAACATGATTACTCGGCCTGATTATGCGTTGGTGACGCGCGTGCAGGAGGGCACTGAATCGCAGATCTTCAAATCGAAATTCGTTGGTTGGGACGAAGTGATGGCAGTCGATTTTACGCGCACCGCCACCTCGGTGGCCAAAACGGGCGCTGACCTCACAAAATGGGCACGACAGCAAGAGACACGCGCAGATTTGGCGGCACTATTCATGCCACGGCAGAATGCCATGGCACTGAGTGAAGCAGAGCAGCTGGAGGAAGAGTGGAACTACGATCTGGAAGCAATGGAGGCGTTTGTGCTGGAAGGCAAGAAGTTTGTACGGCTGCCCGAAGAAGAGCTGGGCCACTTTTACACGGGCGAGTGTTATGTGTTCCTTTGCCGCTACTGCATACCAATCGACGATGACGAGGGCGAGCAGGACGATAGCAAGCAGCCGCCGGACGATGAGATACAGTGTGTTGTGTACTTCTGGCAGGGACGCAATGCGGGCAACATGGGTTGGCTGACGTTTACTTTCACGCTGCAGAAAAAATTCAAAGCAATGTTTGGTGAGGAGCTGGAAGTGGTGCGCATACATCAGCAGCAAGAGAATCTAAAGTTCATGGCACACTTCAAGCGCAAATTCATCATACACACGGGAAAACGCAAAGACAAGTCGAAAACGCCCGATGGCAAAGCGGCAGTGGAGTTTTTCCATTTGCGTTCGAATGGCGGCGCATTGTGTACGCGGCTGATACAAATCCAACCGGATGCGGTGCACTTAAATTCAGCTTTTTGGTAAGCGGAGAAATGATAATTTTTTTATGTTGCTAAGAATGATCATCGACTTGTTTTGCACAATTTATTTTCAGTTATATACTCTACGTGCCTTTCGAAACGGAAGACGAGTCACAGTCGGGCATTGTTTATGTTTGGCTCGGCTCGAAGGCGGCGCCAGAAGAGACCAAACTCGTGCAGGAGATTGCCGAGAATATGTTTAATAATCCCTGGGTCAGCTTGCAGGTGTGTTAAAACAGTACAATGGAAAAGATGTGAATTAGAGTGAACCATTTAAATCTTAAACTCTCTGCACAGATACTGAATGAAGGCGAAGAGCCGGAGAACTTTTTCTGGGTGGCGCTAGGCGGTCGCAAGCCCTATGAGACCTGCGCTGACTTTATGAACTACACGCGTTTGTTTCGGTGCTCGAACGAAAAGGGATACTTTACCGTCGCGGAGAAATGCACTGATTTCTGTCAAGACGACTTGGCCGATGATGATATTATGATACTGGATAATGGCGAGCAAGTGTTTCTCTGGCTGGGCTCACGCTGCAGTGAAGTAGAAATCAAATTGGCCTATAAATCAGCGCAGGTTAGAGACATTTTCATTACGCTTAAAAAAAGTGGCACCAATATAGTTGGTATTGGTTTTAATGCAGGTCTACATACAGCACATGCGCATCAAGCAGGCCGAACGACCACGCAAACTCTTTCTCACACTTAAAAATAAGGAATCGAAACGATTTACGAAATGCTTCCACGGTTGGGGCGTACACAAGGCACCGCCGGAGTAGTGGAAAGCACAAAGACACAGCATTTTCGGTGACAATGCAAGCACAAGTTGGTGTACATGACAATGTAAACAAGAACAATTTACATTTTTCAATCACAATTATATCCCCTTTTATACACATTAGGCGTAGAATGTACGCTTTCACCCACTATTCGATACTGCATATTCGTATTTCCTTGATTGCATAGCAATTTCATTTTATATGATTACAAAAGCAAAACATATGAACATAAACTAAAGTAATTCTAATGTACGAGTATTAGTAGCTATGGAATAGTGTTGTGTGGACCACTTTGAAAATGTTATAAAGTTTGGTTACAAAATGTTTGAGCTAAACAATGATGATAGGCAATGTTTGAGGAGAGAAATAAATGTGAGTTGTTCCACTTGTGTTCAAACTTCTGAGCAGTTGTGGAGTAATTTGTGAATTTATATTTCCTTCTCTACCATTTCATTTACTCAACCTCCAGCAGGATTTGTCTTAAGCATTTCATTAACGAACTTCATACCATTAAGTGGTCCAGCGAATCGAAATTAAAAAGTTACACTAATCCATAGCTGGTATTCAAGCAAGTATTCAATATTTATTCGGAATAAACGTATTAAACAAAAATAAGTTAACTGTTGACTCTGAAATTTGGTGGGCGGTGAGTTTGTGCAGCGCAAAAGTTGTATTAAAACGGCCACATATGAAATTCCTTGCTTCCCTGCTCCATAGATTTAATCATTTAATTACGATTTGAATTTTTATTTTAATTATTTGTTTCTTTCAACTATATTGCAATCGTTTCGATTAACTTATTGCAATCGTTATTACATCAAAACGTTTATTCTTTGTTCACTTAATGTTAGCATAAAACACTGTTTTCATTGGTGATGTAAGTTTTGCAATTTACTACATTTTTCGGCGCCCATAATAAATTTCGAATTCAAAACGAATTCATTGCGCGCCTAACAACAACAACTATTTATACGCTTTTGTTGCTGCGTGTTTACTTTGCTTTTGTAAATTGTACGTATTTGACCACATTTTACGTTTTTATCACTTTTCTGTCGCTTACACACATTACACATATTTTGCGTTCGACTTGATTTTGTATTAATGTTTTCTTTCTTATTAACACTATTGCTATGTTTCACTCGAACAATGAACAATGTGAACGTGATTGCGAATGCTTTGTTAAACAACTAAATGTAAATAACATTTTTTCATTTGACTTATTTTTAATTGTTTGGGTTGTTTTGTGTTTTGATTTCAATAAATAAATATTTGTTTAGAAAATCACAGTTTTGATTGTAACACGAATTAAACAAACAATTCAATATTTTTGTGCAAATTACTAAGTAACTTTTTGAGCCCATATGACTTGTTCTTCAAATAGTGAATGCGGTGGTGCTGAGTGGGTCTAGTCTTTAAGGCGAATAGTTTTAAATGGCTGCAACAACTTTAATTTACAATATATATTTTGAATTTTACAATGATCTTTGCAACAAAAAAATAATTTTGAGTTTGTTGAATAATGCGCTTTAATGACAAAGCATTTTGATGCAAGAGTGTGATTTCTGTGGCACCACAAAGTGTTGTGATTTATTTTATAGAACATTTTAAACGAGCAAATATAGCATTTCAAGACATTTTAATTGGATTCGAGATATCGGCAGTTAGCTTTAAGAAAACAAGATACATTTTACTATTGCTTCTTATATAATCTGATAAATATTTAAGGTAGGACTCTTGTTTTGCTTTCTAGCTCTTCACTTTCTTTATGTTTTCTTTGCCATTTTTCTTTATGTCTTCACTTTGCTTTTATCTTTTCCTCATAGTCTTTCGTTTACAGTTATAACTTGAGACGGTTTGTTTCTCTTATCTTTCCTCGACTCTTCAGTTTCTCTATTCACTGTTCTACTTATTAGCTGTTCTTGAAACTAATTGAATATTAAAAATAAACGTAAAGAATTTTGCAAGTTGTAAGCTCCAACTATTTGAGTATTAAAAATTTCGTAAGACAACAACTACAAATTTCTCTTAGGGCGATGTTATGCTGCCGGTTAAAAGAGAAAAATTACTCTCGCTCGCTCTCCCAATTTTCTCTTTTACATTGGAGCAACATCAATTTTATCCGTGACCGGCAGCATAACATCGCCCTTAGGCAACACAAAACAAATCAATTTGATATCTTCAAAACAAAGTGAGAGTTCGAAAATGTTAAAATTAGTTGCTTAGCACAAGAAATCCCAACGCCACAGAAATCATACTCTTCTCAGCTTACAAATACAAATATTTAATATACGAGTATATCAATTCAATTTTGGTGTACAGCTTTCATTCTTCATTCTTTGTCAACATTAAATTGGAAGTCTCACATTTAGATTTAACATTCGAATATCAAATATTCTACTCCATTTTATAGGCAATGTTCAGTAGATTGGTTGTCAATTTGTCTTCACTTCAAATAAGGTAATGAAGTCCGATTTATATGCAACAAACAAGTAGGTATCACACTTTTCTAAACTAAGAAAATAACCGTCGCAACACAAACTTTTATCACAAATCGAGATTTTCATGTTTAACCCAGATATGCCAAAGGTCCTATATGTAACTATATCTACATTTCAGAGGTTAGATTAGCAAATTGAAAGCAAAGTTACCGCAGCACCATCAAACGGGCGTACTAATGTAATACGATCGGCATATCTGGGTTAAAAATCAATTACCTTCTCTTTAGAGGCTTACAATATTTCCCTATTCACATATTGCAAGCAGTTTTTTTGCTTTTGCACTTCCCAATAATTACCTTCTCCACTGGTTAGAAAACGATGGACAAATGCAATAAATTTCATAAAGCCAATTCAAAAAAATTGCATAAGACTACAAGTTAGTAATGTTACTTTTATCCTAATAACAACAACAACGATAAAGCAACCAACAACTGAACTCTAACTGCAATTGCCACAAAAACTGTAGTCCTAACGAAAATTGTACAATTGAAAGTAATACAAAATAAATACAATAAATATTGCCGCGAAATATCAGTAGTCGAGTCGCTTTTTTAAGCGAAAAATCTCGGCATTATCAATGCTTGTGGTGTTGTCCATATTGAGATTGCGCAGTGTTGTCATTTCGGCCAGACGTTCTTCAATGTCGGTGTACATGCGCCGACAGCGATACACAGAGAGAGTCTAAAGAAGTCATTTTTAAAACAATGCTTATTGAAACAAAATTTTCAACTCGAACTTGAGATCCACTCGCTCACCTGCAAACACTTGCAATTCACTAAAATTGCATCCAGACTGTGGTCGGTCAGCTGCGTGCAGCCGCTAATGTGTAGCGTTCGCAAGCGACGCAAGTTACTCGTTAGCACACGAATTGTTTTGTCATTGATGTTGTAGCAATCGGACAAATCCAGTTCCTCTATGGACGGACAGTGCAGCACTAGTGTCTCCATGCCGATCAGCGATATCTGCTGGCAGTTGGAGAGCGAGAGGCGACGCAGCTCCACAAACTTGAGGCCATATATGAGCGAGACATCGGTGATCTTGTTGCAGCCCTTCAGATTGAGCGCCCTGAGGCCGCGCAACTGCTGTATGTTGCTGCCCTCAATGTCGGACTCATCAATCAGATTCAACTCGTAGGCTGCGAACATGGCTTTTTTACGATTGGCATCGCGCACAATCTCCTCCTCGGCTTTGCTGCGTAACGAAATCTTCATCGATTGGAGCGAGCTGTTGAGGGTCTCGCGTTCGGCTAGCGAGGTGACGGGCGCCGGATGAAAATTCTCCAGCGAACTGTAGCTGGGCGGTTTCAGTTCCAATTTGGAAAGATTAATGCCAGTGATGGCCATGTCGGTAACCTATAAGAAATTCTAACTCAATCGAAGGCACAAAGCAGTGATGAGCTCAAACAACACATTCTTTAATAGCAAAAGTATTTTACATAATTTTCACAAATGTTTAACGCCTGGTTTTAACCAATTTTTTTATAACTCAATAGTGAATATGTAGCTCACCCTAACGCAATCCTCCAGCGACAGCTCGCGCAGCCAGCGCAAATGCTGTATGATGCACTGCACCGACTCATCGGACACACCGTTGATGCAATGCCCCACATTCAAAATCCGCAGCGACGACAAGTTGCGCGCCAGCACTTTGATGCACTCCTCGCACACCTGCAAATAGGCCATGTACAGCTCCAGCAGCACATCATTGTGCGTGGCCGCCACGCCGTGTGTGATGCCCGCCGAACTGATACTCTCGCAACGCGATATATCCAGGCGCCGCAAGTGCTTAAGCGAGCCCAGTAACATCGCGCCGTCATTGGTGATAGCGCTGCAGCCAGCAATGTTGAGCTCCTCCAGCAGCGGCGTCGCAGTCACAATCGCCTCGATGCAGTCGTCGTTCACGCACATAGTGTCCGATAGATCGAGCACTACCAGCTGCGGCTGCGTCTTCAGAAATGCCTTTATGCCCACTGTGTTCAGTTGGCGACAGCTGGCCAGATGCAGTCGCTGCAGATTCAGGCCGCCATACTCCAGCTCGCAGAGTGCAAACAGCGAAGGTCCACCAATCAGTGTGTGGCTGAAATTGAGCTCGCGCAGGTTTCGCCGATGCAGCGCCAGCACGCGCATTATGAACTTGAACGTCAGTATGGACTCGCTGGGGCTGGCCGTGTGGTCGTTGGGATAGAAGCGCCGGTGAATGGCGTTGTGGTAGGCGATATGGCAACCGGACATGTCCAGCGTGTGTATGGCTTGTATGAGCGCAGTGAGGCGCAGCAGTATGGCATCGGACAGATACTGATTGTGGCGCAGCGACAGGTGCTGTATGCGGGCAAATGTCAGATCGACCACTAGCCGATCGTCGTTGTTGTCCAGAAACGAGCCCGACATGAAGAGCGGCGAACAGCGCGTCACTGTCAGCGCACGCAGGTTTGGCAGCTGTCGCATGATGGCGTAAAACTGCTTGTCGCCCAAATCAACGCTATCGAAGGTGATCTCCACTGCGGACTGGCCAATGTGCGCCATCAGCGCTTGCACCTGCCCGAAAGTGATCTCCTCCAAGCAGAAATTCCGAAATGGCCGCTGGCACTTGAGAAAGTGCACAGCCGGCGGCAGCCGATCCGATAGGCACACTTTGGCAAAGCGCACCAGTGCCTTGTCATTGAATGCCGAATCGGAGAGGGCAGCATGCCAGCGCTGGCAACTGGCGCCCGCCGCCTGCAGGTCCGAGTGATCGAGGTAGCCGAAAATATGCAGAATTATCTGCAACAAAACAAGACAACAATGATGGACACTGTAACTGACAATAAGTATATAAGTACAGCGGCATGCAAGCCAGTGTATCTTATCGCTGGCCGTGATTAGGTGGCAAATAGCGGCCGCGCTCAGTGCTTTATATCTAGTAATTAGTGACAGCGCAAATTGCCATTAGCGGCGCAGTACTTAATGCTACACAGTCATTGTCACGTGAACGCGCGTGTCTCACCTCCATGGGCAAATCGCCATAGCTGGGCGAACAGCAGGTACTGTACTCGGGCGGAGCGGTTTCTGCCATTTTCGCTACTTGCTGCCCGCTGCTAACACCCCGCCTTTTGCACAAATTCAATTAATATTCAATTTGCTTGAATTAAATTGCTCAAATTTGCAATGTCTGCGCAGCTTCCGCGGATTCCAGTGGACGTCGCTTTGGCTGATTTGACTTGAACACTGCTGGGTTCAGCGGTGGCACTTTTTCAATATCCAATTAATTTTGCTACACTATAATTTTTATGTTTGTGTTAAACACTATGTAATTTTTATTATTCTAGTCAGTTTGTTTCAATTTTCACTGAATGGTTTGTGTAACTTGTTTTGCTTGCATTCCAGCAACAGTAGATCGCCCGCTCGTTTGCCTTTGTCAGCTGCTTGGCCAGGCAGCGCAAACACCTGATTTTGTTTTGGTCCGGCCAACCAATGCTGCCACTTCTTAATTTCAAAATGCTATTCACAATGACATGTTGAATGAGTGAAAACAGCGAAAAGAGATACTTAGCAATGCTTTACGTGTGCTTATAAAAAACTTATATGAGTTCCAAAAATTGTCTCAACTTAATTCTAAACCCTTTCGACCACAAAGTTGCCTGGCAGCAAACTTCACCAATTTTGGCATCTTATAGCAAAAGCCACGATTGATTTATGGGTTTAATTTAAATAGGCACCAACAAACTAATATTTTTAGAAGTGAATTCAAAGCAAATTACAAAAATTTTACTGTTATCCCCAAAATAATTTACAATAATTTGCAGCGATATCAGGGAAAGTTTGTGTTCTAATTGAAGTCTACGACTTGGGCGCGTTTGATCAAAACCCTGTTTCTTTAATAATGGTTAAATTAAATAAAAAAAATTATAATGTTTTCAAAAATATGAAATAATTTTTTTGTAATTAACACAGGGTAAAATTCGGGGTCGAAAGGGTTAAGCAAGAAGACTCCCAACTCTTGAAGCCTTTAGAAAATGTATAAGTATGTAATAAAGTAACGATATTTGTAGGTCAGAAAAGAAAACCTGGGCGAAACTCGCTACAGCAAATGATTCGAAAAAAATTATTCACAGACCAAATACAGAACGTTGCGATATTTCATTTTGTTGAGACCGTCCACAAACAAACTCGCATGAATGGAAAAATTTACAAATTTTATAATGATAAATAATAATAAATAAATGTTATTTCTAATAAACAGATTCAAGTCGCCTGACTATATTCGTCGAGGAAAAAGCCGAACAACCGAACAAAATTTGCCGCTTGTAGTGATTTTTGGTTCCTCTATAGGAGAAGATCCAGGACCAATTTACTTTATCGACATATTACAATACTGTAATCAGTGCATTTACATCCTGTATAATGTCCTTTATCAAATCAGTGTAGTGGTGGTGTTAACCCTTCTGTCAGTGCGAAAATTGTCCACCTTTCATTAAATTGAAGGTACCCGAGTACCTTCGCACAATTCGTATGGGAAATGTGAAAATTATAACGCAAAAATTAAAGAAAAATGTTATTGGCTTCAAAACAAAGCGTTATTCATTGAAAATTCAAGTTTAAAACATTAAACGTAGGTATATTAAGGGGGGCTTTCCCGTTTTTCGGTTTCAAAAAATCGTTTTTTTCTTTTTACAGAAATCGATTTATAAATACTATAACAATATGAAGCCAAAGTTTCATAATGAAATATGCAATAGTTTTGAAGTTATAGCCAAAAATGTTTCGGCGCGCACAGCCTCGCGTACGCTTTAAAAAAACTTTAAACGCGTTTTTCTCGAAACCATGTTTTTGTGACGTTTTTTACACTTTTTTTCGGATCTAATGAACCGATTTGGATAAAGCTGAATTTCACGTGTTCACAAATGATAGGATCATAGGATTTTTTCAATATTGTGAATTTTCGATTTTTAACAACACTTTTAGTACCAAAATTTTGCAAAAAAATCGATTTTTTTTCAAATTTGCGCCAAATTTCACCAAGTTGAAATTTTTCAAAAATCCTCCGATGTGCGATAACTAAAACTATGTAATTAATGAAAATGATGGTCAATTTGATTTCAGATAAACCGTACCCGAGAAAAGTGTAAAAAACTGGGAGTATGTTTTCCAAACAAGGCAACATAAGTACTTGGCAAGCCGGCGGCCATTTTGTTTTTTTTCAACTCACTATTGTAACAACAAACAAAATAAAAAAGAATTACAACATTTTATCAAACTGTCTTTCCAAAATTAATTCTTGAAAAACACCTCATTTTTCGACGAAAAACGGGAAAGCCCCCTTAACAGTGAAATAATAAATGCAGAATTTTCGTGTTTTAAGTGGTGGCTTACGTTGATTGGAAAAGACATTGCACGAGGCTTTTGGCCGGTCGTCAGAGTTCCTTTGGGGTGCTACTGGCTACTGGAAAAATACAAAATTATCACTTTTTGGTTTTATTTACCCATTATTAGAGAAACAGGGTTTTGATAAAACGCGCCCAATTCGTAGACTTCAATTAGAACACAAACTTTCCCTGATATCGCTGCAAATTACTGCAAATTATTTTGGGGATTACAGTAAAATTTTTGTAATTTGCTTTGAATTCACTTCTAAAAATATTAGTTTGTTGGTGCCTATTTAAATTAAACCCATAAATCAATCGTATCTTTTGCTATAACATGACAAACAGGAGAAGTTGCTCTCAGACAACTTTTGGGTCGAAAGGGTTAATAAATGTTTTCTTAACCAATTTTTTACCGCCCCTAGATCCCGTGGACCGATGTTGAAAATTTTCATAACACAGCCTATTTAGAGCCTCCGTATGCCATTTCTGCTTTCAAAAAAATTAAAAAAAATTTTTTTTTGGACTGGAGCAGAAGTGACTTTTAAGACACGCTGGCAAAATACGTAAGCCAAATTCGGATAATTACACATTTTTCAAGTTTAAGTTACTGTTTCTTTTTAACTACGCATCGAAAGTAGTTGCAACCAAGGAGAAAATTGGAATATAATGCGATTCCCATGTTTTCAAGGACACACCAAAATATTTAGAAAACTGAAAGTTTCATAATTTGTATGTCAACTTTGTTTTTTTGGTAAGCAGTATTAAGTGTTTTATTAAAAACAAAAATTCATTCTGCATTAAAAAAAAAAATTGTTTAAACCCCTTAAAAAAGGTGGTCCTGTTTATACCAGTTTTACACTAAGTGAAACCCTAAAATTCGGAAATAGTTGTTCGCAGTTTGAAAGCCAATGAATGTAGCTTTCCGATAATGTAAAAATATTTAATATGCGTTAGAAACTGTTATTTTCAGAATTTTTCGAAGTTGCCGTCTCTTTAAAGACACGGCGGTAAAAAATGGGTTAACTTGCATGTGCATTATTCCAAACCTAATTTTAAGGTAGGCAGCCGCATTTGGAAGCAAAAAGCTTGGTAGTAAGTCAACAAACGGTTTCCCTGTTTTCATACGCAAATGTTTTTCAAATGTATTTCAATCTTTTATCAGATACAATTACGGATCCACTACAAATATTAACCAACCATCAGGCATCTTCATCTTATTATAAAACAAAAATTTTAATATTGTGGAACAATTTATGTCTACTGTCTTCCACAATTTTCGTTCGTCCTTTCATTCTCGATACCCGCACTTGAACAGCCACAGCGCCAACTATGCACCTGAGACTCATTTGTTCCGTTGCACCATTTCGCATTCAAGGCAGCCAAATCGCTGCATTTTGGTCCACATTTACTGACTGCAAAAGTGTGCACAACTCTTAAAAACACAAAAATGCAAAGTGCATTGCGGCTGCATTTGCAAACTGATTAAATTGCCGGTCGCGCACTGCAAAGCCAAAAAGGCCAAAATAAAATTTGCATGAAAAAAAATCACAACAAAACTTTATACAAATACATGTTAAAACACTGGCGGCGCAATTTCTAACATCTGTGGTGCTTTTTGTTGTTATTTTGTTGCAATGACTTTATTAAATTAGCACGCGCTGCATTAAAAATGCATAACACAGGCAGCGCGAGCAGCAGAGACACCTTTATTTGTTTGCAAGCGCACAATACAATTTGTATCCAGAAGATTTTTTTCATCAAGATGTGAGTGTGTGTGTGTGTTTGTGTGGCTATGGATGTGTGCGCTCGTGCCCACTAACCCCACTAACCCATGTTAACATTGCAGCCGGTACCACTGGCTGTCTGCCGGTCTATCCAGTCAGTCTGCCGGTTTGTGGCTATCGTCAAATCTGCTGCCTGACACGTGCGGTGCCGACTGAGGCTAAAAACTAGAAGTCAAAGTGGTTGCTGGCTGTCTGTTGTTTTTTTATTCACGATGTTGTTGTTGTTGCTATTGTTGTTGACTATAATTTGATGTTACAAATGTCGCCTTTGACAGCAGCATGGTACCACAGCCAACATTAGCAACAACAACAACAACAACAACTGTAGCAACATTAGCGGTGCACACTTCAAAGTGATTTGCGCCAAACGAACGCGTGCAGTAATTTAACCACAAGAGGGACACACGTTTATGAGCGTAACATCACAGTTACACCAAACAGCAGCAGCAGCAACAACAAAAACAACAATCAAATATTCATAACACTCGTGTCAAAATGTGGGTATACTATATGTAATATTTTTTTTTCTTTTCTTTTTAGTGACAAGCTGGACCGCCGACCTCCTCGGCACGCACTTTTTTACGACTCCCTCGTATTGAAATCGCCATCAAACTTCTTTGAAACTCCCTTTGCCGTTCGCCAGCACTTATGGACATATTCACTTTATTGTTGTTATTATTGTTATTGTTGTAGTTGTTTGGCAGGGTCATTGCGTAAGCGAACAAATTAAGCCATAAAACAGTAGCCGACGTTCAACTATTTATTTGACTGTCTCCCCTTCTCTGCTATTTGCCCGTTTATGTGTTGACAGCGCCAAATTAAATTGCTCGACTAAGTTCAGTAAAGTCGCGACACCGCGTGCGGGACCTCCAACTGTCCGAGAGCAACAACAACAACTAAATAATATGAACAACATTATTTCGAGCATTTTTGCGACTAGTTTGTCGCACGCACAATTGGCCTCACGTACACACCAAAAAGGTCAGCCACATTTATGTCGACACGCCTGTCCGTTTGCCTGTGCATCATTTTTCGTTGATCAAATAAACTTACACATTACGTTTGCTGTTCATCTTAGCTACAACATGTCTTCATGTGTTAAAGGTACGAATTGAAGTACATAACCCTTAACCCATTAAAGCCGGGTACCAGTTCCGCCCATACGATTTTGATGAAATTTCATACACGACCTGGAATTGACCCAAAATGATCAAAAACAAAATTTCAGCTTTCTATCTCTGCACGTTGCTGAGATATTCATTGGGTATTTTTTACCCATTAGGCAGCAATGGTAGCTTTTTTTCCATACTTTTTAAAGTGATTAGCTAAACACGTGAACAAAAGATGTATTGTTTACAGGTGAGTTAGGAGGCAGATTTTTGTGAAGTTTCGCCACATTTTCCACCTCCGGAAAATTCACAATTTTTAGAGTCTGGTAACTCTAGCTAGATGGCGGAATTTTAGGGTGACCTCTACTAGACTAAGGTAGTTTCCATCTTTACCCCAACCATCCCTATCAATGATTTTGAGATATCTCTACCACGAACTTTTCTGTGACTTTTTTAAAAAGTCAATTTTCATTGGTAAATGTTTACCCATTAGGCAGCAATGGGTTAAGTACACGCATCGCATCTTTATGGTCTTCTCTTAGTAAATGTATTGGATTACAAAGTGCAAATATAGAAAAAATATATATTCATTTCTATTGTCAGCTCGAGAAGAGGGCCCGAGTGTTCCCAAGTAAATGAAACTGGTTTCAAGGCATCCAAGTTGACGATTTTTGATTGAATGACAATTGTTTTTTTTTGAGATGCACATGGAATAATTGCAGCAATACAAGCTCTCCTGAGCGCTCACCCCCGCTCTAAAACAGCCCTCCACTGCCGCAAATCTCTTAATGAGATTTCAGCGCAGTACACAGTGCACCTCTGCTGGGTGCCTGGGCACAAGGACATAGAGGGTAATTGTATAGCCGACGAGTTGGCAAGAGCAGGCACGGAGCTGCAATCCATCAGCGCGGTGGAGGTAGTGGGAATACCACTCTCCACTTGTAAGTTACACCTTGGAAAGGTATACTCGAGCAGAGCGAACACTAGATGGCGCAACGAACAAACGTGCACCATAACTAGACAGATCTGGCCTGTGACCAACCAGAGCAGATCCAAGGAACTGATCCTGCTGAACAAACCCTCGATAGGGATTGTTGTGGGAGTCATTACTGGACACTGCCTCATTGGCCTACATGCTAGCAGACTTGGGCTGCCTTATAACGATTTCTGCAGAAGCTGCAGGGACGAGGACTGCGAGGAGACCGTCGAGCACCTCCTCTGTACATGTCCAGCGCTTGCGAGAACGCGCTTACGACACCTGGGTAGGCACTTTCTGAGTTGCTTGGCTGATCTCGAAAAGACGTCACCAAGCAACATTTACAAATTCATTAGAGCCTCCAAGTGGCTCCAATGAACACTGGAATTGGATAGGTGAAGCTTCCCCCCCCCCCCCCGTGGTAACACAATGGGCCACAAGGCCTAAGTGATGCCCTAGAGGCGACCACTTAACCTACCTACCTACCTACATGGAATAATTTCCGTCGACTATCTTTAAAAAGAGAAAAAAAACATAACAAGCGAATATTGTGCAGCGTTATTGAATCAATTGAGTTATAAAATCCAAAGAGATCAGCCTTATTTAAGGAGAAAAAATAAGTCCTCCGTGCACCGACTCATATTGAATGCAACTAAATGAATGGAAGTACAAATTTATCTCTCATTCACCGTTAACCCGTCAAAATGGCGCACATATATTTTCAAACATATTAACCCTTTCGACCCCGAATTTTACCCTGTGTCTCGATATTACTTTTTAGAATTAAATCATGAAACATTTTCCTAAGAAGTGTGCACACGACATTTGAAGTCGCCACTCCTCTTTGTTAGAGTTCTAGAGCTAGTTTGCTTATGAAACATTTTAGCTTAACACGGGTTAAATAAATTTTGTATCAATATTTTTTAATTACAGAAATATTATTTAATATTAATGGAAAAATACAAAATTATCACTTTTTGATTTTATTTAACCGTTATTAAATAAACAGGGTTTTGATCAAACGCGCCCAATTCGTAGACTTCAATTAGAACACAAACTTTCCCTGATATCGCTGCAAATTATTGGAAATTATTTTGGGGATTTTTGTAATTTGCTTTGAATTCACTTCTAAAATTATTAACTTGTTGGTGCCTACTTAAATTATATCCATAAAACAATCGTAGCTTTTGCTATAAGATGACAAATAGGTGAAGTTGCTCTCAGACAACTTTGGGTTCGAAAGGGTTAACAACATCACACGAGATTTTGATTAAATCAGAAAATTGAATCTGAGGCGTTTTGAATATATCAAAAAGTTGGACCATCGTTGGTATACAAAGTCAAAAGTAGATAAGGTTGGAAAATATGAAAATTAAACTTTTCGAAAAAGTTTTATTTTTATAATTTTATAATATTCTTTACTCAAATTACTCTCATGCCATACGCATACATAAGAACATATATCCTCATACTATGCTAAGAAATTTATTGTGATTTTAGCTGATGTTTTACTTAACCCTTTCGCTACAGATTTTTACTGGGGAAAGTTAACATTTTTAATTTTACGTTTTAGGCTTCTATGTGGTTATATTAGCAACATTCCATAAGACATTTATGAATTTTTATACTCGGACCCTGTATTTTAGAGTGTTTTTCTATGAGAGCAACCACATCGTTGTGGCTGTAATAATTAGGTACTTAAACATAAAACTTTTCACGCATAACGAAAATTTGAATATTTCTTCTTTTATTTCAGCCAAAATTTAAAAAAAAGGTATCTAAATTGAAAGAAAACGTCAAATTAAAAATTTCTCTAATTTTTTCTGCTTCTTCTTCCTTTACTATGTCAAGATATACCATTACAAAAACGTGTATACTTCTCTTCATTAAACTTAAATATTCAGTTTATTAATTTCGTATTTTTCCTAAAACTTCAAACTATTCTAAGGACCAACAAAAAATGTATTCTTGAAACTACAGAGGGTGCAGACGTCCACAAAGTAGCATGTTGCCATATGGCAACAAAATAGTGAAAGGGTTAAGTATAGTTTAGCCGATTTTGCAAGAAATCGTTTTTTTGCAATCTGGCTTGTTCTATATTTCACTTTCATGTGGAAGTGAAGAGAGATTAATTCAATTAAAGATTCCAACTTGACGATTTCAATTGAAGATTTCAATTTTAATTGAATTCACTTAGACATGAAAATGAAATGCAGAAGATGCCTAAATAACTTTAGTTTAATTATCTCTATGAGAAGTACTTCCTATATATTATTACATAAAACTATTATACATCAAATTATTAAAGAACAAAAAACCTAAGCTCTTCAACAGTGAGGGGTTTGAGAGTTTCCGTATCTTTGAATAGAATACTTTTAGCTGGTTTATAGACGGGTTAAAAGATTCATTTAGCGGCTTGTCTTCATTACAAATCTAGGGATCCACTTTTCGGAGCGCGAAAGCAATAACAACATCATAAAACCACATTTTGTTGTTCTTACCGTTCATACTTCATACTAACAACCATGGTATAATATTTTTGATAATGTTGTTACGCAAAGCATTTTGCGTTCATGTGCACGCTGTGCCTGACTTGGAGCGTGGACGTACTCGGTTTCATAACAGAATAATTCTGTTACTTTAAATTTGTATTTTAAATGGTTATCTTTGAAGACTACAAATGCTGACAAAGTATAAAAGTTGGTAAAACTGGGTAATAATTAAATTACTAATGAACTCATTTCTAACAAAAAAGTTTACATATCGATGCTTTATATTCATTAATCTCTATCTGCAAAAACACAAGTTTTCAGGATAGCAAAGAAACTTGTTTTATTCACTAATTGTAAAAGTTCAAATCAATCAATGCACTAGAAAGTTAATAAAAAACAAAGGTCATTAAATTCTCCACGTAAAAAGCTTTCAATAATCTGAGTTATTGCAACTCTAATATGTTGGAAATAAGAAGATAGAGATTATTGACTAAAACTAACTTTGTTATGAACCCTTTATGGTTTTTTTTAAATTTTTAAATGTCGCTCTTGTAGGAGGAAATTATAACAATTTCCTATTAACAGTAAATGCTATTAAATACAAATTTAATATTCATATTGCAACATTACGATTACTTCGACTTCGCCTAGTTGACAGTATAAGAATAGTAGATACTGACTCTCTGGTGTAAAAGCAGACTTTGTTTCTTGTAAATGATTCGACTTACATTCTACATTACATTCTTACATTCCACTCGCTTCGTAATGTTCTACAAATATACTTATTATTTTGGTGAATATTAAAATGGTAAAAAAAATGACCAATAAAAAGTTGGTTTCATCAGTGGCGCACGCAACGAAGGTGTGAGGGCTTAAATCTTTTCAAATATCTGTTTGTTACACAAATTTTGGTTGACAAACGTAGTTTATAATGGTATTTACCTCGAAAGTTGTTTAACGAAACCTCCCTAAATGAAATCCTGTGTGAGCCACTAATGGCAGCCCTATTTAAAAGTGGGCGTATGACATCCATTTTTAATATGATAAAAAGTCTTAACCTATAAATTGCTTGTACCAAATTTGAAGGTGATATCTTAATTCCTAAATTTTTGCGACAACCATACATACATAGTTGGTCAGACAATTGTTTGATAAAACAAAAAATCATGTAAAAAGAGGCTATTGCATTCAAAAATATTCGTCGTTGTAATAAAAGAAATAATAAAAATGCGAAAAACAAAAATTAAATAAAAACAAAAAGAAAATAATTAAAATGCGAAAAACAGATTTAAAAGCGATATTTTCGTTCGAAATTAATACCATAGACGACAGATATATCACCAAATAAGTAGTTTAACAACTATTGAATAAATCCTCGCTATATCTTCATAAGTTATGAAGTTCTTGGTTTTCTTATCGACCATAAGAAATATTTCAGATTTGTAATTTCTTTTCGTTGCTTTTAAGAACAAATTTGAACAATATGTTTTAGACCTCAAACAGTATTTATTTTATATTTTATCGATCATAAACTCCTTAACTCTTTCGACCCCAAAGTTGCCTGAGAGCACCTTCACTATTTGCCATCTTATAGCAAAAGCTACGATTGATTTATGGGTTTAATTTAACAAATTATTATTTTTAGAAGTGAATTCAAAGCAAATGACAAAAAGTTTACTGTTATACCCAAAATAATTTCCAATGATTTGCAGCGATATCAGGGAAAGTTTGTGTTCTAATTGAAGTCTACGAATTGGGCGCGTTTGATCAAAAACCTGTTTCTTTAATAATGGTTAAACAAAATCAAAAAGTATTAATTTTGTATTTTTTCATAAATATTATATAATTTTTCGGTAATTAAAAAATATTGATACAAAATTTATTTAACCCGTTTTAAGCTCAAATTGCTCAAAAGTAAACTAGCTCGAGAACTCTAACAAAGAGGCGTGGCGACTTCAAATGTCGTGTGCACACTTCTTAGGCAAATTTTTCATGATTTAAATACCAAAAAGTAATATCGAGACACAGGGTAAAGTTCGGGGTCGAAAGGGTTAACTAACATTAACATTTTGCTAAACTATCATAAACACATTTTTTAAGATTTGGCTCTCACCAGTGGGGCACACATGAGGAAAAATTGTTGGTGAAAAATATGGTTTCATACTCCCGAAAATTTCGCAGGAATGAAATAAAAAATTCCATTTACTTTAGTATGTACGAGTATAACATAGAGTTCTATGTACATATCTCATATGTACATACATATGTACGAATGTATGTCGCATTCATACATTTGTAGGTGGTGACACCGAATGGAATGCACGAAGGCAGCTAAAAAGTACGAACACATCAAAGAACCTCCCAGTATTCGTGCACGGCCCATAAGACAGTGCACGAGTATTTGTAGGTACACAAATGAACCAAAAAAAGTATAGACACACGAAGATATGTGCGGGAAACTGTTATGTATCCATGCGACATGTATATACGAGCGGGACTCAGCTATGTACACGTGTGTAAATACACGACGGCGCGCAGATTGGCTGCAGCACCAATTCACCGCGTGGAGTGTAGGGTGGGATGAGTGAGTATGTATGTGTGTGTGTGTGTGTATATGCGTCAATTTAGACGTCTGTGTGCGAGTATATGCCGAACAATCTGCTGCTATATGCAGTACAAGGCCGACTGTAGGTGTCTACATTGTGGCTGCAGTTGACAGTTGAATTTCGCCGAATTGCGCCTCGCACTTTACTTTTCCTATACGCAGCAGCACAGACAGTACGCGCACATCCTACGGACAACATGTAAGCCGATATGTTTCCACAACAATTACGCGAATCATCAACAATTACGCCCCAATCAAACACCAAGGAACGCTAAAATTCCTAAAGCAATGCAGCCAAAGACAAAGCAGAAAGCGCGAGCAGCAGGCGGTTTGTTTGGATTCGGCGCAAACAATGCAGCAATTTAGAAAACTCTTAAAAGTTGCTGACGTGCACAACTGCGCGTAGCACCTCCGCCTACAATTCGTGGCACCGCTAATGGTCGCGATCCTTTACAAATGCGATTTGAATGCGCAGCGGTATCCTTGCGCTCGTTCAAAAAGTATTACGTTACACCATAGGAGCTTCTGGTCGTTGTGGTTGTGGTTGTTTTTGTTGTCTGATTTGATAAGATAATTCAGCACAATTAAATCGAAATAAACGCGAATAAACAATAATTTGCAATAACAATGCACATCCTCCAACGTACTGGCGTGTCCTGGCAAAACAACACAACCAACTACAGCGCGGACTCCTCGAGCGTTCTGTCGCATGCGGTGCGCACAAGACAGCCGGCCAATCTCTCTCTGGCCGACACCGTGGTGCGGTTTTCCTGCCTTCAGCGACGCGACCGTTTCCCACTAGGGGAACCGAACACAATGCCGCGGCCGCGGCACCATAGTTATTGCGATAAAAGATCAGATTTCAGATTGCATATCACAGAAGGTGATCGACAGCTACTGGTGGTGCTGAGCGGGAGAAGCGGAGCAAGAGAACTGGCTGCAAATAAATAAAAGATAGAATAAAAGACAACTGGGAGCATAGTTGGCGCAACTAGCTGGGAACAGTTTTTGGTGCATGATGTGCGAGTTATTTTAGTGAGGTACTAGTAGCGATACTAAATAGTTCTGTGAGATATGACAGGAGCAAAAAATTTTAAGAGAATGAAGCTAGCGAAACTCAGTAGAGAGACTCTGCCCCATTTCGCATTCTTGCTTATTTGAGACCCTCAAAATATTGGGTCAAAGAAGGTATCGAAATTGAAATTTTTAATACACTTTGAATTACCGAATAAAGCTGAGCTGATTAGTTGACTGTTTACCAAATTTCATTAACAATTCTATAATCAAATCTGATTGTTTTTTTTATAATCATGACATTACGACTTTTTGAAAATGTATGAAAATTTTAAAAATTTGTTTCTCTTACTTATTATTACTTATTAAAGAAGGAATCGAAATTTGAATTTTAATACACTTTGGATTACCGAATAAAGGTGAGATGATTAGTTGACTATTTACCAAATTTCATTAACAATTTTGATTTTTTTTTTTGTAATCATGACATTGTCAATTTTTGAAAATGTATGAATGCCATGCAAATTTTATTAAATTATTTCTCTTACTTACTTATTAAACTGGCCTTAACAACTTGATCCTTTTATCGGAGACACGGTCTCCCTTTTCGCTGTCGACCTTCAACTACCGCGTCGAACACCTTTTTCGAGGGAGCTTCATCGTCCATAGCCGCTGGAGGTTGATTCATTTCTCATTTCATTTTTCTGTTGATTACACTGTGCAAGTCGAAAATTTCGAAATCGATAAATTTTTTTCTAACTTGACTCTGGGTCCAAAGCCATTTCATATTCACCTTCGCAATCAATTTAATGTTAAAAAATATATTCAGAAAAAACAAAAGTATACATTTTTATATTTCATTGTAAAGGGAATTTCACAGGCTACAATATGGTAGCAAACTTATTGTTCTTTAGTAATGGATTTTTTCGAGAAAAAAATCCGTTAACAAAAAATTTTTATAAACAAATTTTTGTTTCGCTTTTTATTAGTACATCTTACGTATCTAACGTTGCACATCAAAAGAAAGGTATGAACAATAATATACTTTTCGTTTGATATCCATATCGTGTAAATCAGTTGGAGATTAATTGAGTTTTTTTTTATAAAAACTTTGAAATTTGACGCCGAGCCACGCCTTTTATGGGCATTTCCCAGGCAAAATTTTTAGTTTGTTAGATGCAGGAGCCAACCCTCTATATAAAAGCATACTCATTTATTTTTTCCACGAGGGTTCGCTATACTGTTTTTATGCCTCGACGAAAGTGGGGTTTTTGTCGAAAACACAGTTTGAATGTATTTTTTATGGATTGGTGTCTTAAGCAAATTTGTTGGTCGTTAAAATATCTACAAACTTGCCGAAAACAGTAAAGCGATATTCGGAACGATTTAGGACCTATTAGCATTTAAACGTTCGAAGACTTAAGCGACGAACTCGACTAAAATGAGCAAACTTCAAAGTCGGATTTCTCTTAAACTAGAGCCAATCCAGCCAAACGGATCTCAACTCAGTATACCTATAGAAAAGTCCTCTGTACGTCCCCCCCATGTCTGAATTTTTGAGGGTAAATTTCACGCACAGTGTTATCATTTCTCATAGTAACTAAATACAGGGAAATTTTTAATTTGTAAAAACATACATCTTGATTTGATTATGAAGTTCACACAATATATAAATATATATTTGTGTACTTAACAAATTCAGAAAAAAATTATATTCCCACTGTTACTGCGAACTATGTGATGTTTTTAGCTTAATTCTAGTATTTTATGACTTAAACTTATGACCTAACGTATGTAATTTGAACTACATTGATCGATCACCAAAATGATCACCAAATTATATGCCGACCTGTACATCTGATCCTTCCCCTAACAACTATGACTATGACTACATGGCTTATGAACTAACCGGAAATATTCATAATTATTAGAATAAATTGCACCAAATTACACAAAAATTGCTTGAAAGAAAGTGATGCAGGATCTGCTTCTGAGGCGGTCAAGGCTGCGTAAAAGATTTGGTAAAAGTAGTAAAGGCGCTGCTTGACCTAATAGCGTCTGAACTGAAGTTTTCTAATTTAGGTCCATGGACGCGTAAATTTCACAAGTTATAGAAGCAATAACAAAATTGTTTCATTTAAGGGGTATTCCAGTCTAGAGTCTCGATTTTGAGGTGATTTTACAAAATGATTTTATAACAAAAACCAGTGATCATTATTACCATCCATGTTGTTATCAGTTTTTTATGGATACTTAAAAATGTATAATAATTGAAAAAAAATCAAAATAGAAGTCGTTAGTGGCCGACAAAGTGGGGACCCAAAAAAAAAGGTGTCTTCTGGTTGACGTGATTCCAATCTTCCTGGTGATTTGAAACATAAAAATAAGGTTAATTATTATTAAACAAGGATGTAGAATTGTCTGGATGTAGCCGATTTGAAAAAAAATTGTTGCAGAAAATGGCGTCTTTGGCGTAATTTTTTGCCTCCTTTTTTTCAACTTTGGTAATTTAAAAAAATAGCAAAAAAAAACAAATTACAAAAACCCCTACGTCGAGAAAATTTTGATAATATTACGAAAGTCCTTTACAAATTTCAAGTAAATCGGTGCATTATAACTTGAGATATCATGTCAACCGTATCGAAAAAAGTAGTTTCGAAACTAAAACTGAAACTTAAAACGTGTTTAAAGTTTACAGTCTCATTTCGAGCAGTCTGAGTGGCGCGTCACAAAATTAACTACAACTCCGAAAATAATTCGAATTATGGTAATCCTCTTAAAGGTCTAAACTTTAAAAATATGAAAAAATCTAATCGAATTTCTAGACTAGAATACCCCCATGAAAAATTCTGAATTTTTTACGTTCGAGTTCGAAAAAAGTTGCTGAAAAAAAGTCTGAAAACGTAAAAAATAATTTCAACATTATCAAAAACTGCAACTGCAACCTTAGTACTTATTATAGAACTCTAGGTTCATGTCAGCTGATTAACAAGCTTTTGTGGAATTCGTAGGGATGAAGAAGAAATGGTGATCCTAGATCTTTTTTACATATCGCACACCCACTACAAAAGTGACACAACTCAAATTGTTTAATTTTCGGGTTTATGTGTTAATACTGTGCACAATGCATCTATCTACCAATAAGCAAAAGCTCAGTATATTTTGTTGTTGTTATCTGTTGCCAAAATACAGTTAGGTCTCTTTTCATGTCGATAAGTTTGATGCTATTTGATCGCTGCAGCTCAATGCAAAAGAGTCCTAATTCAAATTGTGACACTTTTGACGAAATAAATTTTTGTTGAAGTTAATTTTAAGTAAAGTTGTGACAATTTTAGTATATATTTTCAAATAAAAAAATTGATTTAGAATTTTCAAAATTTGTCTTTCAACTTTTTAACTGTCATTTATAATTATTAAATTCAGCAAAAGTGACATAACTTAAAATAATTCGGTAATTATTGAATTAAAATATCGTCAAAAAAGTCGCAACTCTAAATTTTGGATTTTCTAGTGTAAAATAAAAAATCTTTGTAACCTATCCTAAAGCATAATCTGTAGGGATTTTTTACTAAACGATCTATACGTTATTTTAAAAAACTGTTTATTCAGCTCAAAAACAGTTTTTTGCGTTTTCTGAAAAATTAAAAATTTTGAGTTGTGTCACTTTTGTAGTGGGTGTGCGATATATCCAACATTTTCTCAAAATTACAAATTATGATGATTAACTTTCTAAGGCGTAATGGCTTGAAAAACCTCAAATTAATATGTGGAAGGTTCGAAACCCATAGATAACTTAATTTTTCTCTATTTAAGGGATGAATACTTATCTCTTTTACCTCTTTCCTACCATGGCGCCTTTTCAGCGATCACTGCTAGAACGATGCTTAAACTAACTGTCATCTGCCTAAATGTTTCTAAATATATGTCTTCTTCTATCTAAACCTCTCACCAACTATGCTCTGAAAACATACCAAAACCTGCTTACCCACTTGCGTCTCGTTTCGTGATCCGGAGGCCCATACGCTTTTTTGTCGTTGCATTCAGCATCAATTGCAACTATTTACAAAGTGTGATTAATTGAAATGTTAACTAATTAAGCAATTAAGTGCGACAATCTAAAAACTGAGACAGCACCAAATAGGGTCAAAAGCCCACGCCAGTACTTGATCATGTCATGGTGCCCATACGCCACAACAAACGAGCGCAAACAAACCCAACAGTTGCGGCTTACAAGACGCAAATTTGAGGATTAATGTCAGCGCCAGTCGAAAGGCAATTGTCGGCGCGTGTGTAACACGGCGCGCGACGCATCTCATAATCTTCGCTAATTAAATTAAACGCCCGTGGAGACGGCGCGCGGCGTTGGCAGTACGAGGAGTTGTGCGTGTGCCTGCGCCTATCGGGGGAGACGGAGGGAGTGCGGCCGCTGTATGCTAATGCGCGCGTAGTGCTGTGATGGGTACATGCGGCCGCCTGTTGCATGCGGCACATGCGTCGTGAGCGCGCGTAATTTATGCGCCGCACTTGCGGACGTTGACATGTGGCGACAGGGATGTATTAATTAAAGTTAGAGTCGGCATTTAATTGCCAAACAAATGAGTAGTGGCGACGCTGGCAGCCAGCAGCCAAGAAGGAGCAGCCAACTGGCTTTTCATACATTTCCGGTTGACATAATTTTGCGTGGCTTATGCGGTGGCTGCCAGCTTCTGGGAGCATCAAAACTTTGGCGGCTAATATGAGCGGGCGGCGAGCTGAAACAATAAACACTGAGACGGCGTTGAAGGCGGCGGTCTGGAAGAAAGTCAATGTTGGTTTTATTATTTGAGACAATTGTTGCATACAAATGAAGCGCGCGGCGGTGAAACAATTTCTAAGAAGCAGCGTTAAGACAGACGGATTCTATCAATGGGCCGGCAACAATGCTGTGATGACCGCACGTTTGCCATCATTTATGGCATTTAGATGGAATTGCTTGTTGTTTGAAACCTAAAATTAACAAACCCCCGAATAAAGTGTCTGTGAATGTAGCTTTGAAAAAAAATTTGATCACCGAGACTGTCAACAGTCAACACAATAACAGCTATACTGTCAAATTTTGTTAAAGTTGTTTCATAAAATGCTAAAAAGTCTATCAATCAACGCCACAAATTTGCCATATCATAAAAATATATCACATGCAAATCTCCAAAATGCGCCAACAAAATTGAAATGTCTTGACAGCGCACATTTGATATTTCGTTTGCACTGAAAATCCATTTTTGCAATCACAAAACAAAAAAACAATAATCAGTCGCGAAAATTATGGCCCAATACTGCTAATGCACATCCTGTCACACGCGTATCCTTGCACTACTTCTTTTTGTTTTGTGGTTGTTGTCATAATTTACGTGTTCGCCGCATTAAGCAGCTCCTTCCGTTCGCGCTTACCGCATCAATCAACGTGCGATTTCCGCGCTGCGTTCGTGCACAGCCCACCGTCGCACAGTGATTCGTTCCATAGACAAAATTTAAAAAATTTATAGTCTCAGGATTTAACGATTTTGATGCCATTTGAAAGGTAAAATTCCAACTAAGAAAACCCAAAAAAATCTATGCAAAAAATTAATTAGAGTCTGTGCAAAAGCGGCTCAAAGTTGAAACTTTTTTCACAAAAAAATTTAAACATATATTTTCTGTTTTTTAGTCTATTGAGTAAAATAAATTGTAAAAATACATGGTTACCAAGAAGCTGCTGAAACATTCAATATAGATTAAGAATTGATGTGGCCATTTTCGCTTTTAATGTTATCTCAAAATTTGCAAAGCTGAGGCTTTTACTTCACTTTTAATTTAAAATATTTTTCTAAATTAAAAATCTGAAAATTGGCAAAACTTAGAGGAAAATATCTAAAAAGTATGTGAAAATATGTTCCAGGATTTTTTTTATTTTAAGAAGCATTCTTTCTTTGTTGGATAATGTAAATACATCCCCCGATATCTTCCAATCTCAAAAAATAATTATATTTGAAAAGTGGTCTAAACACCTATTTTTCGACAAAATTTATTTTATTCATCCCTAAAAGTATGCAATCGCATGAAAAATTGAAAAAAAATACACAAATGCAAAACATACTTCTATTGTTATCATTTTTATTGCAAAACTAAAGGGTCCTCATACAATTCCTTTTACTTTTCAATTTTCAACGTTGACGCAACTGATTAAAGGTAAAATCTGAAAAATCTAGCCAACACACTTGGAGTTTCCAAAAAATGATGAAAATTGCAAATTTAAGTCTCAGGCATTGCCAAACTACAAAAGTTTAAGAAAAACAAAATAGAGATTTCAATTCAGTAGACCATGATTAACTAGTATACCAAATTTTATGAAGAACGGACCACTCCTTCTTATTTTGTCCTGCGGTTGTATGGAGTCGAATCACTGTGCGTCGCTATGGGCCGCAACCGCCACCGGCGGCGACCACCTTCGCGACCCATCAGCGGCGGTGGCGGCGGTAAGTGCTCGTAAATTCGACTGATGGCATGTAATGTTGTGGTATTGCTTTTGTTGTTGTTGTTGTGTTTTTTTCTCCAACTCATCGACCGCATTGGCATTTCGCCTTGCAAGAGAGTTGAATTCACAGGCCCAGAAAGGGAAAGGAAACAGCAGCTATAAAGCAGAAACAACAACTACAAATCACGCTAATCATAATGGCAAAGGATATACGGCAGTGAGGCTGGTACTCATCCCTCAGTATTTACAATGTTGCCCATAAATATGTGTCGGCAGATGAGGGCCGCCACTGTCAACACACGCCAAAGACTTCGCTTATAATCGACATAATGAATGCTCTGATTTTTGCGCTTCACTGCAGGTGAAGGCGAGTTGCCAGTTTGCATGTCTCACACACATATCCTTTTTCGTATACTTCCGCAAAATAAAGAAGTACACAAAAATGCTGCCGACAAAAAAAAATTTGAAGCAAAAGCCGCCTTTCCGCTCTGACGCTGACAACAAGGAAAGTTCACCAGTTCGGGGGGGTGAAAGACCAAAGCGGAACCAAGTGTAACTTTAACAGCTTCCTTCGGTCTGCACGCCTTCAACAACAATAACAACAATATTGTGTCTACTACCATCGACCGGGTAAATGCGAAAATATTTCACTTGCCCTCGATTAAATAACGCGTGCGAAATATTTTGCTCCACGCAGCAACGTAAATGTTGTTGATAGAGCCACTGATGACGACGCTGATGAATTGGCTAAAGTGCTTTTTTGCTCTTGTTTGTGTGTGTGTGTGTGTGTGTGTGTGTCTCCTTCATCTTTTGTCTTACATGTTGGCGAAGGGTTCTCGCGTTGGCGAGTGCACCATTAGTGTATAAATTGTTGTTGCTGTTGTTTTTGTGTAATTTTTTTTCTGTGCCTCTTTTTCAAAGCAGAAGTTCACTCGCTTAAAGATTTTCCCACAGCTCTTCAACGCCAACAAGGACAACACATCACATGCACCAACACAACAACACCGTTTCCCATATCATCAACGTCCTCATCAGATAATGCAATTCTCCTGGTCATTTGTATTCATTTGCCATGTGAAACAACCGCAAAACAAAGCACTTTTCACAATTTTTCTTATTTAGATGTTCTCGTTTTTTTTTTTCTTCTCCAAATATATCCTTTTAGTATCCTTTCATTGCAACGCAAATGGGGTGCCCCACATTTCTGTAAGACGTGATGTTCTGATTTATGATGAACATATAATTTATCACAATTTACGTTAGTTGGTGAAGGACACCATTACATTTATAGAGCAGTTCATCTGTCACGCGTCAACTTTAACACTAGAAAGACCGCAAGTTTTCCATATCTACAAAATCTACATATGATATACGCTGATAACTCGAAAAGTACACATCGGATTTGGCTAATTGTTATTGTAGAACCTTAACCCTTTCGACCCCAAAGTTGCCTGAGAGCAACTTCACCTATTTGTCATCTTATAGCAAAAGCTACGATTGATTTATGGGTTTAATTTAAGTAGGCACCAACAAATTAATATTTTTAGAAGTGAATTCAAAGCAAATTACAAATATTTTACTGTTATACCCAAAATAATGTCCAATAATTTGCAGCGATTTCAGGGAAAGTTTGTGTTTTAATTGAAGTCTACGAATTGGGCGCGTTTGATAAAAACCCTGTTTCTTTAATAATGGTTAAAAAGTGATAATTTCTTATTTTTCCATAAATACTAAATAATTTTTCTCTAATTAAAAAATATTGATACAAAATTTATTTAACCCCGTTTAAGCTAAAATTGTTCAAAAGTAAACTAGCTCTAGAACTCTAACAAAGAGGCGTGGCGACTTCAAATGTTGTGTACCACTTCTTAGGGAAGTGTTTTATGTTTTATCCACGATATGAATTGACTATATTTTTCATTTTGATCTGATTTCAAGTTTAAGTACTCATGTAAATCGGTTACTGGATTTTGCTCCACACAGGTCCAGAAAGTGTGAAAGTTATGAAAGTTTAAAACTGCTCCAATGAGTGAAGTTTTTTTTAAGGTCTTTACTACATTCTCTTTCTTGAAAGTAAGAAGACAGAAATGCAAATGTACAAGTAACAGATATATATATATATCTTTATCGTTCGTACTTTAACTCAACCTTCCATAAGACATCATAATGGTGCAAGTACTCACCAATCCTAAAATTATCTCACTTCGAAGTCAATCTTTGGAATAAATTAATCATTTCTCATCAATAATCAATGATTGCACTTAGTCAATGATTTCGGAGATGTAAGCTTCGATTTCTCTATGCTTTAGTTCAGAACAAAATTTAGCCATACTTATTTGCGTGATCCATGATGGCACACGAATCGTTAACGTTCTTGTCATGATTTCGTCAAAGATTACTTGTACCAATCCTGAAATTATCTCGCATCGATGTCAATATTTGGAATAAAATAATCATTTCTCATAGATAGTCAATAATCGCACTTAATCAATGATTTCAGAGATGTAAGCTTCGAATTCTTTTACAACAAAATTTAGCCATATTTGCGTGATCCATGACTACACACGAAGCATTAACGTTCTTGTTATGATTTCGTCAAAGATTATATTTTTTTAAGATTTTTTAACTTAGTGTACTTACTTTACTTACTCCAAAAATGAACCTATACCTCTTTATATTTTTTTAATATTTAATGGTCGATAATTCGAGACCTACTGTGAACTATAGTGCTGGCATATCAAACTGGACAAAATTTACCCTAATGTGTCCTTCTTTAATATCTTTGCGGACTTAGGAAAGTCTTATTTAGCTATCTGTCTTAGGTACATAATCCGAAAAATAGATTCTAGGGAAAACCGAGATACAACCCTGAATGAGACAGTTCCTCAAGCACCAAGGCCGAGATATAACTTTTAAGAGAGGCAGTTCTTCAAGTATTGAGGCCAAGTACTCAATTGTAATCTGGAAGAGGAAAATTAGTACGACAGGCCGGAAGACAGAAAAATTAAACTTATAACAATGAGAAAGGACTACAAGATTGGAATGAATCTCACCAAAAGAATAAAAGTGCACAACTTTATTCAAGCAAATACGAGAGATGTATCTATAATAAAAATAATTTATTTTGTCAAAGTCCTCGAGACAGGATGCACAAGTTGAATCATCGATAATGTCAAAGGTTGCCATGGATTTTAAGGAATTGATAAGTTTGACATAGTGGGCTCCTGCCGAGGTTTTCTTTTAGTTTTCATTGGTTGCTTGATTTAACGTGGCGGACACCAAACCCTGCGTACAACCCAAATTTCAAGTCCTTTGGCCATCAGACAAAAGTCCCTAGGCAGGGGTGGATTCAGATAAATATTTTGGGGGGTTTCAAAAAGTAATTCTTTAATATTCATAAATATTTATGTATATTCCTTTTAATTTGTATATAGTTTTAAAGTCAACTCCAATATTTCGGGGGGGTTCAACCCCCCAAAATCAACCATAAATCCGCCACTGTCCCTAGGTTTAGGAAGCACTTTGTTGCAATTCTGGTTGGCTCAGGCCAGATGAGGGGACTTCGAAAATCCTATCATTTTTCAGATATGATCACCGCTATTTTTATGATTTGTTCACCCAGTCGATAATTGGCTCTGGTCCCGGTGCTATACCCGCTGATCTGGAACTCCGAAACCCATTGCCAGCAATGTTTCCTAGGACACCACAATCCAACACAAGTGCCATCGCTGCACCGCGTTGGGAATCACTGTCAGCGCGCTGATTGTGTGTCTAAAAAAGGGTAATCCCTACAAGCCGATGATGATCCCATAATAACACCAGCAACAACAACAACAACAACATTGACAACAGTGGCAGTTAATCCGCCGACAACAAGCAAATCCAAAAGGCATGTTGTGCCAACAAGAAAATTCGCACTTATCAACAGCACAACAACAACCACAAACTCAGCATCAATGCCGACGCAGCAAACAGTGCGAAAAGCAGCGGCAAAAAAACCGGCCAACAGTAGCGCAAATTTTCGACATTTCCCACATACCGCATACCGGGCGGCAGGAACATCAACGGCGGCGGCAACGATCGACGGTGGCGTTCAATGGTGTACGCATCGAGCTGCCGTCGATACGCAGGAGGTTTCAATTTTTCATAATCGATGGCATCGTTGGTGCTAAGCAGCGGCTTTAAGCGAATAGATGAGACAAACACTTGACTTGACGATGTTGCTTGTTGGTAAGAAAAACTTTTCTCGGAATAAATGACAACCGGCTCCTACTTGCACTTATTGAACGCTTACGAACCAGCGAGACTTTGTGACTCGCGATTAACGAAAGTTTGCCCCCCCGCGCAGTGAGGCTTTTCGTGCGGCTCTTGTGAGTGATTTCGCTGCCACGGCGGCTGTGGCTCGTTGCTGGTCGGATTTTTACCAACGCACTCATCGGCACTTGTGGTATGGCGTTAATTAACCACTGCCGGTCGGCCATAGACCAACGTCGAACGCCGATCGACGCTGATCGAACGGCGCAACAATGCCGCGCAGCAATTACGGCTGCCACCATGCTCAGCATTTGGCGGTAGGTATCGCTCACAATACGCATTGATTTGAGACTTTTTCAATCAACTGTCATTTTTGTGATGATTGCCGACAGGTGCTCCATTTAAATTACTCGCTGAGCAATGCTGTAGCTGGAAATGTCCGCTTAGAGCGGCTCTGAATTTCTGCGAATGAGGTGCTTGCGCCACAGACGCCCAACAAGCAAAACATACACTGTGCTACAGCACAGAAAAACTATGGGTTCATTAACATAGATTCAGCTCCAAGTTAATACCCAGTTCAACACTAAATTGCTATTAACAGCGGATAGTAATGTCAAAAATATATATACAGTATTTTTCGTTTATAACGAACCCGTTTAAAACGAACCAATTCACAAAAGTACACGCTTTATGTTTTCGCCGACTTGCCAGGACTTTCGACCATTTTGCCAGTCCCTAGAAAGTTCGCTTTAAGCGAAAAGTACTGTACGTAAAATAATATTAAATTATAGTGAAAGAAAATGGTCGCCAACTATTTAGTTGGTCATATAACTTGCGCCTACCGTAGATTTTCAGGTCTGTGTCAAAAATTCGACACTCCCTCAAAATTTTGCACATTTAACCCATTTAATACAAAATTTAACTCGCACTGTGGGACTCAAAAACTCATCTGGATCTTTTTAACCATGTTTTAGACCAATCAGTAAATCCTACCTTTAACCCTTTCGACCCCGAATTTTACCCTGTGTCTCGATATTACTTTTTGGTATTTAAATCATGAAATACTTTCCTAAGAATTGTGCACACGGCATTTGAAGTCGCCACGCCTCTTTGTTAGAGTTATAGAGCTAGTTTACTTTTGAATAATTTTAGCTTAAAACGGGTTAAATAAATTTTGTATCAATATTTTTTAATTACAGGAAAATTATTTAATATTTATGGGAAAATACAAAATTATCATTTTTTATTTTTGATTATCATTTTTTATTTTTTTATCATTTGAGCCTCACAGTCTCACTAAAGATTTCAAATGGTGGTAAATCCAAAAGATTTCCGATTCCATTATTTTATGTAATCCTGTAGTGGAATTTTAGAATTATAATGCATTTATAAATTTAACATTTTAGACAGTTTTTGTACTTTTTAAACAAATGTTTTCAGTAATTTAGCTCATATAAGCCTGACAGTCTCACTTCTGGGTTTACGTAACTTTTAAAATTCTGGGAATTAGGGTTAAAGAAACAGGGTTTGGATCAAACGCGCCCAATTCGTAGACTTCAATTAGAACACAAACTTTCCTTGATATCGCCGCAAATTATTGGAAATTATTTTGGGGAGAACAGTAAAATTTTTTTAATTTGCTTTGAATTCACTTCTAAAAATATTAATCCGTTGGTGCCCATAAATCAATCGTAGCTTTTGCTATAAGTTGGTGAAGTTGCTCTCAGGCAACTTTGGGGTCGAAAGGGTTAAAAAGCGTCAAACGTCAGTCGGCTCCGAACTTTCGTTCAGGCAAGTTTTTAGAATTACTTGGTTGAAGCTCAAAACCAGCGACCAATTGAACAACGGTACGTCATAAAATTTTGTATTGTAGTAGAGAAATCGGGTACGAAGACGTTGGTCATGAGTCGACAAGGATTTAAGACTGAAATCATTTAAGACTGAATTAAGCAAAAATCAGTTTTAAGGTAAGGTCAGCGCCGCTGAAAATTTAAAATTGCTTCACGACAATACACCTAGCAACACCTGCTCCAAAAGGACCGAGTGTCTGAGGTAAAACAGTGTCGTGACGATTCCCCAACCCCTAACAGTCCCGTCTTAACCCCAGCAGACATTTTTCTTGCACGAACACGCCTAAGGACCTTCCGGATTCCGCATTCGAGTCAGGAAAGGCTGCTGCAGTGTTGCCAGATACCTGAAATGGCTTTCTCCTAAATCTTAAAAGAATACTGAAATTTTCTCCCAAAAGTTAAAAAAATTTCGTAAAATTTTTTTTTTATTTGCGTCATTTTAAAGGAATTAAACTTTTCATAAAAAATAAAAATATATACATATAATTTTTATTAATACAGCCTTTTTTTATTCATCTTCAGCTTAACAACAAAAACTTAACAAAAACAAGACATATAACAAATGAATTAATCAAAAAGTGATATTTTTGGCGGGTCTCATTGTGACAGCAATAAGTGAGAACGAGATAGAATGCGCTTACATATTGTAAGCTTACAAATTTTTAACACAATAGGGTGCTTTGACTATTAAAATAGTTGCCAAAATATGTTTTGTTGCCAGTGTTCCCAATACGTCATACTTCGTTACCCAAAAATCTCCCAAAAATCAACTAAGGATCCGAAAAGTCCAACAACATAAAATATAAATCTCCTAAACTTTCTTCTAAACAATTCTTCCTCCTAAAAATTCTCCCAAAAGGCCAAGAATCTCCTAAATCTAGGAGGAAATCTCCTGATCTGGCTACACTGGGCTGCTGACAAAAGTGTATCGACATTGAAGAAATGTAATTTGAAGAATTGCAAGGTTTTGCGCCAAAATATCTGAAAAAATCAACCATTCGGAAGCTTTTCCCCGATACTTTAAGACTTTGATGAGCTCCGTCTTCAAAGCGGGGCTATTTAACTTTTAACTATTTAACTTTTACACCCAACCGAAACTTAACGCAATAGATTCCCATCAATAATGGTTGACTTAGCTGCTCGCTAACTTGGGCATTTAAGTTTTATAGTTCGAGCAAATCTGAGCGAATCCATGTTGAATAAAGTATCTTACAGATTACTAAATGTATATATATAAATTATCCCTAATTCAGTGGCGCATACACGATGTCATTTGGGGAGTTCTGTACACTACTTTTAAACTCAATACCATTTGAAATCATAGTTGCCACCCACAATATTTCTAACAAACAGATGTTTGGAGGTTCAGAGCCCTCAAAACACCCCTTGCGTGCGCCACTGAACCTAATCCAAGTTGCTGTAAGTGTCGTTCAACAGTTACCGTTTAAGACAGCATCGTAGCTCGCTGTAATTTCTTGATTCCATCGCCTTTCATTGTCACACCTTAACAACATTCTCCCAGCTAATTAGAATAAAAAAAAATTATTAAAAATTAGTAAAATGTTGTTGTACACTGTTTGTTGTCGTCAGTGCGCCGATTTGCAAGGATTTTCCTGGAACCCAATCAGCGCCGCACGATCGCTCACCGCTTGCCAATTGCGCAGCGAAAACGCTCTCCCGAGCAAATGATCAGCGTTGCGATCGCAATCGCAATGATGCTTTGGCATGCAGAGCACTTCAATCATTATAATTGCAAAAACAACAACTACTGGTCTTGAAAGCTGACACCGCCAATCGTGCCGGCAAACCAGGCATTGGGACCGCCACCATAGAGCCGCAGCTCATAAAAAATCCTCAAAATCCAGCAACAACAAATTCAGTAAAATTATTGTCAACGCGGGCGATCAGACAATACCATCACCAACAACCTCAACAACAACAACAACATGAAGAACAGCAGCTCACTGATAAGCGATCTGCTCAACACGTTGCGCTTGCAAATTTTTCAGTCACATTTAATTCTGCTTTTTATTAAAAAATAAAACTTATTTTTAGGTGTTTGTTTTTTTTGGTTTTTTTTGCTTTTTAGTTGTTGAACATTTTTTTTGGTGTTCGTGGCTTGTGTAGGGAGCCGAACTGTGCCGCGCTGTCTGTCTGTCTGCACGCTCGTCATCTGCGGCTTTTTAGTATTGCTGCAATGTGTTGAGCAGTTCGCCCATCTGTCAAGTTCAGAGCAATCGACATTCAGCGGTTGCGCTGCCTTTTATTTTCCTGTTTTTATTTTTTCGAAATGTGTGCGCGCACCTTTTTTTTATGGCCGCGACGTGCTTTCTGCGGTCAGGGCCGAGTGTGTAGTATTTATTTTTGCCACATAAAGAAATTAAATGTCCGGCATTTGTTTGTTTAATGCGACAAATATGACAAACGAATGTTGCGCCAGCGGCGGCTGCTCCAATGACTCCGCGCAATTATAGCCAACACAATGCAGACTCAGCTGCCGACGACCGCTTTGCGCGCTTCAAGGAAGGCCAACATAAAAATTCGACATAGAGAACGTGTTAAACGCTTGATGGCGATGCTGGCGATAATAGAGCACGTGGGTTCCAAAGTGTGGTCTGAAAAGTTTGGACAAAAAATGGCGCATACGAATTGCGCGATTTTCCAAGTAAAAACACTAAAATCCAGTGGTTGCTATTGTAGGTTTGCTTCTTTTATTTGTATTGTATTTCGTTACTTTAGTTATCATTTTCTTTTACCATTTGTTCAATGACCATTACAAGTGTGCGGTATGATCGCATTGATCTTGCTTACATTTACTTTTATATCTAAACTAACAAACGATTCAACTTTTACTACAAAAAAATGAGAAATTCTGTACGATTTTCAAACTTAAACTAAAAGTTTAAAATAAATTAGAAATGAAACGCATTGTATAATGAAAGAGCAAAAAATAGGACAATTGTTTAATTAACAAAAAATGTTCAACATTATTCGAGAGCTTATCACAAGAATACTGGAATGTTGCGCTAAACGTGCTGATGGAATGTGAAGCGATGACGATGGAAACGAGAGAGCGAGAGCAATCACTGCTTGAAAATGTATAAAAATCGGTTGACATACACAGAGGTTTTTGAATTTGAGTCTAGTTTTCCAACAACTAACAACTAAGAAGCCCCAGGTGCTACACATGCATAACAGAGACTAAGGATCAGCTAAAAGAGAGCATCTGTGTTGAGTATGTGAAGTGATACACCAACCAAAATTTTCAAACTCAAAAAGACTATTTTTGAGTTCAATCTTGTACCTTACGGTGAAGTCTAAGAGAATAAGTTTTCGAAACGCAAATGTAAACATCAGTACAACTAAAATATCTATACATATTTAAGATTCAAAAGAGTGATACAAATAACTTGTGAACATTTTAGAAGAATTTAAATTGGTTTAATTTATAATTTTCTAACTCACTTAACACTTGATTCTAAAAGTACTAAAGGACTAGAGATATTTTAGTCCTTTAGAAATTTTAGTGCCTCTCTTCTAAATATGGAAAACCGTTTAAAAATTTAAATAAATTATTTTGCAGCAGAGATAGTTTAGTCCTTTAGAAATTTTAGTGCCTCTATGGAAATCCGTTTAAAAATTTAAATAAATTATTTTGCAGCAGAGATAGTTTAGTCCTTTAGAAATTTTAGTGCCTCTATGGAAAACCGTTTAAAAATTTAAATCAATTATCTTGCAGCAGAGATAGTTTAGTCCTTTAGAAATTTTAGTGCCTCTATGGAAATCCGTTTAAAAATTTAAATAAATTATTTTACAGCAAATACTTTTAATACTTTTTTAAAAAATACCTTTTTGAATCATTTTCTTATAGGAAATACAAAGTCTAGCCTTAATATAAAAAAAGTGTTTATCGAAACTTAAAAAAACTTAAAAAAATTCGAGGCGAATTGAAAAAGAGGTTGCGTAAGATTGACTGATTTCAGGGGCGGATTCAGAAAAATATTTTGGGGCGATTTCAACAAGTAATTCTTTAATAGATATTCATAAAATGCTAAAAATGCCTTTTAATTTGTATATAGTTTTAAAGGCGACCCTAATATTTCAGGGGGGCTCAACCCCCAAAACCCTCCCTGAATCCGTCACTGACTGATTTGATTTTTTTACGAAGCTTTTGATTTTAAAAATTTTGTTATAATTGAGCAATTTTTTCAAAATAATTTTGAAATAGTTTTCTACAGAGAAAACCCCCTAAAACCCCTTCTGCAAAAATATGAACATGAATGATCCCAACAAATATTTCAACATCTTTGAATCGCACCATGCATTCGCATAGACCATTCCATAAATCTCTGTAAGCCGCCCTGTACGCAGTATTTCGCTGTTCCATCTCTTCATTCCACCGCTTCCCCTCACATTCCCATCATACAAATACTAAATACACAAATGCTAAACATTATGCTTAATATTCATACTATATGCTAATACTTTTTAGTTTCTCCTCTAAGACTCCGACTTGGACGCCTGTCGCTGTTGCTTTTCCGTCTCCTCATTCTGTTTGGCTTCGCCGCAGCTCTCCTGCTGCTGCGTAGGATTGTGCTGATTCAGTTCCGGCACCTTTTCCACCTCAATGTACTCATCGTCGTCGCCCGCTTGCGACTTGTTGTCAGCCTCCATTATCTCCTGCTTCACCTCGGTCAGGGTCAGCTGCGTTCCACTTGCGCTCGCCTTGCGCTCCGACAACGCCGACACCGTTTCGTCCTCCTTGGGCGCACGCGTCACCTCTTCGCGCCGCCCATTCATGCCGCCGCGCAACTCATGATCCACCAGATGATGTTCCAGCTCGGCGCGAAAGTAGAATTTCTCCGTGCACAAATTGCAGTCGTAGGGGCGCGACTGCGGTCCGTGCTCGTTCATGTGGCTGAGCAGCCCCGCGGGCGCCGTAAACACCGCCGAGCATATGTAACAATTGAAGCCGCGCTCCTCGCAGCCCGCAAATGTGTGCTCGACCAGATGCTCCTGAAGTTTCTGCGCGTGCGGCAGTATCATCTTGCACAGATTGCAGCGATTCTCCACGTAGGCGTTGCGCGCCAGCTCGGCGGGCCGCTCGTAGCTCTCCGCCACCAGCGGCTGCTTGTATTTGGCGTTCAAATTATGCTTGCGGCAGCACTTCTCGCACACTTTGGCCTCGCTGCCGCTGGCATTGGGCATGGGCGCCAAACAAAGCGCACACACGCTCTCCGGCGTGCTGGAGGATTTGGTGTGGAATCTGCAAAAGAACCGAAAGGCACAAAAGTTGACAAAAGTTCATGCCACATTATGTTGCGCGCGCGCTTTACTTACTGCGCATGTAGACTGACTTCGAAGTCCGAGTGCAGCGACTGCCGACAGCAGATGCACTGCACCGGCATTTGTGCCTCGTTGTTGTGCTCCGTCAGGTGCGCCTTGAATGCCGTCACATCGGCCAGCGGCTTGGCGCAGTGCGAGCACTTGCCCGACTGGCCCACCTTCGAGTGCTGCAGCTTGTGCTCGGCCAGGATGGCCGGCGAGGGGAAGATCTCGTCGCAAATCAGGCACTTGTGCTTGCCCGTCGAGTTGTGGCACGTCTTCATGTGGTGCTCCAGCTCGCTGCGCGACTTGAAGTTGCCCGCACAGTAGGCGCAGCGCAGGCTGACGCCGGTCTTCATGTTGTGCACGATTTTGCGGTGCGAATTCACCTCGGCCTCGGTGCGGAAGTCGTTGCGCTCGCAAATGTCACAGCTGTAGCCGGCCGCGCCCGTTCCAGCGCCAGCGGCGCCGCCAGCCGCCTCGGCCGACATGCGGCTGTGTGGTTCTGGCGGCGCTTGCGCATTACTTGCGGCGTGTTTGGGACTAATGAAGTAGTTGGCCACGGCGGCTGCCTTGTCCTGTTGCTGCTGCTGCTGCTGCTGTTGATGCTGGTGCGCGTACATGTCCATCAGCGTGCGGCCGGTGTCAAAGTAACGCTGACTCAGACCGTACATGAGGTGCGCCGGATGTTTCATGGCGCCGGTGTCGACCTGTAGCGGACTGTAGAACTTGCCGCCCGCAGCAGATGCTGCCGCCGCTGTCGGAAACAGCCCCTTGTTCAAGTGCGCCGCAAATGCCACATTGTAGTCGAGTATGCTGTTGTTGTTATTCTGCGGCGCGAGCGGCATGAGCTGCGCCTTGCCGAACAGCGCATTCACGTACAGCGAATTCATGGGACTCATTGGATTGTTGGGCACAGGCGGCGCGGGCGCACTGGCATCCTCGTAGGTCTCCTTTGGCGGCATTGGTCCGCGTTCGTTGCCGCCATGATGGCTCTGCATGTGGCGATCCAGCAGAAACTCCACATGGAAGGTCTCCGGACACGAGGGGCAGCGGAATTGGCGCGCGTGTGCAGCCAGATGGAAGTGCATCTCCAGATCGGAGGCGCACACAGCGCGGCAGAACATGCACTGCAGCGAGTTGGCAGCACCCACTGCGCCGTTGACCGCCTGGTGGCGCGTCTTCACGTGCACATTGAATTCGCCCTCCGCGCGGAACACCTCCATGCAGGCGGAGCAGCGCAGCAGCTTCGATTCGGCAGAGTGCGTGCACGCAAAGTGCACCTGTATGGCCACCTTCGACTCGAACAACTCGGCGCACAGCGAACACTTGAACATCGGCACCACGTGCTGGTCGAGCAGATGCTTTTGCAGCTCCTCCGGCTTGGCGTACGACTTGCTGCAGTTGCCGCTGGCGCAGTTATACTCCGAGTTGGTGATGAGAAAGTGCGAGATTACGTGCCGCTCGTGCTCGGACGGCTCGCGCAGCGCCAGGCCGCAGTGGTGACAGATCAGGTTCAGTCCTTGCGCTATGTGCGTCTTCAGGTGATTGCGAAAGCTCTCGAAATCGGGCAGGCCAGCGTTGCACTGATTGCAAAAGAACACGCCCGGCTTCTCCGGTGGCAGTTGCGGTGAGTTTTGCTGCGGCGTCGTGGGCGTGACCGAGCGGCGCTTGTTCTGGCTCAAGTCTGTGGGTTCTTCCTCGGGCTTTGCATCGCCGCTCTTGGGGCTGCTGTGCGATGGTGGCTCCACTTTGATGTTGTTGTTGTTGCCATTTTCCTCGACCACACTACTGCGCGGCAGCGATTTGGCATTGATCAAGCGCGGACTAAAAGTGCCCGTCGCCGCCAGCCGATTGAAGTGCTCAAAGTAGGAATTGGGGCTTGTGAGGCGATCGATGTGAGTGGTGCGCATGTGCTGAAACATGGCCGGAATGTTGGGCAACTTCATGGTGCAGTACTCGCAGGCCAGCTGAAAGGAATTCACATCGCCAATTGCACCCACCGTTGTGTTATTTGGCGGTTGTTCGCGCTGCGGCAGCAGCTCCTTTTCGTGCATGGCCTGAATGTGCGCGTTCAGCTGCTCGAGCGTGTGAAAGTCCGATTTGGTGCAGAAGTTGCAGGCCAAAAACGCACCACGCAGTCGCTTGGAATACTCCAGACGGCTGGGACTGTTGTCCGCGTTGGCAATGGCCATGGCGTAGCGCCGCTTATGCAGGCTGCCATTGCTCGATGCCGAGCCCGTGGAGCGGGGACTGTAGTTGAGCGCCTGTGGGTTGCCACCAGCGGCCAGTATGGCGGCCTGCTTCTTGTGATTCTGCATGTGCGAGGTGAGAGCGGCGGCGGTGTTGTAGCCGCGATTGCAAATGGTACATTGAAACGGCTTCTGATTGTCGTGCGTTTTCATGTGAATCTTCAGGTGATCACTACGAAGAAGAAGGAACAAAATATTTCATATAAAATTCCAATGGGTCCTTTGGACTTAGAAGCTCATAGGAGGAAGAGGGAGAGCAACTACATAGGAGATCTATAAAAGTTTATGCAGCTAAGGATCGTCATTTACCTTCTTGAAAACGCAGCCTCACAGTGCGGGCAACGGTAACGTCGATCGCCTGTGTGCAGTTTAGTGTGACGATCACGTGAGCGTTTGTGTTTGAAAAGGCGGGCACAGTAGTCACATTTAAAGGGCAAATGCTCGGCGTGGCTCTGAAATTTGACAACAAAAAATTCATTTAATACGAATTCTTCTGAATATGAATATCACTTGAGAATATAAGTTTGTGGGGTGGAAAGGGAAATTTGGGGTATTTGTAAAAGTTCCCAGCAATATGTGTTCATTTTTTTAGGAAGCCAATAGACTTATAACACCGTGCGACAGCATTTTTCACACCGGGAAAAACCATATGTGCGTGAAACTAGAGACCAAATATAGTAATACTGCGTACTCAGTTTTTAATTTCTACATCCTTTGTCCTTTTAAAAGGACTTCAAAATATTGAAGGGATAAGAAATAAAAAAAATACAAAAAATACTTAACCTCGTTAGAATATGGCGATATGTATATCAAATGAAATAGAAAAGGCTCAAGAATTTAAATGAAATCAATTTTTTATCTATTTGTAAAAAAAGGTTATGAAAAGGTCCTTTAAAATTTTTAATCCTTTATATCAGTGAAAATTTACATAGAATTTTCTTGAAAAGTAAATCAAAATTTCATTACTCTAACTTTATTAGTTCGAAAGTTATTAAAAAAAAGGCGGAAGCTGCAATTCTAATGAAGTACAAAAATTCTAATTTATTTGAGTATCAGTATTTTAAATGATAAAAAGATACAAAATCAATGAAGCGATAATAATGAAATTTTGACACGTGATCAAGGAGATTTTGGGTTTTAACATACATACTTTTCAAGAAAATTCTGTACAAATTTTCAAGGATATAAAGGACTAAAATTTTCAGAGGACCTTTTTCATATCCGATTTTTACAAATAGATAAAAAATCATTTTTATTTAAATTCTTGAGCCTTTCCTCTTTCATTTGATATACATATCGCCAGTGGCACACACAGGATTTCATTTTGAGGGGAGAAGGTTTTCGTACAACTTTAAACTTTTTAGAAAATAAAGGAACTTTAAAAGGAAACATTTTTTTGTTTGATATCCTTAGAGCTTAACATGGAGATGACACAGCCATGAAGATGCAATGCAGCTTAATTTATAACGGCGAGACTATTGTAAAAATTATTCTTAAAAATTAGACATTACTTCTTTTTTTTAGAATATATTAGCATTAAATCACATTTTAGCAAACAAATTCCATAATAATGAAAAAAATGGATAATATGGCCCATAATGGGTTAAATAGGCGTGCCAAACCTATTTTTATAAAAAACATTCATAATCCGTAGCATTGACTTGGTTACATATTTTGGTCGCAATTTTAACTTAAGCGATTTCTGTAAACAAATCAACATAAGTTGTTTCAAAAAAGTTGAATATATTCCAAAGGCGCGAAAAAAATGCAGAATTTTTTTGCGGATTGAAGAGAAGAAAGGCCATCTAAAAAAGGTCATAAAATTTACGACATTCGTTCGCATTTTCACGACATTCGATTTTAATTGCCTTTCTAAATTTGGTTATCTTTAATTTTCATTGATTAAAAATTTTAAAAAAATTTTGAAAATTGGTACAAACAAAATTATTTATGCTAAACAAAAAAAACGAAAATAGGTCCCGCTCCTATCAATGTAGTTTTAATATTAAAAGAAATTAGTAGCCTATCTACAACAATACATTTTCTACATTTTTTTATACATACAAGCACTTAAATTTCAGTTTTACGCTTCATAAATTTTTGTAAAAATATATCCGACTTTGACAAGCTATATCTCCTAATCTCGACAGTTGTTCGATAAAGTATTTCGAATCCAGCTTAATTAAAGAATTACCTTTAACATGACCACTACTTTTGTCAAAATCTGCGATCATTTTTGTTCTTATTTTTGTCCACTCTCGAAGCACTGTGCGTCCTCCGTAAACATGCATTAATTTGATATGGTAGTTCCCCCTCAGAAAAAAAACAGTCACATTTTGCTCGGCAAAAATCGTAGTAGATTGGGTCTGAAGCAGAGTGACGAAGTAGGTTTATAAATTTTGCGAAAAACGTAGCAAAATCACTACGATTGTAGTAAAGTTCGAGCACTGGTTTCAATACCGTAGTTTGTAAAAATAACTTGTTGAGGGTTTCGTTAATTTTTTTTTTTAAGTTTCAAACTTCTCAAATTGCACTTTTGGGACCAGGAAATTAAGACTCAGAACACCTTACGATCTTTAGAAATCGCGTCAGTTTGTGTTGCATAGTGATACCGAGAAAATGAAGCCGTAAGAGTTTGTATTATAAGCAGGGAAAGGATTTTGTGGAAATTGCCTTTTTTGTTTGCTGCTAGATAGAGCATTTCTGATTCAAAATGAGCAGGAATTAGGTCCTTCTGATTAGAAATATACCACTTTTATTTTGCCTTTTTTTGCCTTAGAAAGGCAGTTTGCCTTTTTCACCCATAAATGCATTTTTTAGTGCCTATTTTACCTATAAATGCCACAAAATGCATTTTTCAAGATTTGTCGAGCGCCGATCGCCGGATGATGAGGCTTTCGATGCCAAATCAAACGATCAAATCAGTGTTTCGTTGTGAGATTATTCACAATAGTTGTGTTTTGGGAACAAATTTGTTCCTTTTTGGTGAAAATGTGTATGGAATGAGCAAGAAAATGGTTGGTAGAAACCCTCATTACTAGCGTGTGTTTATATTTGTGTTTTCGGTGGAAAAGAAGAAAGAAAAATGGAAATTTAAATGGTAAATAAATATTGTGATACTTTCACACACATATTATATTAATTTCATGTATAAATTATTAGCTGAGAATGCCAGAAATTTCGGCCCAATCAACTACTGAGGCGCTGATAACAATGTTCCAGGAGCAGGAATCTCTTTAGAAATGCTGAAAAAGTAGTAAAAGTAAGCGAAAATCGTAATGGTGACCGGCGATCAAATGACCGTCAGCATAACATGCTTTGGGCACGGAGTAGAGAAATTACAACGAGAGCGTAAAAAGTGACGTGACCGACGATCATTTGACCGGCAGCATAACATCGCCCTTATCGATGTTTTTAGCCGTTATTTTTTGTTGTGCAGTGGAAAATTTAAAGAAAAAAACATGTCAAAATCAAAAAGCTCGGTTAGCGCAAAAATTTTCGCGCTGATAGCAGAGTTTGGTGATGCTGAGAGAGGTGCTGAAATCCTTTCTTTTATTTATTTGTTTGTGATACAAGTACGGCTTTTATGCTTTTATATGAAAAGTTAAAATATGAATTTAAAATATGTGCCTACATTTCAATTAAAATATCTTAGTTTTAGTTTTTAAACTATCTTTGAAAACCTTGATGTTCCTTTTCTTTTACAAAAAACGAGGTATAAATATTGTATGTTGCATACGTCAGATGAAATAAAATTATTAAAAAATACATACCGTTTCCCCTTTTTTTAGATTTTCTAGTATTTTTTTCTTATTTTTAAATGCCTGTTTTTGCCTTTTTAGGCAGTTTTTAGTGCCTTTTTCTGCCATTTTGGCAGTTTTTAGTGCCTTTCCGTGCCTTTTTTGCTATTTTATTTTGCCTTTTTTATAGGTTTTTAGGTCCTCAAATCCTTTCCCTGATTATAAGGTTTCGATGTAGCAGTTTTTGCCAACGTTGTAAAAATATGTAACATGTGTTTTATTGTTGGAAAAGCAAGTGTAGCAAAATATTGCTACCATTGCAACTTTACACCTAAAATGCTACGAAGAGTGAGCACCACTATTGTAAAACTTTTCCTCACTAATTCTTAACACGTTTAGTCTTATTTAGACTTTCCTTTATCCAACAACCTTTTAAATATCAGGTGTACAACTTTGCTTCCGCCGTTTTTTTCCAAAATTAAAAGCTTTATTGCGAAAAAGTGCTTACAGATGTATTATTCAAAGTATTGTCCGTCGCTAGCGACAACTTTCTCCCATCTTTCCGGCAATTTTCGGATCCCGGCTCGAAAAAAGGAGTCCTCTTTTGACGCTATCCATGAAGCAATCCATTTTTCCAATTCTTCGAAGGATTGAAAATGTTGATCTGCCAGGCCGTGTGCCATCGAACGGAATAGGTGGAAGTCAGAAGGGGCGACATCTGGGGAATACGGCGGGTGGGGCAAGACTTCCCATTTCAGCGTTTCCAGGTACTTTTTGACCACTTTTGCGACGTGAGGCCGAGCATTGTCGTGTTGGAGGATGACTTTGTCATGTCGCTCTTGATATTGTGGCCGCTTTTCTTTTAGCGCGCGACTAAGGCGCATCAGTTGCAAGCTCTTCTTGGGTTTGGCACGAATCTTCATCAAGCAATGCTTCTAGTTGTTCATCTTTGAAGGTTTTTTCTCTTCCACCACCATGTTTGTCTTCGACATCGAAATCACCATTTTTAAAACGTTGAAACCACTCCCGACACGTTCTTTCACTCAGAGCAGCATCACCGTAAGTTTCTGAGAGCATTCGATGCGCTTCAGCTGCATTTTTTTGCGAATTGTAACAGAAAAGTAAAACTTCCCGCAAATGGCGAGAATTGGGCACATAAACGGACATTTTCGAGCGTGAATAATACGAAAACAAGAACAACTGTCACTGAAACGGCGATGACAATTCGTTAGGCACTGTCCACACTCACCTTAAAGGCATTACCATCTATGTATTTCAACCAGCCTCAGCCGGTACAGCCACCTACCGGAAAACGGCGGAAGCAAAGTTGTACACCTGATACTATTTTCGTATTCTACAGAATCCTGCGACATCCACCTATGCTATTTCTCCGCATTTACTCTCCACTAATGAAGTTATAATTCATTACTGATGATCATAATGGACATTCACCTCATTCGGTGTATTTTTAGTACACTTTTTTGGGTGCCCTTCTTCGTCACCACTTCAGGTCAACAACTCGACGGACAGACCCTACGAATTTCAAGGCGTAAAGTTTATTAACTGCAGTATTTAAAATTCTTAGAAGTCACGCACAGGGCACTCGCTGTGTTATTTTAACTGTTGTTGTTGTTGTTGATATTGTTACTCATAAAGTGTTCCCAGTGCTGCAACCTGCTAGGAATTTATTTATGGGCTCAAAACTGTGCAGCGCAACAACAAACATAACGGCGGCAAGCGCTTACAAAAACCGCACAAACACTTGTAACAACAACAACGAGAGAGAGTGACAGAGGGGGGAGATACAAATAAAATACGAGCACGAGATTATTACAAATTGCCGGCCGACTGTAGGTGGCGGCGGTGGCGGTGAAGTGGCAGCGCATTTGGGATGCAAGTGCGAAGGTGGCCGGTGGATGTGCGCGACATCCTAATACGAAAATTTTGGTACCACAAATGAATTGGAGCGCATTGTAGAGCAATGAGTGCTAGTGGCGGGGCGGAGGTGGTTGGGAGACATTGGCTTCAAGTTCTTTTTGACTGCGGCACAAACGCTTTGAACTGTTGCCGCTTGGTGTGAGCTTTTGTTTTTATTTTTGATTGACCGTCGGTGCAGCCAACGCCAACGCCAGCGACCGGCTCCGCACCGCCGTCGCGTTGGCCGCCAGACGTCAGAGCGCGCCTACAAATGAGCCAATTTGTATGCAGATTGACGACGCTTATTGCACAATATGAACGAGTTATCGTGTTGGTTATGGTTTTTTAAACTGCTCAGCAAATCATCGGCCGCGCAAGACAACAAGACGACAAGACGTCGAGAACAGCAGCAGCGCACGAGAACGCAAACGTGCGGCACTGAAATGCGACATCAAAAGTTGTCAGCGCGCAAGATTTTCGACCGATAGGAATCTGGCATGGCGCGGCGTACTTAGTTCTCAAGTCGCGCGGCGCGGCACAACGCTGCTCGGGGACGCGACAAAATGTCAAAAAAAAATCATTGGGGCGCAAAATGCAGAATGACTGCAACAAGATCAACAATAAAACTAGCAACTACACCAGAATGAAACAACAAACCATTTAACACGAACAACAGCAACAACGAAACAGCGCAAAGGAGCAGCGTCAGCAGCGCAAAAAACGCAAAAATCTTGCTGCCAATTTCAACATTCACGGTTGCAGTGGCCGCAACAATAATAACAACAAAAACAACAATGGCAGCAACAAAAGTGCTGAAATATTTTGTAAAAATATTTGCGACTGTCAACGCAAACGCCGAATACTAAAAACCACTCGCAAAAGGTCACCTATGGACGCGGACATGCCGCGGCCGCATTGCCATCAATCTCCGGCAACCAACTGGCCATAATGCTTGACGCCGCCGCTCTCGTTGTTATTGTTGTTGTTGTTATTGTTGTTGGCGTTGGTACTACTGCAGCGTCGACTCGCTGGCTGGCTGACTGATCGTTTGGTTGATTGGTGAGGCTGCTGATGGTGGTCAGCAGCGGCTGCTGCCGGCCGTTGGTTAGCGTCTTTGGCATTTGTCACTGCGGCCGGCGCACATTACAACATGAAATATTTGAAATTTACTTTTATTTCGTTTTGTGCGCGCATTTTTGATGTCGCTGGTGTTGCTGCTGAATTCGGCGGCTTGAAATTCTTGCGGCGCGCACACTCGGGGCGCGCATTGCACCGTTTTGGTGCTACTCCTGTCGCGTTGCGTTGCGTTGCGTTGCTTTGAGTTGCGTCTGTGTTGATTTTGGTGCGCTTGCGCGTCAAAAGTTGCACTATTAAAATTTTTGCACATCGTTTCGTCGGCCGCAAGATGCAGTCGACCCGATAGGCAGTGCGCTTCATTAGAGCTGACAGCAGCAGGCGCAATGTCGCTTGATTTGATGGCGCACTTTTTGCCAGTAGAAATTCCTGCGAGAGTTCATAAAACCACACGATGCCATATGAGTTGGTATGCAACGAATGGCATGAATTCACTGAAATGTGGTGATACTTCATAAGCGACGAAAGATAAGATACTGAAAGAAAATAACAACAAAACAATTTACGGATCCTTGGCTCCCTCGAGTAGTCACAATACAACTTGCGAGCATGGGTCAACCTAATTTGGAAATAATTTGGAGCTTCTAGCTAATTGTGTTGTGTTCAGTGCATTGTGGATCCTAATTCTAGTTCCATTCCTTCTATTTCCCGTTCTACTTACTCAGGCCTCGATAGTCCAGCGGGTAGCGCACTGGCTTTTCATACCGAGGCCCCAGGTTCGATTCCTGGTTTGGGCTGGTAAAACGCTCACCTACTTCTATCGCTATGCACATGAAGGAGATGAGAATTACAAGAATCGCACAAGTGCGCTCTTGGCAGACAATGGCAAAACCTCCAAGTGTGAAAGAAAAACTGTAAATCGCCGTTCGGATTCGGCGTTAACCTGTAAGTTCCCTCCCCCGCCCTTCCCCATCCGCTTGAAATGTGTGCTGTATCTTGGGAAAAACAGTGTTGCATACACATTTCAAAAACGGGTAAAATATATGGTATCACAATGGGCCTCACAATAGGCCTTAGGTCTCTTACAGAGGCAGCCACCATAATCTACTCATATTTTCCCTCTCTTACCAGTCCACCAGCTCCGGCAGTCCAATATATCTCTTTGTATTCTTTTTCATTCATTATTCACCCACCAACAAATCAACCACCACTCATAACCGAAGCCATTGCCTTTTTATTCCGTTTCGCATTGACTAACTTTTATATTTGTGGATATGCAGACTTCACTTTACATCATTCAAATTGGAAAATCGGTGTTCCAAAGCGTTAAACTGTCCTAAAACAAATTCAGTTTTCGAATTGATAACTCTAAACTTTGCACAAAGCATTGAAAACATAATAATGAACAATGGGTTAAGTTAGGTTAACATTTTCGCTATTTTTTTGTCATATGGCAACATGCAACTTTGTGGGCGCCTTATGGTGCTAGAAATCAACAATTTTTTTGGTCTCTAGCACAAGTTGGAGTCTTGAAAGTATTTTGAATTAAAGAAACCCGTATGTTTAGCCTTAAAATAAAAAATATACATGTTTTTTAGGCTATCTTTCCATGTGGAATTTTTTTTCAAAAATACGCATTTTTATTTTCCATTTTTAACATTAATTCAAACTTGTTTTCTAACTAATTATGGTGGAAATGGCTAAAGAAATATTTGATTTTCACTTGTATGTCAAAACAGTGATTTGTTTAATATTGTTTGCTGCCATATGGCAACAAATTACTTGTAGGGTCATAAAATGTTCCTCGGAATGGAAGGCAAGCTTCGAAGCGTTCGGTTGTGTTGCTTGGTTGTTAACCCTAGAAAGGTAATCTTCGTCGATTCGACGAACACCACATACATTTCTTCAAATTTCTCCTTATTCTCCGATCTGATTGCTTTCTCTTTTCGTATGATCTCAGTTGGCGATGTGCTTTCGCGGAATACAAGGTTTTGCAGCACGAGCGCAGCATAAGTTTTCTTTTTTTATATAAAAACAAAACTAGGCTTCGTCGAAACGACGAAGAATACCATTAACGTGACTTTTTGCAACTGAATACGAGTACTGTACATTGAATTTCAGTATTTCAAAATGTCTCGGAATTCAGGGTTATCGGAAGAATTAATTGAAAAATTTTTGGAATTGGTTAATTAATTAATTATTAATTAGTTAAGTTAATTAGTTAGTTAGTTAATTAGTGTACAAGTTACTTTTTATTTGTTTTTTAAGGAATTATAATTGTGTTTCTGTCTTCATAAAGAAGCTATGTATTGTTCTTCACTTTATTTTAATTTTAATTCTTTTTTTAACTTCTGATACTCATTCCGATCTCAAAAATAAATGTACCTCAACACAAATTATTAAAAAATACACAAATAATTTTTAAAAATATATACGGTGAGAATTATTTACACAAAAATGTCTAAGTATAATTATAAAATTAAGTTGGAGTTTATACGATTTCTAATACTTCCAAAAATCGGAGTTGAATACGACTTCGTCGATTCGACGAAGATTACCAACAACGTATGTAAAATATGATTACCCTTCTAGGGTTAAAAAGAAATTATTTTCTATGATGCCTAGAAATATTGACGACAGTCAAATCGAGAAAATTTAAATATTTTTTGAAGACTCAGACTTATCTGATTTAGAGGAGCTAGAAGAACCCGATCTTTTAAATAACTTGCTCGACGCATTTGATAAAAATAAAGCGTTTCCGCCAGAAGATCTATTTCGGCAAGATCAATACGAAATTAATACTGACATTGTTTTAATTGAAGCTTTTAGTTCCAAGCTGTAGAAGGAAAAAATCTTAAACCAATCAAATCTAATGTACCACAAAATTTTGTAACCGTGCCTTTTTTATTATCGTTCAAGTAATTTGTTGCCATATGGCAACATCCCAAAAAACAGATTTAGGAAAACTTTTTTCAAAAATTTGGAATTTTAACATTCTCCAGTAAAAAGCTGTAGCTTGATGGTTAACAAAGGTTAAGAAAAGTGGGAAAAGTTAGAAGCTTGGAAGAAATTCAAGACTAAACAGAGCTTAAAAAACCAGCTCGACTTAAAGCACCTCCGTATTTTAAAAATATTCCACTCATTATGATTTAAATTTATATGTAGTTCAAGTATGCTTAATGCAGTAGTACCTATGCTTCCATTTACTTTAATTTCAGCCACTTTTCTAGTCTTGCACCCATTTAGCACTTTCACACACACTCATTTCCTCCTCTCATTAAAAATGTTCCCGCTTATAATCCTTCATAAGCACCTTACCCCTTCTTTATAACTTAAAACTCTCTGCCCACTTTTTTCTTAACACCCTTTTCTCCCGCATAACCACCCAAGTTGACACTCATTAACCCTTCTTCGCGCCACCCATAACCCATCCTCAACAATACACACCCAAACACACAGAGCCACGTTATTCCGTTCAATGTCACCGATGTGGCCGACTCACCTGCTCGTGTTTCTTTAAGTAGCCAAGACGCGGAAATGATTTATCACAGAACTGACACTGATAGGATCCGTCGGCGCTGCTCTTAATGCCGTCGCCTGTCAACTTATCAAATTTGGCCGCATCGCGATCGATTTTGCGCAGTTTCGTTGGAATTTTTATGCCGTGCAGATGCTCCGCATGCGACGGGTGATGATGGTGCCGATGCAGACGACCATGTTGCCGCTTGAGCTGTTCCACCGCAACGCCAGCGCCATCGCTCGCACCGGCCGACTCGGCTTGCGTTCTTGGGTTGCGACGCGAGTCGTTGTCATTCTTGTGCGCCTTCTTGTCGTCGTCGGCGTCGTCGTCCTCGTCAGCGACACCTTCAGTGCCGTTATGGGTTTTTGTGGCGTGCGACGGACGGCGCAGACGTTGTGTCTGAGCGGCGCTGTCGTCGTCGTGCAGCTGTTGCAAGCTTTGCAGTTGCAGATGATGTGGCAAGTGTTGGGGATGTTGCAGCAGCGAGTTGGGCGTGAGCGTGCCGTCCGATATGGAGGGCGAGTAGCTGGAGGAAGTGTGCGTCGAGTACATATCTGCAATGAGACAAGGAAGAAGAAGCGCGCTTAAGTCAACAAGTTTAATGAGTCATCATAAAGAAAATTGTGAACGCTGCGCACACACTGAACGCAGTTACGACGCAAAGGCGCGTTAATTGTAACGTTTTAATTACGGCGCCGAGCTGTGTTTGGTGTTGGGGATCTTGTCGTTTGCGTAGGTGTGCGCCACATCCTTATTAATTAACATCGCACACACCAACACACACGCACCACAGCGCCGCATGCAACATGAGCGACAGGAAGTCTGTACTGACTGACTGGCCGACCCACTCATTGCATACGGGAGTGGAATTAAACATGTGACTAATTTAATTAAAAGCGGCGTGAGACATTGTCCCAGCGACTGGCCAGATCAGCACTCAGATTAGTGGCGCTGCTGATGAAATTGACCGCACGCCCGCACCGCCGCGCAGCGCAGCATTAATCGCCAACAACAACAACAACACAAATGAATGATAAGTAAAACAATAAACTGAAGCAAGACAAAAACTGAGCGAAAAAAACTGAGAAATAAAGAAAAGCCAATCCGCATGCAAAGTAATTGCGCGCTTGTTCCACACAGCGTTGCAGCATTTTAATTGCCTGTGGCGACATTTTCCGCGCACACACAATCGCTGCGCATCTGTGTGCGTGCGATCATTTGCCGCTTGCTTGTCATCGATCCGCTTGCGAGCAGCCAGCCAGCCAGCCAGGCCGACAACTCGCCCGTATGACATAACGCGTGCGCGCGCGTTGGCGCTCTTTCAGCGAGCAGCACTCCATCACACCACCGCTCGATCGGGCGTGCAACCGAGGCAGTGGGCCCACAAAAGCCACAAGCCGGCGCTCGCTAATGAAAGTGCAAATAAACTGAAGGGAAACCGCAATTAAGCGCGACTGAATAATGGGGAGGAACTGCCGCCTGCAGTGCGGCTATAGGGAATCTGTATTCTATTTTTTGTTGTTGCTGGTTTATGGGTTTGAGCTTGTGCTAATTGACAGCGACGCCTGCTATGGATGCGCGCCGCGCAACTTGTTCAAAAGTTCAGATTTTGAATCATCCGAACGTGTTGAATCTGAACTTTGACATGAACTCAGATCGCTTTGTATTTGGATCGTTTTGAGCGGTTTTTATGGCGACGCGTTCGTACGATTTATGGTTGTTTTCAAATTTTAATGTTGTGTATTTCCTTTGAGAATGCTGCACCGGCATATATGAAAGAGTTGAGAAAATTGTTGGCGTGAGCTTTAATTAAGGCAAGAAACGAATGTGAAAGCTCGTGTTTAAAATTTTTATGTATTATAGTTCTTAAGCAGGAGTCTCGTTATGCACACTTAACTTTAATCTACTAGAGTGATACATAGATGCTGGGGAAAATTTCGGCAGGGAGATTATGTCCTAATCACGTCCTACGGACAAGAAACGAAATCTCTCTACAATGCGAAGTACGTTGGATCATTGCACAGTGATTCGTTCCATAGACAAAATTCAAAAAATGTATAGTCTCAGAATTTAACGATTTTGATGTCATTTGAAAGGTAAAACTCCAACTAAGAAAACTCAAAAAAATCTGTGCAAAAAATTAATTAGTGTGTGTGCAAAAGCGACTCAAAGTTGAAACTTTTTTCACAAAAAAATGTAGACATATTTTCTGTTTTTTAGTCTATTGAGTAAAAAAAATTGTAAAAATACATCGTTACAAAGAAGTTGCTAAAACTTTCAATATAGATTAAGAAATGATGTGGCCATTTTCGCTTTTAATTTTTTCTCAAAATTTGCAAAGCTGAGGTGATGTAAAATCACTTATAATTCAAAATATTTTTCTAAATTAAAAATTTGAAAATGTGCAAAAGAGGAAAATATCTAAAAAGTATGTGAAAGTATGTTCGTGGATTTTTTTTATTTTAAGAAGCATTCCTTCTCTGTCGGATAATGTAATTACATTATCCAATATCTTCCGATCTCAGAAAATAATTATATTTGAAAAGTGGTCTAAACACCTATTTTTCGACAAAATTTATTTTTTTCATCCCTAAAAGTATGCAATTAGCATGAAAAATTGAGAAAACTGCAAAAAAGCAAAACATACGTCTATTATTATAATTTTTATTGCAAAACTAAAGGGTTCTAAGACAATTTCTGTTACTCTTTGCAATTATCAATGTTGACGTTACCGATTAAATGTAAAATCTGAAAAATCTAGCCAACGCACTCGTTGCTACAGCTCACCAAAAATGACGAAAATTGCAAATTTAAGTCTCAGACATTTCCAAACTACAAAAGTTAAAGAAAAATAAAATGGAGATTTCAATTCAGCAGACCATGATTAACTAGTATACCAAATTTTATGAAGAACGGACCACTCCTTCTAATTTTGTCCCGCGGTTGTATGGAGTCGAATCAAGCTGGTCACCTTTGCTGAGTAAAGAAATACGCTAAAGTATTTGTTGGAGTACTTCGAAGTAATCAATAGAGCTGGATGTCCTTATGTCCCTAATATCCCAGACAGACATAAGATGCTTGTACTACGGAGAGTTCTTTAATGAAACCTCGAAGTACTACAAAAACAATCGTACTAGCATAGTGACAGGCATATAGTTTTTGTACTACGTAGTACATTTGTTAAAATGTAATTTTGTGAAAATGAATTTTAATTTTATTTTTTATGAGTTTGATCAGTGAGTTTGGTCTATTTGAGAAAAAGCTTTAAGCTCACAGTATGTTCAGTTGAATCCCTTTGTAGTAAACTGAGAAATCCAATTCGTGTTCGTGGTAGGTATTACTGGATTTTTGCAATATGATTGTACCACAAAAATTGAGTCCCTTTCGAACAAAAATTGAAAAAACCCGGTGACAGACATTGGTTTTTTGTAGTACCATGATTTTTGTACTAGATGTTTGCCCGGGTATAATAAGCTTATGCATATAATATATATGCATACCTTATGATGAAAAAAGAACGAATTGAATTTTGAATTGCCGCGCTTATCCAATCGGTAAATTTTTACTTTCTCAACGTTGGCGATACTTTTATTGATGTTCTGTCAAATTTTGACGCTAATCGTAGGATTAGTATTCGATTGGCGTCTATACGAAGGTCAAAAAAATTGTTGTGTGACGATTTTTATAATGGATGAAAAACGCGCGTGTCTATAATTTTGTGTTAAAAATGAAATTTCGTGTGCCGATTCGTTGAAAATGTTACAAAAGGCGTATGGTAAAACGTGTATGTCAAAAACAGGAGCATACGAATGGTATAAAAGGTTCAAAGGCGGTAGAGAGAGCCTAGGGCACGATGAGATCCCTGGACGGCCATCAACGTCTGTTGCCGAAGAAAAAATCTAATCGGCAAAGCAAATCGTGTTAGAAAATCGTTGTGTAACGATTAGAGAGATTGCTGTGTTGTTGATACTGATATTTTGTGCATGAAACGCGTCGCTTCTCGGCTGGTGCCAAAAATGATGCCACCACGATAATGCGCCATCTTATACGGCCTTGATTATTCAGGAATTTTTGGCCAAAAATTCGACCAATGTCATCAGCCAAGTACCGTACAGTCCAGACATAGCCCCGTGTGACTTTTTTCTATTTCCCAAACTCAATTGCGGGGAACGTGTTTTGAGACCACAGAGGCCATAAAAGAGTATTGGCGGCCTATAAAAAATGTATGGAAAATTGGTATTGAATTGTATTGACGCTGGAGGAGAGTATTTTGAAGGGGATAATAAAGAAATTTATTAAAAATGGAAATGTTGCGTTTTTGTTTTTATTCCCGTTCTTTTTTGATCATAAGGTATATAATATATACAGGGTGGGGAAAAATTTGTCACCTAGTGTGCTCTGGCGTAAAAGTGGTCACCCAGTGTTCTTTGGCTCTAATTTGTTTATGAATGAGTAAATGAATGAATGAATAGGAAGGATTTATTCATTCGGTTTTAAAAACATTCCAAGCTTTAATGGGGTTTTTAAAGTTCCCTCCGACAGGTTCCATACAAACTTAATTTTTGATCGAATATAGTAAGGACTTCGTTATCATAAGACTTCTTAGGTCACAGTAACCAGATGATTGGATCACTACCCCTTTATAATTCTACTCGTAATTTTGTTGAGAAATGTTTCCACGGATTTCAAAATGCTGCAAAACTTTGCTGTTCTTCCCAAACAAACACCATAAATATTTCACATCAAAGGGAGAATCTAACGAGCCTGGCTCTCTCCAACATTCAACAAAGCTAGAATTTTTGTTCTAAGCGTCCTGGATTGAATGTTTACTTTTTTAAGTAATGACAATTCTCATATTGCATATCAATAATCTCAAGGTCCTAACTTGATGGTGTACACATTTTGACACTGACAGCTGTTTCCCGCTCGAAATATTGGTAGAAAGTCAGTATCATACCTCCGCGGAACGAAATGAGTCGCTTTACGCTTGAACAACGTTGGCAAATATTGAAAACTTATTTCCAAAGTGAGTACTGTGTAGCCCAAACAGTTTGTTTTTTGAAAAGAAGTTTTGGCCGAAATGAAGCACCCACCGCGCTTGCTGTACGCGAGCTGCGATTTGGCCCTTTGGACTTTTTTTGTAGGGAACCGTGAAGGACCGATGCTATGCCGACAATCTAGAAGCGATTCAACCACTTAAGGCCAATATTATCCAAGCACTCCGTGAGCTACAGCCCGAAACCATCAACAAGGTCTTGGAAAAATGAAGTGACAGACTGCGCTACTGCGAAGCCAGCCGAGGTAGCCACTTTAGAGACGTTGTATTCCATAGTCAATGGGAATGTTTGCTCTTACTAATAAAGCCATAATACTACTGTGTCCAAAAAATAAGGTGACATTGTTTTGAAAATTCTTTATTTATTCTTCCAAATCAATTTCATCCCCTTCAAAGTAATCCCCTCCCGATGCAATGCAATTATGCCAACGGATTTTCCAATCTTCGAAACACTGATTGTAGTCACTTTCCGGGATGGCGTTCAGTTCCGTCTTCGCTGCGGCTTAAATCTCCTCTATCGTATTAAAACGGTGTCCCCGGAGCGGTCTTTTGAGCTTGCTGAACAGCCAGAAGTCGCACGGCGCCAGGTCAGGTGAATACGGTGGTTGCGAAACGATATGGGTTGAGTTTTTGGCGAAATGATCACGAATTACGAGTGCAGTATGGGATGGTGCATTATCGTGGTGTAAAAACCAAGAATTGTCTTTCCACAATTCCGGCCTTTTTAGGCGGATAGCGTTACGCAAACGACGCATAACGTTCAAATAAAATTCCTTGTTGACTGTTGACTAAAAAAAATGATTCTCCAAATCCTTCGACGCGCGCAGTTTAAATTCAAATGTCACCTTATTTTTTGGACACAGTAGTACATGGATAAAATTTAATTTGGTTCATTTTATTGCATTTTAAAAATAAACCACTAGATGGCCCACCTTTTACATATCAACCATAAATGACGTCCATGGAACGAACTTCTAAGCTAAAACTATATGTAAAAAACGAACTTGTTGGGCTCACTTATGATATTGATGCCACTGGCAACTCCCTTCATTTTGGATCCCGTGTCCTTGTCTATTGGTGGAGTTCCTTGCAGAACCAGTCAGTAATAATAAAATCAATTTCAAATTTGGGTGCTCCTACGATTTTTGTTACGCCACGAATTTTTCACGCAGGCTGTTAATGTTTACAGCAAACAAAATTTTCGTAATTTTATGACTAGGACAATGCGTGGTTTCCGAAAGCCAATTGAGTGTTGAGGAATGCTTCAACAGATTCAGATTTCAATTTATTTTGAAAAATTCGATGAACTCAAGTTGGAAAAGCAAGACTTCAGCTCAGCTTATGCCGAAACTTCAAAGTTAATTTAACCTAAGCTTTTCTTTTATATATTTCTGCTCTCGAGTTAAATATTTTTCAATTTTGGACAACTAAGAACGGCTAAAGGTCCTTTGAATCATTGTTCAATAAAATCATTAAATATTTCAAAGAAAACCCAGTATTTACCGGCATTAACAATCTCCTTGGTTGCCTGTATTTTCTCAATTAGATTCTCGAGTCTTGAACTGGGTCCTCGGTAGAGCATCTTTAAAGCCATCATGGCTAACACACACACACATGCGCAAAAACGCTTTCAATGCGCAGCACTTTTATACTAAATTTTTTTTGTTGCAATTTTTTATAAATATTTATTTAAATTTTACTACACACACTAAATTTAAATAAAATTTTCACTACAATTTCACTAAATCGTTAAAAAATCAAATTCACTTAAAATGTTGCAACCACATGTGGCAACTCCAATGGAAGTGCACTGAAGGGCGCTAAACTATTTTGGACACATCCGCATTTCGAGTAGCAAATCTTCATGCCAAGGATCACAGCACTTTTTTTACTTTCACACTGACTTTGTTTTGTTTTTGTGCTATCAGATTTTTGTGCTTTATGTTCAGTCTTCGACGGGAGCCAGCGTGCCGTCGAGCGCCGCCTGACGTCCAAATACCACGAGCACCAAAACGTAACTAAAATCAGCAGCGGCGGCCACTTTGGCTGTGCAACGAACCGTACCGAGGAGCCGAGCCGGAGCTGCAACTGGGGCTGGGGCTGATTGTTGAGGAGTCACAGCGGCAGCGGCAGCCAACATGGCCATCAGATGTGCCGAGTTGGGACGCCACACTTTGGCTCTAATGATGCCATCAACACATGCTGGCAGCAGCAAATGCAACAACAACAGCTACATTGACAGCCAGTAAAAGTAGTTGAAAAAATGTTGACAGCCACAACAACAACAACAACGAATAGCAACAGCAAACACACTCTGCTACCAACACATTTGCACAGCGCAACTGTAGTGCCCCCCCGAAGGTGTACTTTTTGTTATTGTGCTCAGTGTTGAGCCCGAAATTGTACGCAAAGGCGAGCACGATTGTGGTGCCAAAACAACAACGACGACAACGAGCACACGAACAACTGCCGACTGGCTGTAAAGAGCGACCGTTACACACGAACGTTGGCCAACGACTGTTGCTGGTGTGCGCTTGGTGGCCGCATCGATGGCGTGCACTGGGATTGGGACTGCACCGGCAACAACAACAACAACAACAAACTAGCACTGGGCACCATGGCAAAACCTGAATGCGCCGACCGGCCTGTGCGACACCAACACCAGCGCACACACCGGCTACAGCCAACCAGCAAATGCGAAGCAGGGCGAATGCCGCCTGAAGCCTGCTGGGTGAACGCCAGTGGGTGGGATGGTGGCGGAGTGGGGGGGCCGTCGTGTACATATCAACGCTAAGGGGCACCATCGCGTGAGTACGAATGGGAAAGGGCGAGTGCTGAATGGATGGCGCTGGCGCCCACACACATTACCGGCAGCCGACAGCGGCACCATCGACATCGGCTGCGTTGTTGCTCGATTGTCGTGCGGCATTCGCCACCCGTCGTGCTGGTGTGTTGGTGTCGCCGTCGATGGGCAATGTGCGCACCGATGTGAAGTGAGTCGCCTGCCGTGTTTTCGCTTCTTCGCTTCTTCGTTTTTTGGATTTTTTTTGTTGTTCTGCTTGAGCTGGCTGGCATTGCGTGCGAGCAAGCGAGACCAAAAGCAGCGCCCGCACACACACACACATGCACACAGCGGCTTAGCGTTAACCGAAGCGAAAGCGTTTTATGTACACACAACAAAGGCGGAGCATGGGAGCTGCCACTTAGGCCGATGTGGCGCTTAGGTAACTCTTGGACTGCCATATAAACAGCTTCACACGCTCATTCATTACTTTGTGCGATTATCGTGCGATCTGTTCGACTGTCGACTGTCTGCTGTCTACAGTTCTCAGTCGCTGATGTTGTTTAAAGTTGACTTTGCGCTGGCAGCTATCAACTCTGATTTGAGTTATATTGTATAAGGATCGTCCTTAGTTGTTATTTTTATGACTTTTGTCTTGTGCTGTGTAAGGTTCTGTGTCATTATGGAATTTTTTTGTCATAAAAATTGTGACGAAAAAATTGAACTAGGACAACACACAAATAATTTAATGAGTTTCATCAATTTTAAATAACTAAAAATCAATTAATATATGTATGTCGCTCAATAAAAGCAGTAATAGCATGTCATGCATGATTTGAAATTTGTAGTTATTTAAGTGCGTTTTACGTTCTATTTGGGCAGTTTGGCTGCCTTCAAATTTCTACCAATGATCGGTCTGGCTGAACTAAACTGTCATCTGTTTATACCTATGGAGTATAATGTCTTCTTTGACTCGATTCAAGTAATGGAAGCACATTTTGTAGCAATATTTATTAATTTTTTTTTTTTTACAGAACCGATTTTCGGGTTCCAATCAATATGAAATAGTAATTCAAAGTGAGTTTTACTTCATAACCAGCCGATAAATAAGCATTTACATTTGAATGGAGATATCCTTCTATTTGTTGTTGTTGTTATTCGCGTTGAATTAGAAAAGTTGACAAAACAAATTTCAAAAAGTAACGATATGTATTTTATTATTTATCAAAGTATTAGCATAAGAAATCTAAATATTAATAAATTTGTTTATTTGCCGCTTTCTACAAGTAATACTGTCTTTCCTTCCGTATCGTATTTTTGTGACTTCCTATCGTATTTTAAACACGTAAATATTTAAAATCTCTTAATGAGATTAATGATCTGGGGGCAGTGTTGCCAGATACCTGAAATGACTTTCTCCTAAATCTTAAAAAAATACTTAAATTTCCTGCCAAAAGTTAAAATAATCTCCTAGATTTTTTTTAATAATTTGCGTAATTTTCAAGGAATTAAACTTCTCATAAAAAATAAAAATATATAGGTACATACATATAATTTTCTTTAATGCAGCCTTTTTTATTCATCTTCAGCTTAACAATAAAAACTTAACCAAAATTTAGCAACAACAAAACATATAAGAAATGAATTAAATAAAAAGTGCCACTTTTGGCGGGATTTCATTGTGACAGCAATAAGTGAGAACGAGATAGAACGAGCTTACATATTGTAAGCTTACAAATTTTTAACACAAGCACAGTGCTTTGACTATTAAAATAGTTGCCAAAATATGTTTTGTTTCCAGTGTTCCCAATACATCATACTTCGTTATCCAAAAATCTCCCAAAAATCCACTAAGGATCCGAAAAATCCCATAACATAAAATATAAATCTCCCAAACTTTCTCCTAAACAATTCTTCCTCCTAAAAATTCTCCTAAAAGGCCAAGAATCTCCTAAATCTAGGAGGAAATCTCCTGATCTGGCAACACTGTCTGGGGGTAATCTTCGACGAATCGCTTGGAACGTACCGCGCTTTGAAAAGAAATACATTTCTACATTTTCAGGAACCGGCTCCTTCGCATCCATCCTATCTCTGTCGTTTGTTTTTGATATCATTGGCGAGTTGGTTACTTGGTTGGAGCGAATTTACTGCAACGTCTCTTTCAGATCTCTTTGGCACTTTAATTTCTTTAATGTTAGATTCGTCAAAACAAATAACGCATTTAATTTTTCACTTACATGAGCTCTTCTTGAATAAAATAAGGTCTCGAAGAACGCTTGTGGACTTCATTGTTTCAAAACCATTATCTTTGAATTTGTTGAACTCTGTCTATAGTTAAGTTATTGATTGTTATGTATTCTTTTTTTTGCTATTTATTCTTTAGTTTGTGTGTTATTAGTCTGTAAACATACAATTTTTGTATGACTAATTAATAATAAATGAAATGAAATTAAATATTAGCAGCGGGACGCGAAATAAGACTAAAAAGTTTTTGATTAGGCAAAAGGGTAGTTTATAATATGTAATAACTACACGAAAAATAATCCTTTAAAATAAGTACTTTGTAAACTAATTTTGGGTCGCTAATTTTTATTTATTTTTTAGTCTTCGAAATATAACAATAAAACTGTTGTTTTGCTATAACTTTTGTAATGAGCACATAATTCGTAAACTCAATCATCCGATCAACGCAAGCAGTCCACTGGTTAGAAGGAATTGCCTCTTCTTTCTAATAATTTACATACTGTCCAAATCAGATTAATGCTGGTGGAGTTAGTAACTATAAAAGATGAAGACCATATTTTTTCCAAAATTTTTTACAAATTATAAATTTTCAATTATACATAGAAATCTGAAAAATATTTAGTCATTGTACTTTTTTCATAATTTGGCAAACGATTCGAATTTCCAGCAGCAGTTTTATGTATCTGAATTAAATTTCAAACCGCCAACTATTGCATTCATTTATATAAAAAACATAAACTAAATTTTCAGCAGCATTACGCTGAATCGTAAAATTCAAATGCTGAATGTGAACGTGTGGTTTTGCGTTTAATACAATTAAAAACGACCAAAACATTGGAAAGCAATGAAACTGTCAGCTGTTGTTTTCAGTTGTTGCGGTTCAATGCTGGCAGCGACACGACACACCGTGATATGACTCCACACAATGACTGAACGAGTGGTGATGTGCGCAGCATTGCACGCACGACGCCGACAACAATCGAAAATCAAATAAAAATGTTGCGCGTCAATTTCAATTAAAACGTTGATCATACAGAATTTGCATTTTTACTCAGCGTTGAGAAAAGTATTGCAACTCGTATGCGCCATTCGATGCAAACCTTCACATGGCGACCACCAGGTGCCACCTGCACTCGCCATTGCGCTGGTCGGGCTGGCGAAGGCGAGGCGAAAGTGGCACTTTCTGTCACTGCAATTCGCATTTTGAATGTTTCGAGGCTCCGCACTCGAAATGGACAATTTACACGTTTAAGCCATTAGGTGTGATTGCTACTGACTGGTTAGCAAATGCAAATAGTGATAAAAAGCAAATGTGCCATGGAAAAAGTTCAAACAAAAGTTTGTATGAATAAATTTTGTATACTTACATAATAGGAAAATCAAGAATGTGGCAGCAACATGTGGAGAGTGTCGAAACTAACAACAGAACGTGGCAGTGACGAATGCTGCTAATAAATAGCAACACTTCCTTTCCACAAAAAAAAAATAATGGATAAAGAATAAAGACAATGTAAAAAACTCAAATTAAAAGAAATAGTTGCAAAAAATGAAACGAGGAAAAGAAGAAAAGAAAAATAAAAGAAAAATAAAATAAAATAAAACAAAATTAAATAAAATTAAATAAAATAAAATAAAATAAAATAAAATAAAATAAATTAAAATAAAACGAAAAGGAAAAAAATAAAAAAGTTAACATTGCTTGAAAAAATAAAGAGACAAATAATTCAAAATTGAAGCAATAGATGAATCAAAGCAAGAATCTATAAATAACAACAACAGTACAGTGAATAGCAGAAACATAAATGCAAAATGGTAGAAGAATATAAAGAACCATAAAAACATTAGATGTCACAAAATATCAAAAGAAAATGGCACATTGTTGGCTTAACCCTTTCGGTACAGCTTTTTACTGGGGAAAGTTAAAATTTTAAATTTTTCGTTTTAGGCTTCTATGTGGTTATATTAGCAACAATCCATAAGAAATTTTTAAATTTTCATACTCGGACCCTGTATTTTAGAGTGTTTTTCTATGAGAGCAACCACATCGTTGTGGCTGCAATAATTACTTAAACATAAAACTTTTTATGCATAAAGAAAATTTGAATATTTCTTCATTTACTTCAGCCAAAATTTTTGTAAAAAAAGTATCTAAATTGAAAGAAAACGTCAAATTAAAAAAGTTATCTAATTTTTTCTGCTTCTTCTTCCTTTACTATTTCAAGATATACCATTAAAAAAACGTGTACACTTCTTTTCTCTCAACTTAATTATTCAGTTTATTAATTTCGTATTTTTCCTAAAACTTCAAACTATTCTAAGGAACAACAAAAATATAGTATCCACAAGTTTTTTGACCTAAAACAGGCACTGAGAAGAGACTATGCCATATGGCATAGAATAACCGAAAGGGTTAATGTGCCAATAAAAAATCCTACAAAAATGCTTAAACATGACAACAACTATTACAACAACAGCTAAAACATCGAAAGGAAAAGGTAGAAAAAGTAAAATAATGAGCCAGAGCTAGTAAAACATTACAGTAACAGAAATAAATAAATCGTTGAGAAAATTATCCTTAAATCCTTAAAAAAACAACCACAAAATATTAAGTTAATAATAATAAAATAAAAATATAGAAGAAGAAGAAAACCCATAAGTTGTTGCTGCCACTTATTGCTCTTTTTTTCAGCATACACACATCACTAAAATCCAACAACAAAAACAAAAACCCCAGCGACAAAGATATGAGCAAATCTAACAACAACTACAACAACAACAAACAGTGACTTTCAGTAGCGCACAAATCTATTCGTCCGCACTTCCATTTCAGCGTTGCGCAATTTTTCGCCAAACTTTTTCATAATGGGTCGAAAACTTTTCTCTTGTCCTATTTGTGCTCAACTAATGAACAGTCAAAGCTTCACTTTCCTCCTGTATAATTTTGTATTTCTTTTTATGCCATGACTGCACTAAAAGCGCAATCAAAGTAACCTTAAAAGTCCCATCAATTATGCATGCGCGGGTTTTTTGTTCGCCTTCCGCTTCAGTCGTGTGTGGCGAGTGACAAGGCGAATTTACAAATGACTGCACAGCGCAAAGTTGCTGTCAACAATTAAAAAACTACTTCTTTGTCGTTTTTGTTTGAATTTAATTTTTAAATTTTCTGTTAAAATAAAAACTGTGTTCATGTCCAGCAGCTTGGTGAGACGTGCTTTCATGCCGCCATGGAAATTTAATTTAAAATATTCGGGCAAACAATTAACACGCGACGACCATCGCACCCACACTTTCAACTTTCTTGCCGCCGCGTTCACGAGCTCAACGAATGCGCGCTGCCGATTGGCCCACAGCGACGCAGTGTGCGTTATATACCAACGCTGATTGGCTGACAGCTGTGTGCCTATGTGCGCAAACAGTGGGCGGAGTTGCGCAGGCGCTATGCTCAGAGCTGGCAGTGAGAGCCACGTACATGACTGTGGAGCATATTTGTGTGAATGAGTGTGTGTGTGTGTGTGTCTGGCAGTGATTTGCTTTATCCATTTGTTTTGATGTTTATTGACTTTTGTGTCAACCCGTGGCGTATTTATCGAATTCGCAACGGCTTGCGCCGTGGCAGGTTTGTGTCTTCAATCTTTTGTTTTCTGTTTTAGATAATTACCCAATTTAAAGTGTCACAGCGTACGCCAGTTGCGGTTTTTGTGAAAGTTTCTCATCAATATTTTATGTGCACATAGTGTGGTTGCTTTTGCGGTTAAAGTTAAGAAGCCAAACGACTTTAGACTTTGTTTTAGAGTTTCGACATGTTGGCTAATAAGCAAAGAATAATTATAATGAAAAAAATTAGAAATTAAAATGAATATGGCGCATGACTATTTTTCAACCAGATTCTTTACATTAATGTGCAAAAGTATTAATAAAACTTGGTGCGTGCTTATATTTCTGTGGTCATATGGAAGAGTAGCTTAAGTCGACATAAGAGAATTGAGTTATTGTTTAGTTGGGAGCTTTATAGAAGTCAAGCCGCTTGAATGTGTTTTATTCGATTTTAAAAATCCTGTCCCTTAATCATATTATGTGAGTTTACTTCCAAGACTAACTCTTTTGAAACAACCATGCATTGGTCAGAACAACTTATATGCACATGGTTTTCAAACTTTAATTTTCGACTTAAGCTACATGGCCACAGATTAGGTAAAATTTCAAATCTTATTCTGGCACATTTATAAAGCTGGTAATTTAAAAATTGTGAGGTGTTGCAATTATAAGCCATGACATCGTCAAATTTATAGATCTCACAATCATGACTGAAGAAAATCTTCAACCCTTTCGCTATATTGTTGCCATATGGCAACATGCTACTTTGTGGACGTCTGAACACTCTATGGTTTCAAGAATAAATGTTTTTGGTGGTCATTAGAATGGTTTGAAGTTTAAGGAATAACACAAAATTAATAAAATTAATAATTAAATTTAAAAAACATAAGTATACACGTTTTGTGAATGTTTGATCTTTACATAGAAGAAGCAGAAAAAATAAGGCAAATTTTTAAATTTACTTTTTATTTCAATTCAGAGACATTTGTGAAATAATTTTAGCTGAAATAAATTAAGAAACATTTAATTTTTTGTTATGAGAAAAACATTTTATGTTTAAGTAATTATTATAGCCAGAAAGATATTATTGCTTTCATATGACAACACTCTATAAAAACAGGATTCGGCAAAAAAAATAAAAAAAAATTACTATCGAATGTTGCTGATAAAACTGCACAAAAGACAAAATCGACCAATTTATAGATTTAACTTTCTCCAGCAAAAACCTGTAGCGAAAGGGTTAAGATTATCAGAATGACATATGAAATATGGTCAAGAAAACCTGTCATCTTTAGCAGTGTTATTTCTGACATTTGTGTAACTAACTTTGCCTCGTTTTTGTGGTTTCTTAATCTTTTAACGCTCTGAACTCATTGCAAATTTTAGGAAACAGTATTTAAAATATCTTTCATATTTATGGAAAACGAGAACCTGAGCGTATATGGCCTCGCTTTTGTCTAGACGTTGAAATATGATTCGTTTTTTTTTTCGAATTTTAATAATAAAGGCATCAAACTTTATTAGAACACAAAAAAACGTTGATGTAGCTGTTTCTAAAGTTTCATATTGTTTCCAAAAAAGTTTTTGAAAATGTGGGCAATTGAACTTAAATCCATTCGCTTCAATATTTTTTAAACATGCTATATATAAGTTACAAAATTGAACTTCGGGGGATATTTCTATGAATTTGTATATTTTTTCAAAGTGTAACTCGCACTCAAATTAGTCTCAAAATTTGTTTATTTATATCTTTTTATAATTTTTTTGATTGTACTTGTCGGAATCATATAGTTTGTATTATCATATTTTTCTATAAAAATTTACTTTTTATTGTGTTAGTTTATATAATAATTGTTATTTTTATATAAGCCTTTATAAATAAATAAATAAATAATAAATAAATATTTCATTTAAAAATATTGCTTTAGTTAAGTTCAGCCGCTCTATTTTTTCATTTTCAATCCCACATTGCAACCAAAACACATATTAATTACGCTTTTTGTCAATAACTCTCACAAAATATTGAGTACAAAACAATTAACTGAAATTCCATTGCCACATTCTTGCCACTATGAATGAAAAATGGTATGGAAAGTAATTTCACTTATTTTCCAATACCAAAAATCTCCAGACAATTTTATCGTCACAAAGGATCAGTCAACACATGATCCTTGCATCAGGCGAAATATTAGGCAATCACCATGAAGAAGGTGACCGACGCTGACAGCAATCACTCACGCCATCAATCAGCCACCTGAAAACACCTAAACGGATTAACCGGGCACCACTTGCCGACACACTCAGCTGCAGGTAAACTCATTTACTGGTCATTGCTGACCGGGGAGTTGGCATCGGGGCAACTGACTGCTGATAAGTCAACGACGATGATGAACGCCACCCCGGTTGTCAGTGGAATGTGTCAGCGTGTGCGACGCCCTAATGATGGTGCTGGCGTCAACAGTATTGCTTGGTGTCAAGTACGCTTGCCACAATGTGGCACAGTGGCAAGCGAAGAAGAGCGTCGAGTGTTGAGTTTTTTTTTTTTGTAAATTTCAGTTGCTTGCTTTGAATTTTATTGATTTGTTTGGGCTCAATTGTGACCTGAACAGCTGCTTTGCGTAATATTTTTAAATTGCCACAAAAAAAAGCACACAGGAACCAACCCTTTCGGATTGCGGCTTTTCTAGTAACGACATGGAATCACTGGTCGTAAATGACTTTGTGACTGGCACGTGTTGCGCTGTGGTTGCGTTGTGGTAAAAATCGATCGGAGAGTTTTCGGCTTGAATTGAAATTGAAATTGTAATGACTGGCCGAGTGCCGCAAGTTTGTTGAACCATGCGACAGTTAAAGGCAGATGTTGTCGGTTGAGGGGAACGACGGGCGGGTTTCAGCGCACGCTTACAAATTAGTTTTTTTTTTTAATATTTTAGAGTACACTTCAAGAAGAGTTTTAATTTTGATTGATTTTTTAATAACTCTATTAAGAGTTTAATAGCCTTTTATTACTAATAATATTTAATATTTAATTAGTATTTATTAGTATAATATTAGTAATTAATATTTTATTAATAATAAGGGAGACTGCTTAATCAGTCTACATCGACATTGTAAAGTATACAAATCTACTGTTACCTAAGTAAAATTCTTTGAGCTCAGTGCGAGTTTTTTAACATCGCTCAAGCTATCAAATTTATAGAGGTGCTGCAATCTATGGCTTCGGTTCACTTTTTGGTATATTAAAGGCTGATGTGCTGTTCAAACGGCGGTACAACGGGTAGGTACAACAAAAGTCACTGTTCGATGTCAAAATTTTACCTTGACCCACTAGCACCTGAAGGGACCTAGTTAAGACTTTTTAGTGACTAAATAAATTTTCTGGTAAGTAAATAAATAAATAAATAAATAAATGAATAATTAAATAAATAAACAATACCAAAAAAGTATATTATTATATAAACAGAAGACAAACTTAATTGTGATACTTTTTTATTACAAGCAAAGCGATTTCAAATTACAAACTAACCAATGGTGGCATTTTCATGCACCAAAAACTGCCAGAATTTCAAAGATTTATTTTTTTAGAAAATATTATGAACGAAGTAGAAGTAAAACGCTCTATCAATCCTAATGTTACCATCGCCATATCATCTAAAACAATTCGCAGAACCTTGCGATACTCTGGGTTGTTCTGAGAGAAGTTGCAACTATGGCATGTAAAACCAATTTCTTAAGTTCAGTTGAGATTTAGAAGTGATAATGTACAGTAAGATGTCCAAAATAGTCGGAATGATGTGTAGGATCATTAGAAAGATGACAAAAACATTGTAACACAAAGCATCGGCTGAAAAGTTGAGCGTGAATCCTTCGAAAGTGACTTTCAGCAAGACACCAACTCAAAGCATACCGCCAAACATACCAAATAGTAGCTAAAAAGTGACCATATTGAAGCGGCCAGTACAATCTCCAGACCTCAATCCGCTTAACATCTGTGGGAAGTTTAAAAATGGAATATATTGGGAAGAACGGAACTACGAAGGAGCTCAGGACAAAAGTACGTAGGAAAAAATCCTGCTGATGTCTGCAAAAACCTTTGTAGACAGTATACAAAACAGAATTCAGGCTTTAATAGACACAAAAGCTGGTCACACAGAGCCATTGGCGCACACAGGGGGTTTACAAAAATTGCTGATACAAAATATGGTTTCGAATGGTATTCGGCAGGGACTTAACTACATATTATAAGTTTTTTAAGAAAATAATTGTAATGTAACTATTACAATGCAACATAAATTTTATTTGTTGATTATAATTATTATTTGCAATAATTAATTTTTACGTTGCGTAATAGCTGTTATGAGAAACAAATTTTTTTTTCGTTCTCGATAATTATTATTTTGGAATTTTTTTGTTTACGTTGCTTCATAACTTTTATTTATGACTTTTTTATTTACGTTACCGATAACAATTATTTTGATAAACATTTTTTTACGTTGCTTTATAACTTTTATTTATGATATTTTGTTATTTATGTTGTCGATAACTATTATTTGAAAGAAAATTTTTTTACGTTGCTTCATAACTTTTATGAAAGAATTTTTTTTTTACGTTGCCCTACCACATTTTGAGTATGAATTGATTTTTTATTGTTTAGTTGTTGGTGGAAATTAGGTTTCTGCAGTTAATTTGCGTTTGTCAAATTAAAACAATCAAAAATCAATTCATATCAAAAATGTGGTAATTCAACGTAAAAATGTTTTCTCTTCAAAATAATAGTTATCGGCAACGTAAATGAAAAAAATCATAAATAAAAGATATGAAGCAATGTGAAAAAAAATCCCAATAAAGTAATTATCGACACCGAAAAATATATTTATTTCTCATAACAGTTATTATGCTCAAAAATATTTATTACATGATAATAGTTATAGGCGATGTAAAAAATTTCTTATTGGGAATAATTATTACTAAGCAATAATTATAGAAAGTTCTTAAATTAGGGCAATTTTTTTATTTCCAAAAATATGGATAATAATTACTTTATGTCTCTGGTATTCGGATCAAAAGTTGTACGCAAAACCCCTCCTCAAAATGAAATCCTGCGTGCGTCACTGCACAGAGCAATCGCCATCAAAACGAGTGAATATACTTATTCAAGGTCAGAAAAGTGATCGTGCGGAATCCTTTTATTTAAAATAACTATTTTTTTATCTTTTTCAATGTCTAACCATTAATTTACTAAACAAACAATCATTACATTTTTTTGAACTGGCTTTTAGTGGCGCCCTGTGCTCGACGGTCACCTGGACTGCAGTCCATCTAAGTCGGCAGCTTTTGGAGGTTGGCACTTTAACCACCACACTTTGCTACTGATGCTGATTATTTATTGTATTTTCAATTTTAAAGTTCAAATGATTGCAATCAGGTTAATTGAAATGTTGAATATTTAATGCCGCAACAAGCGAAAAATGTCAAAACATTAAACAAAGTTTTGTATAAACTGAAAGTAGAAGATTTTTCCAGCCACTAATTGTTGCCACTTAGAGCTCAATCTGCATTAACTTGTAAACTTCAGATTGATTTGAGTGTGAAAAGTTTGTTGTGCTGCTTTACGCTACACGAGACAAATGAAATTTGCTCTTTTACACACACACACAAACAAACGAAAAACAATCGAAAATTTAATTGCTAAGAAAATCACACAGAAAATATACAAGAAAACTTTTGGCGGGTGGAAAATTTTCAAGGTCTGACAGACACAAAAATCACAACAAAAACCAACAATCATTGTGACACTCAGCGCGACCCTTAAGTGTTTTCTCCCCATTAATATTTCCAAAGAAAAGTCAATGAAAATCGTCAAATAGATCTTCTTCAATTTTTCAATGAATATTGTTGTTGTTAATTTTTTTTATATTTGCTGTTCACTTTTCCAAATGCTAATTACGCTTGAGTGACACATTGTGACAGCGGCAACAGAAACTTTTACACCCTGCCGCCACCTTTTGTAGGCAATAAATGGCAATAAAGTGGCAAGTTCCAGAGTTGGAGAGTTCAGTAGTTACAGTTGAAAAAGTGAAAAATGTATATGTTAAAGCTAACACAACAACAACAGCAACTACACTCAACGATTGCCAACTGAAAAATCCAAAGGGTTAACCACACGTCCCCAGCCCAGCAGCCACCACCCAAATTTTGTTGGTGGCGCGTCGCTTTTGCATTTTTAATGTGCGGCTAAATGTGCCAGTTCGCTGCTGAGATTTGCGCCGCTACACCTCGTGCAACCTCTCACACGCCCACATAGCATTGTGCTTGTTGTTCTTGTTGTTGTGCCTTTTGTTGCTGCCACCATACGTACGTCGGACTGATTTGGTGTGAGCAACTGCAACTCCACCGCATTGCCGCACCTTCCGTTGTTGTCTCTGTCAACGACAACTGGCAAAGCAAAGCTGAACTTTTCAAATGAGTGACGTGCTGCTGATTTGGCGCAAAGTTTATTTTTGTGTATTTGTGCATATGTAACGCGGCCGAGCGAGTGACCGTGCACGTCTCTTCGTGCATAATTGATAAATTATAAAAATGTCCCTTAACTCTTTGTCCACGTGCGCAAAACACTGCCACCCGCCCATTTGTCTTCACACAAACAGACACACACAACGCATCCACTCAAAATCTGTCACTCAATGTGTCTTTGTTGTGAGTGACATTCATGTGGGCGATTTTCAGCGCCATTCAGGGCGGCGAAATGGAGTATGCAGTGCTGTCAACAGTCACTTTAGCCTCAACTTTCAGCCCGTTACAGTGCGACCAGCCGCCGCACAGTGGGGTAATATATAAGTAAAGTGCCGATTAATTCAAAAACGAAAAATAAAGATACAAATATGTGTTTGGTACCGGGTTAAAGTGGATAAAATTATGAATCACTATGTGAAAAAGTTGTTGCAAAATAGTTAACCGTTTTTCCGCAAAGCACTCTGAAAGTTGACATTTATTTTTAGTTTTTGTGCGAACAGCGATAAACGCGTTTTTTCCTTTACTTCAAAACGATTTCTTTTTATGAATTTCAAAAAGTATTTAAAAATTAATTATGCAACCTTCATGTTCAGGTATTTCAGTAATGCAGTGTGTATTTTGTTTTGTTAAAAAATGTGTATAAGTATTTTATTTGATTTTGTGTTTAAAAGCCTAATAATTATTCAATTTTGGACCTTTTCATAGACATATAGTTGTGAGTCTTGTGAGATCGAGCAAAACTTTTTTCATTGGCGTATAGCTTAGATATTTCAGTAACATTTTATGAAAAAAGAATTGCGCGAATATTGCGTACTTTTCCAGCATTTCGATTTTTGTGTGCGAACTCATGGGACAAATGGGCCATGTATGAGCACAAATAGACATGTGCAAAATACATTTTTTTTTAATTATTTATTTTTTAGATGAAAACAAATATGCAAAAGGTTTTATTGTTGTTTTTATTGTTTTTTCAAAATGCAAAAATATTTGCATCAATGATAAAAATCGATGTAGACTTGAATCAAAACATTCACACCATTTTATGGTTGTTTCTAGTGAACATCAAATCGAAATAGAAAAATTTCGCAGCTATGGATTAAAAACTGTAAAATATTTTTTATAATGCTATTCCTGGTAAAATATGCCCACAATTTTCCACAAATAGTTTTTGTATCGACCGCAAATCATATCGCATGCTTTATTGCCAATCGGCGAACCTTCGGAAGGAGCATGGAATAACGATTTCAAGTGTTGCATGGAGAATTTTTTACGAAAGTGGACTGAAAAAATACTATTGAAAACATTTTTAATAGATTTTTTTTAATTCTGACCCCATTGTATCAAGTATGAGAAAGTTGCCGCAAAAAAGTGCATCGTATGTTATATTATGCCCAAAGTTTCTAACTAAGGAGTTGATACTAATGAGGAATGATGGTGAGGCTTATAATGTTGAGATGAAGATTATAATGATGATAATCATCATCATAATGATGATATTGAATTGAAATGAGGCGATGAAATGTTTCAATTAAACTGTTCAGCAAGATTTATCTGTTGTAACTATTTTAGTTTTTTACCATTTTTTAAAAAACTGTCCACTGAAGTATACCCAAAAACATTTGTTTTTTACTTTCTAATGTTCGATTAACTAAACCTAATAGTTATTTCATATCTAAATAGCCTGGGTGAATTAATCGGCATTTTCGGCATCAATTACCCCACTGTGCGCCGGCCGTCCATTGTCATGTGTAGTCGTCGCTGTTCGAGCCGGTCCAAGGCTCGCTCGTTCGCCAATTTTAAAGCTCATATCCATGTCAGTGTCAGTCACTCGTCAGCCCCAACACCACCTACTTTCACGCATTTTGCCTAATTTTTAACGTTAGACAAAGTGAGTGGAAGAGCTAAGCACATTAAAATGTCCCTTTTCTGTAATATTTTTTTTTTACCGCTTTGGCCATAAGAGAATTTTAAATTAATCAAAGGTACCAAAAATTCAAAATTGACTTTTCACTTTGCAGGCCTTTGTCTGGCCTCCATTAGACATGTGCAGATTAAAAATAAAAATATCATTTAGCTTTTTCGGTCAACTGTCATCTTTGATGAGTTTAATTTGTGCCCAAATTACAAAACAAAACAAAAAAAATACTTTTTAAATAAAATTGAAGCATATTTATTTTAAACATTGCTCTTGGATATTTTCGGCATTGGCCGTGCAATTAATTGCCCGCCACCTCAGCAATTAATTAAACGCAAATCGCAGATAAAAGATCAGCATTTGCCGTTCTTAGCGCATCAACAGCCAACACAGTTTGTTGCCCAAAAAAAAGGTTCAAGCCTAAAAAATGGCATTAGAAGGATAAACTGAAAGGATAACTGAAAAACGACTTCAACAAGTAGTCCACCAGGCTGACATCAGGTTGGCGTCAATGAAACTGACCATTAATCTTTATGCTCGTGTAGACAATCAATTAATTATATCATTGAAATAGATATAAATTAGACGAAGTGATGTCAACAACTTGCGTTAAGAAGACATTAATGGCACAAAAAATTGCACTCAGAACTGTTCACGTAAAAACTGATCTCTCATAATTGATTTTTTTATACAATTGTAAGAAGAGGAAAATTGCCAAACAACTCTCGGTGCATTGCAGGTTGAACACAACTCTGCATAGCGCAACTCGCTGGTATAGCACAATGATACAATAAACAAGGTAACCTAAGTACGGAAAACCTTCTCCGAAATTCTTTGTTTACGTACGCCAATTGTACGCCAATTTTAATGACAGCTAGCTTTCGCGTCTCCCAAAGAGCATGGTTGCATTTTGTAAGTAGGAATTCGCAGTATTGTTTTGCAGCCTTTTCGTTAGCATTAAAAATAAAATAGACAAAACAACAAATATTTTGAGCGATGTTCTGTTTAAAATATATGTAAGTTTAAAATTAAAAAAAAAAATTAAAAAAATAAAAACACCCTTGCGATCTGTCCCTAAATTTAAACTGCAGCAAACTACCCTTTTCAATGAGAACATTTGACAACAACTCTAATGTCTCGTACGCCAGTTTTCATGGCTCTCCGAACTTAGTCTACGTTGTTTATTGTTTCATGGCCAGAGCGTGTATTTTTACAGAGTGAAGCAGTATAATGCATGAAAAAGACATCAGGCAGAGACTGATCTGCGACGGAATTCTTTAACTTTACAGGTTCTTCAGCAGTCTAAGGCTAGAAGAATCATAAAAAACCTTTTTAAATTAGTTCTTAATCAGAGTTCAAAGTTTCAGCACAATTTACATCAAATTTCGCTCGCAATCTGAACTTCTTTTAAAAGCTTTCATGCATACTATCCATCCAGACATAATCCGTTTTTCTTAGACGAATGGCTATATTTATTTTTCAGAGGATCCTGAACGCCAAATCAAGAACAGATCTACGGGCATAGCTACTCGTTTCGACATTTGGACGGAAAACTCCGAGTACAAAGATGAGTCTAAAATTTTGGACAGCTTGCTCTCACACTGCCCGAGATCTGTAGACATAGGGCGGCAGTTGAAGAAGGATAGGTCACCAGACAAAATTCGAACACGCGACTACGGAGAGCGTTCACAGATAAGGAGCAGGCTGCAAACGGAATTTAGTGCAGAATTCAGTGCGTCCACTCTATTTTAATGAACATGGAAGGTACGGTTTCAGGGTCATAGCCAAAGGGGGCGAGGTTTGGGTATCGTAATCCTCCCATAGCCTATAACTGCTCAACATTTTCAATCACTATGCATGGTAAGTACGTTCCCACATTAACAAAAAGGTCTTTTGACCTTTAAAAATTTAAAAGAATAATAAAAATTTTTTGTTGGCAAAACTGATTTATTTCTTTTAAATAGTCTCCTTTAGGCTCAATATAGCGATTTGCATGATATAAAAGCATGTCTATTCCATGCAAATGCATGGTTTTTGTGAATGTTCTCAACAAAATAGTTTAAATATCTTTCCGAATAAGGAAATTTTCTTTAATATGTCATTGAATTGTTAGTACATATTTTTGCATATTTCGTTTTAATGCATGTTTTGGCATATTTCCAATAAAATGGATATTTTAAGCTTTTTTCCCTTTGAATTAATATTCTGGCATATTAACAACAAAATGCATATTTATGCATATTTTTAGATTTTTCTTAAATTTGTTATAGATTTAAGCACGAAAAAATCGAGAAAATTATTGATTGCAAGTTTTAGTAGTCATTGTTTTTATTAGAGTAAAGTAAATGTGTTCAATGTGAATTTAATTTCAAATGTTTATTAATTTGTTAGTATGTATTGTATTCTTTGCGTACACAATAAATTTATAAATAAATTTGTTTGCATATTATATACTAATGAGTATGGTAGATCGTCGACCGGAATGTCCTTCAGGATGTCGGTAGAAGCCTTTTGGATGGCTTCTACGCGGGGACCGAAAATAACTGTTATTTTAGAGTTTTCAAATCAAAACGGCATAACGAAAAAATTGTCGGTGGACTTTTTCAACTTATACCATTGTGATCGTAATGGCCTCAGCTTCACGAATATTAAACGTCTTTTAAATTTTAGACTTTTACTATGAAAGTTAAAATTAACTGTTATTTTGTGCCTTTTATTATTTCAGGCAAAAATAACTGTTACTTTTGACTTTTATTTTATCGGTCAAAAATAACAGTTATTTTGTGACTTTTATTTTTTCAGTCAAATATATCAGGCAATTTGAATTTTTTTAAAGGCCGTTTGACCGACTAAAAAGCTATTGATACCATTTTTTCGTTGCACAAGTCTTATAGCTCAGAATGTGCGGTCTGCTGAGACGAAAAAATTGTATCAATAGTTTTTTAGTTGGTCAAACAGCCTTTGAAAAAATTCAAATTGGCTGATATATTTGACCGAAAAAATAAAAGTCACAAAATAACTGTTATTTTTGACCGATAAAATAAAAGTCAAAAGTAACAGTTTTTTTTCCTGATATGATAAAAGGCACAAAATAACTTTTATTTTTGTCGGTAAAAATAAAAGTTAAAAGATAACAGTTAAAATCTGACTTTTTTGATAAAAACCATAACCGGTACGGTCCCTGCTTCTACGTCCTTAAAACGCCTTTGTTTTATCGGTGAATGTATTTTTTTGAAAAGATGAAAGTCGGGAAGTGGTTGATGGTTAAATTAAAAGTATTAATCGATGAGATGGCGCCTCTCGATAGCCAAATGTTCAGTTAAAATGAGATGAGATGCTTAAATCCGATTTCAGGGATTTCAATGAAGATTTGGCTGATCTTTGATAAATTACCGCACAGTTTTTATGGAATCTACAGTGATCGCTGATTGTAGTTGCCAACATGTTGGTCATCATTTATGTCCTTACAATCGTTTTTAAATTGTACCCCTCATGAACTCTGCCACGGGATAATCACCATAAGCTTGGTTCATCAATTGAAATATTTCGGTTCAGGTTTTAATAATTTTAGAACAAAAGTTAAAAAGTTGGGTGCTATTTTTTGACCAATGACACAAATATGCTTTCACTTTAGACTCAATAACTTCGCTTCCAGTGACACAAATTTCATGAAATTTACACTAAAAATCGGGGACAAAATCTAATTTCCAATGCACTAAGTCATATGCTTATACATCAGTGACACCACCAGAAAAGCTAAAGTCGTATGTATGTTCTATCAAATAAAGAACATCTAACTAACTACATATCTATAAGGAATTAGATGAACGCAAGAAAATCAATAAAACGGTAACTTGAGCTGATTAGGCTTACGCTCTTTGTTTCGATCGCTTCCAAAACCCATGGCTTCCAATAATTCTGAAGGGAGTTGTGGACTGTAGGGAGGGAATTTATGTCCTAGAAACACTCGACATTCGTAGCTTTCTACCACTAAATATAAAAACACGAATTTTCAGAATAACTTAAGAATCTAAGGAAATTATTTAAACATCTGGTTTCGTCAGAAAAACCTTAACTGTCAAAGATTAAATTTTTGTATGTACCTTTTTTAACGATAAAAACATAAGTAAAATTGTTACATGCAAACATCGAGTTAAGTATTAAGATAAAGTCCGACAAATGCAATAATTATGTGTCATTAATTCAAAAATATAGCCGTTACCTGATGCACATTCTGTTTCCGCATAGAAAATAATATTAATACAAAGCGTTACGTTGGTTCTAAAAGGATACAAAGGTTAGGAGGCAGGGTTTTGAAGGGATAATTTATGGATACTTGAATTAAACCTACTGAGACGATATGTGATTGAACTTCAGCCGGAGGACTATTTCATACTCAAAGTTGTGTACGAAACCCTCCAGCCCCTTCCCCACAAAGGGAAATTTTGTGTGCATCAATTAATATGGTCCATAGTAGAGCTTTAATTTATACAATCGAGATGTTCGGATAATCCAAACTATTCTGATTGCGAAATCATAACTTCTGGACAGTTTGATTATTTTGATTAAATTTTTAAAGAAATTCATATTTAGATAAATAAAACTAAATTATGCAAAATATTTCTAGCGGGTGTAGCTAATATTTACTGACAACGGAAAAAATATTTTTCCAAAAATAAACGTTACCGAGCAACGTAAAAAATATTTTTCTCTCATAACAGTTATGCGATGACGGAAAAAATATTTTTAAAAAAATAAACGTTACCAAACAGTGGAAAAAATATTTGTCAAGAATAATAGTTATACATAGATGTAAAAATAATTATTTCAAAATAATAATTATAAGTAACAATTAAAATATATGTTACAATGAAACAGTTATTTTCCAACTTTTTTCTAAAAACGTTATAACTGTTATGTTCCTTTTAGTTAAATCAATATTTGCTTTTTATTTGCAGAAAAAATTCACATTTTTTTATATATAAATGTTCTAACGTTCATTAAAGGCTTTAATTCATAGATTTAATCAATTTTTGACCAATGACCGAAAATACGTGACAACAGCCTCTTACTTACTCTATAGACATTTCCATACAGACATACTGCTCTATGTAAATAAATATATACAAACGTAAAAATTCACTTTTCACTTTCTTTGCAGATCTCTCCAAGCTATTCTATTATTAATTAGTAGTACTGTTTGTAACCCCAAGTGTACAAGTATGACTTCTACGGTTGAAATTTCAGTGCCACTTTTCCCTAACTCCCCTAACCCCAACTACGAGTTTGCATAGTATGTATGTAGTCGTATATGTAATTGATAATTGATTGACCAACGCCACAAATTTACGATAGTTGACCAATAAAAATGTACTAACATTTTTATGTGCAACAAAACGGAGCATACACCGGCACTCATTGCTCCAGTGGCGGCACAAATCGCCAGTCAAAAGATGGCAAAACATGCTGCGCGCAAGATGCCAACTGTCCGATATGAGATGTTGAGATAGTTTTATGACAACGTGTAATGTCTGAATAGTGCCACAAATTGCGCAAACACACTTCCAAGAATATAAAAACCACCAAAAATATCAACAACAACAACAAGAAAAACATGGTAACGCACAAAACCAACTTCATAATTTAATTAAAAGCAAACTAAAAGTCTACAACAACAATAACAACAACAAGCGCGCGGTTCGCTAGGCCAAAGTGTTAAAGGTACTGTCAACTGGTTTTCATGTGTATGTGTGTGTGTGTGTTTGCACAAGAAAAATGCAAATCCAAATGGCCAAAACGACAGCACAAGCAAACAAACATATTGCAAAAAGAATAAAATAAAATAAAAGAATCGTAAAAGAAGCCGGTCGCAACACTGGGGAAATGAAACCGAGGAAACGGCAGTGACAGCGAGGAAGCACGTTTGCGGCATTCACACACACGCACGAAAAAAACGTCGTTGGTAAGCGTCGCATAGCAAAAGAAAGCGGCGCTGGCCGAAAAGCGCCACTGTGCGGCCACCACAACGGCACTTGAACGGTGGGCACACGGGTGGAACGCGTGCCGCGGGCCATGAACTTCAGCCGAAAGAACGAAGCGACGCAAAGGTCGCGCAAGGGCAGCGGGGTAAAGCGAGCAGATGAAATTTAAGTGGAACTGGTGTGAAGGCAGAGTGGCGCTGGGCGGTGTGGCGGTGGAGGAAAGTAGTTGGATGGCACTTTGAGATAAGTGAAGTGGCATATAAGAAATTGTGTAGTGCTGGAGAAAAGCATCAAGCCATGAGAAATGAGGAAAAGGCACAGTTGCTGGAAGAAGGCTTAGTGCGAGTGATGATCGTAGTTGAGACAGGAATAAGGAAAATGGATGCAGGACTTGATTGATGTAAAAAAGTAACAAAATTATTAAATTTGGAAATTTTATCAAATACTTATAACCGATTTATGATTGTTGTGTAGCGTATCTGTTACGTCATTTATTGCTGAAATAAATTTTTCTTTCAATATTATTTTATTGTACAGAAATATAGCTACTAAAAGGACACTAAAACAATGATGCCTTCTCGGTCTTCTCCTAAGGGAATCAGCATCCTCTTTGTTCCACTCACACCTATGTATACCTATACCAGTGGCGCACACAGGGTGGGTGCGGGGGAAGGGGGGGGTTTGAAACAAAAAATGCACCAAAATGCAAAAAAGTGTTTTCTAGACTAACTTTGGGCCGCTGAACACGAAACTGAAGATCAAAAAAATTTTGTGAGAAGCGTTTTCAAATCTTCGAAAAAGCAGTTTTTACCCTGTTGTTACAGTTATGAGCACATATCTCGTAAACGAACCATCCGATTAACACAAGATGTCCGTCGGTCAGAAGATAATACCTTAACTTTTCCAGAGATATACAGATTGTCCAAATCAGATGAGATTTGGAGAAATTACTGACGATGAAAGTTGTAAAAAAGTGAATTTTTCGACCATTTTCAAAAATCATACATTTTTGAATGTTTTTTTATAGATAAAATAAATTATTTCCTTTGGTTTCAAAACCTAAGATGAAAAATATATTATTTGTGCAAATATTAAGCTAACCATCAATGGAATCGAAAGAAAAATGACAAAGTTATGATGCACTTAGTTAAAACACCAACTTTACATTTATTACACCGAGACCCATCCAAATGTTGATGTGGGCGTGAAACTAGAGGTCATTTACCTGGCATAGTAAGTTTTTCATTTTCTGACCCAAAGTGATTTTTAAAGGACTTTAAAATTTTAAGGACATACATACATTTCGAATATTTTTTTTAATATTTGCGGTTGTGCAATAATGAAAATATGGGTATCAAATAAAAAAGAAAAATTGTCTCCTTTTAAATAAATTTTCTATTTTTAACTTTCAGGACCAAAATATAAGGTATATTAACAAGGTATGCAACGTATGGAGAGACGTTTGTCAATGTCTCTCTTGGCACCCTTATTTGTGAACTGATGCATTTTTTCGTAGGAAAAAGTACTAAGTATCAGTATTGATATTGTTTGGTACAACAACCTTTTTTGTACATTTTAGAATAGCATTAAAATAAACATATTTGATGCGTAATATAATTAATAAATCCAAAACATATGCACATATATACCTATTTGTTTTTATTTTCATTGTTTTCTTTGTTCATAAGAATAGGTAAAAAGATGTTAAAAACTTCATTGAACAATATTATACTTTTCATTGCCCCTTTATCATCCTTGCCTTGAAATCCTTGCTTTTTGAACTTCATTTAAAAATCATTGCGATTTGAGTCCTGTTTGTTTTTTTAAATAAATAATAAAAATGCCGAAAGCCAGTTGCGCTATTTGCGAACAATTGTTTAATTCACTTAACTCGTTTTCGATTACAGCGCGAAATACCGAAATTTTAAGTTCAGCTATGAATGTGGAGCCAGACGACACGCCATGGTTCAAATTAACAGCAAATCAACTTCAGGAAAATAACTCGGCAAATGTTGAGCAACCATCTTTTCAAGACTCTTTTCAAAATTCAACGTTAAAGACAATGACGAAAACGAACTTAACATAGACTTGACAAACGAATTTGACAGTTTCCACGAGGACGGATTAGAATATTTGGCGGGATTTATTATTCGAAAATTAAATTTAAATAGCGTTCAAACAACTGACAGTGGGACTTGGACATGGGTAAACCAAGTATCCCAGGGTGGACTTCTCAAGCCATCTAGTATATTTTTAAACAAAATTAAGCAATTAGAAAAAATTTTTGTGGAACTAAATGGAGGCAAAATTCTATGTATTCAAAATTTATGTGATTATCTCTGCGATTCTTCAAAATTTTTTGGACTTTCTGATGAGGTCAAAAAACTCTTTTTTAAATGCCGAATGTTTTTCAGAATTAGACATTTAAGCAAAAATTTCAAAGAAACTCAATTAAAAAAAAAAATTTTTAATAATAAATAAATGTCAAAAACTGTTTTATAAAAAATTACCTTCTATTTTTATTTCTATTTGAATGCAGTGTATTAAAAATATAAAGTGCTGAAACAAGCATTTTTCTAATAAACTTTTTGCTACACAAAATCAATTGTTAGCACATGACGTTTTCGCCTTAGGAACAAATACTGAATGTTGCAACCAAACATTTGCTACTATAAGTGAAAGTTACTCTGATTTTGACATAACCCGCACCCTTATTTTGAAGACTGAAGCATACCTTGTTAATATATAGTGTTTTCCAACAAGAGGTGTTATTTTCCGGTATTTCGGTAGCTGTCACTTTTGAAGCTTTTATTCTTTGACATTTGACAAGTAGAAACTACACCATTACTAAAAATGGAACGATACACGCTTCAACAACGCATTGAAATTATTAAAATTCACTAAAAAATGGTGAAAATCTTGCAGTCACAGTTCGCAAAACTAAAGCATTTTTGGGTCGTCGTGAAGCACCTTGTCGGAAATTGGTGGAAAAATTCGAGCTGTTGGGACAAGTTAGTGATGTGAAGAATAAAACCCGTGCACGTCGCTCAAGAACAACTGAGAATATTGCTGCTGTAGCCCAAAGTGTTGAAGAAAACCCAGGTTTGTCGATTCCTCGTCGTTCTTTGGAATTGAGCATTCCAAAAACGTCATTACACCGTATTTTGCATAAAGACTTGGGTCTTAAGGCTTATAAAGTTCAGTTAACACAAGAACTCAAGCCGACCGATCATCAACAACGTCGTGTCTTTGCTGATTGGGTCCTTGAAATGCATGAAAATGAAATGCGCTATCGAGAGATGATTAATGATTTTTTTATGGTCGGAGTTGGATGGTATTGATCTGGACAACGTTCACTTTCAACAAGACGGCGCTACGTGCCACACAAGCAACGAAACCATTGCTCTTTTACGGGAAAAGTTTCCGGACCGTGTTATCTCTGGAAGAGGTGATCACAATTGGCTACCGAGATCTTGTGATTTAACACCTTGCGACTTCTTCCTTTGGGGCCACGTGAAAGATAAGGTGTACGCCAACAGCCCAGCGTCGATTCAAGACCTCAAAGATAAAATTCGTGAGGATATCGAGGACATAGGGCAGCCACTTTGCGATTTGGTTATGGAAAATTTCATGAAAAGGATATGGTCCTGTAAGCGTGGTCGTGGTGGCCATTTGGCTGATGTTGTTTTTCATTATTAACGGCATACCTTCCTCTTTATTATGAAATAAACATCCGATCATTTATCTCAAAAACTGGCATTTTTCTTTGAATACCAAAATAACACCTCTTGTTGGAAAACCCTGTACCTTGGGGGAAGCATACATGTTTTGGATCTCAGTCTGTAGATTCATACATCTAAATTTTATTCTATTTCAAAGTTCTCAAAAAAGTTACACGAACCCCCGCCCCCCCGAAACAAAATCCTGCGTGCGCCACTGACCTATACATACATATATCTATGTATGAGTGTATGCAGCATGTGCGCATTTATATACTTTATGTATGAGTTTTAGTAATTTGTGTTATTGTTATTACTTTTGTTTCTCATTTAGCGTTTGTTTTGGACGTTCAACGTACTCGTGTGTGCACCAAAAAACTGGGATACTTTACACTTCTTACATTCACGTTGTGCTGCACATTTCTACCCGTGTCACCTACACCCTTCTGGGCGCCAGCCTCACACACACACACAGGCACACAACGCGCCACATACACCAACGCTAAGCCATTCATTCGCACAACCACACACCTTCACTCTACACTCATCTATTTGAATTTTGTGTGTGTGTGGAACCAGACTGACGGTGGTGGTTCCCCTGGGAGCAGCTCGAATTGTTCCTTGGAGTCTCATAATACCAGCTTCAAAGTGCCCCAACTGGATATGCGAAACATCCAATTCGAATTTGCCGCTGCCGCCAGCTGCCTACTGCTGGCTTTTGCCGCTACACTTATTGTTTTTACGGATGCTGTCGTTGGTTTTGTTATTGTGTTACATTCGCCGTACACACATTTCGCATCACGGCCATCATATTTTTTGCTCGGTTGCGCGTTTACTCCTTCGTCAAAAGAGGCGCCGTACATGTATGCGTACGACTTGGGTGTCCTTACGGGCGCACTTATGTTTTTTGCTGCCTTGAACAGTTTCTGTGTTTGTGTGTGTGTGCGTAAATTAAGTTTTCACTTGGCGCAGCCGAAGTTGTCATTCGAGTGCGCGGCGGCATTTGTATTTGGCGCATTACATTTGTCGAGAATTTGTCGAGAATTTTCAGGCATTCCAATTTAGTGCTTGACAAGTACAAATAAGAAACAACAACATCAGCTGGTGTGCCATTCAGTTTTTTCGTTAGTTTATTTCGTCCTTTATTTGCCTCTCAAATTTTCTGCAGTTGATTTTCGCGCCTACTGCAGCTTTTGGCGAGTTTGTTGAAACTCTCCAAGGAATTGCACACATTTTTCTTCAATTCGGTTTTCTTTTCCTTGTATTCATTGTTTATCGTTTTTTTGCTTTACTTTTCAATTCACTTTGCACGCCACTTTGCCACTTGTCGCTGCCGGTCGACCAGCCTTTCCGCTGTGTGGCCAAGGAAATCGCTTAACCGCAGCACTCATAAATCATGCAACAATACCAAACAACAACAATACGAGTATCAACCAGCAGCAATGCTGCAATAACAACAATCGCAACAGCAACAACAAAAACGGTAATAAGTGCAAAAGATAGCAAAAACAGCTTGTCAGAAACTTTGTTTTCCCCGGTTTCTTTGTTTTGCCATTATTATTGTTTAGTTGTTCTTTTTTTGAAAAATTTTCTTGCATAAACTAAAAAATTGCAAAATTACAAAAATAAAAATCAAAAATCAACAGGAACAATGAGAGACCACCAACAACCCCCGATAATCCACTTCATCAACAACATTTAAATTTGAAGAAAAAAAAGGTTCGCACAAACTAAAGATTACCAGACCAGCAGCAAACAAAAGCTATATTTTTACAGGAAATTTATATTTTATTTTTTAATAATTTTTTTTAAATTCGCCTTTATTGTTTTTGAAATGCCTTATTTTTTATTATTATTTTTATTAAGAAAAAAATCTGATGATAAAAACTAAATCATATAAAAACCATCATAATACAATTTAACTTAACTGAGCTGCACCAGAACCTGTCCAGGAGTGTTCTGGGGCCCTGGTAATCGTACTTTTAGAGTCTATAATTCTATAAACTAATTGCGAGAGCAAAACGAAGAGAAATCTTCAGCACTTGCCCTGTCAAAGTCGGATATATTTTTACAAAATTTTTTGAAGGGAAAAAAATGAAATTTAGGTGTTGTATAAAAAAATTGTAGAAAATGTATTGTTGTAGATAGGCTACTAATATCTTTCAATATTAAAACTACATAAAAAGGACCGGGATCGCTGATCAGATTTTTTGTTGAGCATAAATAATTTTTTTTGTACGAATTTTCAAAAATGAATTTTTTTTAATCAATGAAAATGAAAAATAACCAAATTTAGAAAGGCAATTAAAATCTAATTGAAAATCGAATCCTTTTATGACCTTTTTTAGATGGACTTTCTTCTCTTAAATCTGTAAAAAAAATTCTGCGTCTTTTTGGGCCTTTGGAAAATATTCAATTTTTTTCAAACTACTAATATTGATTTTTTTACAGAAGTCGCTTGAGTTAAAATTGCGACCAAAATGTGTAACCAAGTCAATGCCACGAATTATGAATGTTTTTTGATAAAAATAGGTTTAGCACGCCTATTTAACTCATTATGAGCCATATTATCCATTTTTTTTCATTATTATGGAATTTGTTTGCTAAAATGTGATTGAATGCTAATATATTCTAAAGAAGGAGGAATGTCTAATTTTGAAGAATAATTTTTATAATAGTCTCGCCGTTATAAATTAAGCTGCATTGCATCTTCATGGCTGTGTTATATCCATGTTAAGCTCTAAGGATATCAAACAAAACAATTATTTCCTTTAAGTAACTTCACCGCCCTCTTTCCACCCTTTAAAGGTCTTAAACAAAATGCTGAAAAACGTATTTCGTTATGGTTTTTATGGTATATGTAGGTTAGGTTAGGTTGAGGTGGCTGCCTCTGTATGAGACACACTTAGGCCTCTTAATGGGCCCGTTGTGATACCACAGATTCCACCCGTTTGAAATGCGTATGCAACACTGTTTTTTTCAACATGTGATACACCACACATTTCAAACGGATGGGGAAAGGGAGAGGAGGGGAGCGGACCTACAGTTTAACGCCGAATCCGAGCGGCGATGGGCAGTTTTTCTTTCACACTTGGAGGTTTTGCCATTGCCTGCCAAGAGCGCACTTGTGCGATTCTTGTAATTCTCATTCCCTTCATGTGGATAGCTTCTCATTGCTTCATGGCTTCTCATACCGGGGCGCTCGGTATGAGAAGCCAGCGCGCTACCCGCTGAGCTATCGAGGCCGATGGTATATGTATATATACAAAATTTTTAAACAATCCGACCAAAAAAAATTTCCGTCCATATAAGCTTCACCACCCCCTTTCCCCTTTCAAGTTCGACGTTTTTGAAATCGCTTCTTTTTAAGGGTTGACTTTCTAAAATACAACTTTTGACCAAATTTCATCATTATAGCTCCAGCGGTTTGGGCTCGGTGATGATAATATAATATATAACCACATATATTCGATTTTTTTTTAACTATATACTTTTTTTGGAAACAAACAAAATTTTTGAAATCTGCAGCCCAAAATGACTTAGACTGCAAATTTTCAGCGAATTTCACCTCCTTTTATTTTTGCCGCAATTTTGTATGGAGTCAAAGCACTCTGCGCCTGTGGGATTCTTACCGACTAAAAACCATCCCCTGTTCTCTAACTGATCCCATTTCGTTCACACGAAAATCGCGACTAGTTATCTGGAGGTCTGCCGTAAATCTCGACCTTGTTCCAAATCACCACATTCTGCGTTATCTCTAGTAGATTTCTGTGACTAATTGTCCATAACTCGTTCTCTTTTATGAACGATTTTCATTGAAGAATCCACATCCTTCGAATAGCCAAAGCACACAATTTGCGCGGCTGTCTTTTCATCTTCGAAGCACAGTCTTCAGATGACTCCATCGAAAAGGTTTAACAGTGTCAGGGGTCTCCTAATGTTACCGAGCCCAGTTATCAGAAGCCCAGTTATTAAAAGCTCTAAGATCCCATTGGCATCTTTAAGGCTGCTCTAGACTGTCTACAGTTAATGTGTTTGTGCAGAACTTTGAGAATCGAAGAATTGAATCCCGACTCAGCTAGCACCCCACGAAAAAATCCTTCAATTCAGCAGACAATGAAGAGCTACTGAGAGGAACTTGAGGATGAGGAACTTCCAATCCACCAGTTGGTTTTGTCCTAAAGCTGTTTGTCCTTTTCATGAATTGTAAGAAGTCTTACACTTCAAAAGGCTTCTTCTCAATAACAACTATGCAATCTTATTGAGAAATAAGTTAATGCACCTCAAGAAATAATTCCTTGATGAGCCCCAGAATGTTTCAAAAATTCTACTCAAGCAGTTAAAAATCCCCAATCACTACAAACAAGCCGAAAATCTTTAGCTCTTCAACCTAACATTTAACCTGGTCACCTCAGACAGCACCCAACTCGCCGTGGTGCCCCTTTCCAGTGGAGTATGGAGCTTCGGTCACACTCTTACTCACACTTCTCTACGCGCCTTTGGGGAATTTGGCGCATTTTTGCATTGTGTGTGCGGCCTGCGGCCTCGAAAGATTTCAAAACTTTCAAAACTTGCCACTACGTTTTTTTGTTGCCTCGTTCAACTCCCAGTTGGAAATGCCATATTTTTGCAATGTTTATTTTTGCAGTTGCTGTAATCTTTTTCGCATGCCACAAGCAGCAGTCCAGTTCAGTTTGGGGCACGGTCAGCCGCCCTCTCCCCAGTTGGCGCTGCCGGACGAACTTTGTTGACAGCAAAACGACGCGGCATGCACGAAGGTGGCAATGCCATGAGCACCACAACAACAACAGCAGATAGTAAATTTGTTGTTGCCACTCTCAGCATTCAAAGTCGTTTTCTCTTTTGTTTTGCAAACGCTGGATTTTTACTTCTACTGCCGACCGTACACAATTTTTTTTCGGTTGAGAAGCTTACTCCTGCAGTTCTTATTCTTCTTTTTGTTCTGCTCTTTTTACTTTTTTGCGGTTGCTTTAAGGATGTGCCTTGTTTTTGTTGTTGTTATTCGCTGTCCAAGTGCGGCGGCAAAGTTTTTGGCGCGTGCATTCCCCATGGTCGGGTTGGTGTTATGGCAAAAAAAAGTCGTGGGTGTGCTGGTGCTGCTGGTGTCATGCAATTTACACCTGAGATTGGTTTTGCATTTCGTAAATGCAACAACAACAACAACAACAACAAGCGAACGCATGCAACGCGATTATTTATGAGCTTTCACGCCTTTCTACAGCAGCGCACTTTCCAGGCGCTGGCGAAGTGACAAAAATAAATGTTAAGAAAGCAACAACAACACCTCTTTGTTGTAAGCAAAGCAAAGCCAAAACAGCCGGGCGTGAAAATCTATGGGGACAACAGCGAAAAACTTTTGCTGCCAACAAGTTTTCGCCTGCTCAGCTGCAATGTAGAATGAAAATAAAAATACAAACATACAAATTAATGCAAGAAATTATAAAAAAATTGTGCTGACTGGATTTGGTTTTGTTACACATTGGTTATGGTTTTATTTCAAAAGTAATGTTAAAGCTGCCAATTATCGCTTAGCACTAATTGCCCTGCGCGCTCTCTCGAGGCCAGCCGAAAAATCGTCGCTTCAGCAGAATTGACCCAAATCTGTCGAGTATCGCACACGGCTCGTCTAAGCAGACAGCCGCCACAGGCCGTCGCCACTTGAGGCTTTGGGGCCACGAAAACGGACGTACACAGCGCAAACGTGACAGTCTGATTGCGCGCGTACCGCACACGTTGGCTGCGGCAGCGACGACAGCCACAACGACAACGACGCCGACGCCGACGGACAAAAGGGTAAATGCCACGCACAACACGCGCCGCACAAGCGCTGTCAGCTCGCTTGCGGTTTCTTGACTTTGATGTCAGCTGCTTCTTTTACCTTTAATTGTGACATTTATTTCCACTTTTTTCTCGCTGCTTAACTTTTAGTTCCGATTGCGTTGTGAACCTTTGCGTAGCCAGCAATCAGCTCGACCAAACAGTAGCAACGTCGATGACATTATCTGGTCGGCTTTTTGTCCACTGCTCTCAAGCTTTAGAGAGTTTGGAAAGATTTAAACGTTCAATTCTCAGAAGTGGACCGCCATTTGTAGAGCACAAATTCTTGCGGTAATTTAGATGTGTTGCAAGATTTGGCCTTTCTATCAGTTAACAATAATTACGGTAAAAAGTCTTAATGTAAAGACGTTCATTTGCAAGAGAATTGTAAAAATTTGTTTGTGAAGCATGGGAAAGGATCGGAAGGTTTAATCGGCAATCAGTGGACATTTGTGTGGCATGTGAGAGAATGTGGCACAAAACAATGTAACCTACGCTTTGATACGCGTTTAACCCTTTCGACCCCGAATTTTACCCTGTGCCTCGATATTACTTTTTCATGGAAAACTTCCCTAAGAAGTGTGCACACGACATTTCAAGTCGCCACGCCTCTGTGTGAGAGTTCTAGAGCTAGTTTACTTTTGAAACATTTTAGCTTAAAACGGGTTAAATAAATTTTGTGTCAATATTTTTTAATTACAGAAACATTATTTAATATTTATAGAAAAATACAAAATTATCACTTTTTGATTTTATTTAACCATTATTAAATAAACAGGGTTTTGATCAAACGCGCCCAATTCGTAGACTTCAATTAGAACACAAACTTTTCCTGATATCGCTGCAAAATATTGGAAATTATTTTGGAGATAACAGTAACATTTTTGTAATTTGCTTTGAATTCACTTCTAAAAATATTAATTTGTTGGTGCCTACTTAAATTAAACCCATAAATCAATCGTAGCTTTTGCTATAAGATGACAAATAGGTGAAGTTGCTCTCAGGTAACTTTGGGATCGAAAGGGCTAATTGAAAATGTCATGAGAAATGTTTTCCAAGATAATCCTTTTTAAGGTTTTCCATACCTACAAAAACTAAACATTATATTATATCCGCTAATATATGAAAAATACACGTCGGATTTGGCTAATTGTAATTATAGAACGAATTGTACAACAGAAAAAAAAGCAAAAAAATACATACTAAAGAAAATACAGATATTTAAAAATGAAAAACTGTCAAAATTACCGCAATGGTTTTTCTAGTATTAAGAGGATCAGCAATCAGAGATCTAAGCCTTCGAGTGCAAATGGAAAGTATAACATTTGGTTGGATTAAAAAAAAAAATTGAAGATCATAGCTTCTAAGCTATTCGAAGTCTAATAAATCTTAACCCTCAATCACCCACCCCTATTAAAATCACGTATCTACCCACCCTGAGTCCGCGGGACTCACATTTTTTGTTTTCGAAATAATGCAATATCTAATAAATGTTTATGGTTTTTTATTTTTTTGTATGCCACATTAAGACCTCTTGTTACAGATTTCATTCCATATCTTTACATAACTCTAATAAAAATTAATTTTTATGGACAGAAAAAAAAATACTCTAAAAAATATGTACTAAACATTTTATACAAACAAAAGATAAGGGAGAGGGCTGGGTTGTGAACCGGGTTTTGTTTTTTGGCTCTAACTTTTCACAGAATAAAGATATAGAAAAATCGAAGATACCGTTGGAAAGGTGAATATAAAACGCAACTTTGTTATGAAGACAGATAACCGTTTTTATTAAAATTTAACTCTCTACGTCCAATTTTCTAAGGACGTGATTTTTCGCTTTTCCAAAAAAGTGGCTGGGTTGTGAACCACCTGGCAAATCCTACTTAAAGTCGGAAAATACGAAGAAATCACCCATAATTTTTAAATAAGTTGAGAATTTCTTTAATCAGGAGGCCTCAAGAGGTGAAAAAAGTTATAATGACGCCACTTAGGCCAAAAAATCGCAATGAATGCAAGTGCTCAATTTTTGGAATTTTCATCCTAATCGGTATCGCAATGTTTGCATGTGAAATACGAACGCGTACTCACATTGGGGACTTCAAGTGAACTCACCGCAAATCGAGTAAAATTACATAAAATTACTTTAATTTAATAAATCCGGCGATATTTGACCGTGCTAGTACAAATGTGCTACGAAAAACAGGTGGTTCATAACCCAGCCCCCACAGTGGTTCACAGCCCAAGCACGATGCCATTTTGGAAACTTTAAAAATAACGACACTTCCAATCATATTTCAACATAAACAAATATTGGATCGTAAAATAGAATCAAAACCCTAAATAAATATGTATTACACTTACATTTTTGGAATAAATTGAGTCACTTGGATAGCACTAAAAAAAAGCAAACAAGTTTTCGCAGTCGATTTTCAAACGCGATGTCTGTAGCTGCCACAAGCAATACGAGTTTACACTTCGGTGTAACCACAAAAACAGAGTCATATCAAAAGACAAACTTGACAGTTGAAAGATTGGCGATATGTCAAGAAAGAAAAAACAGTAATGGTTCACAACCCAGCCCTTTCCCTTATAAATAAAATAACAAAATTTCGTTTTACCTAAATATCTTGAAAACAAAATAACTATTCAGAAAAAAACTGAAAGTAATACCTCATTATATAAAATAAGAAAACGGGCAGTAGGTTGAATTACATATATTGTGCACATACCTGGCATACCTTTTTGGTACAACTAAGGCAAATTGTTATTAGAAAAACTTCTCAGAGGGTTAACACTCTCAATTCGTGAACGTTTTGCAGCCATTTTGGCATCCTAAAGTTAAATTAATACGATAATAAAAATATCTACAAGTACAATTTTTGTAACACAAAGCACCACCCTGAGTCCCTGGGACTCACTTCATGCCAAAACTCAACCTTGTAATTGTAGTGTGCTAAGGTATACGAAAGTTGAACATCGAAACACAAAAACACAACCTGCACCAGCTTATTAAAGTTCGTAGTGAGTCCCCTGGACTCAGGGTGGGCGATTGAGGGTTAAGTCATCGGACGGGGCACATTGTACACAAATTACAAATTGCAAATAGATGTTGATCCCAAGCTATTCGAAGTCTAATAAATCTTAAGTCATCGAACGGGGCACATTGTACACAAATTACACCGTGCGACAAAAATTAAAAAAAAATTGCACACCGGAAAAAATCCATATGGGCGTGAAACTAGAGACCAGACATAGTAATTCTGCGTACTCAGTTTTCTATTTCTACATCCTTTGTCCTTTTAAAAGGACTAAAAGGAAAATTTTGAAGGGGATAAAAAATAAAAAAAAATATAAAACATATTTGACCTCGTTAGAATATGGCGATATGTATATCAAATGAAAGAGGAAAGGCTCAAGAATTTAAATAAAATAGATTTTTTATCTATTTGTAAAAAAAGGATATGAAAAAGGTCCTTTGAAAAATTTTATCCTTTATATCCTTGAAAATGTATATAGAATTTTCTTAAAAAGTAAGTATGTCAAAACTCAAAATCTCCTTGATCACGTGTCAAAATTGCAGTACTCTTAATATTTTTTTATTTTGTATCCCCTTAAAAACTTTGAAGTCCTTTTAAAGGGACAAACGATGTGGAAATGAAAAACTGAGTACGCAGTATTACTATGTCTGGTCTCTAGTTTCACGCTCATATGGACTTTTCCCGATGTGGAAAATGCTGTCGCACAGTGTTATACTTAAATGTTTACATTCGAGAGGAGCTAAGACATGAGGAGATCCAGTTAGGTAAATCAAGATCTGCGCCGCTTTCAATTTTTTCTATTCACATAAATCTATTTGAAATAAAGCTTGCCATAAAAATTAGCAGAGAATTCAATAGATACCACTGGAACTTATAACCAAAACACTATTTTGCACCCACTTATTACTCCAATTTCCAAAAGCCGAAAATTATTTTCTCAAATGTATTTTTGTCAGATCTTGCGTACTGACCATTATTCAAATTACCATCTTGCAATTGGGTTACTTTTTGTCATAACATTGCAGATAAGAATCAAATTGTTGACAACAAGCAATGAGCATTGTTGTTGCATTAAGCGAACTGACAATATTTCGAAACCACAGCCGCAAGCTTGTATGACCAGAAGCGAGCAAAGCAATCAACAACATTTAAAGCAGTTATAAAGATCATAAAACCATACGACAAGACGACGCATAAACGGCAGCACGACACAAAATAAACATCATTTCCGCAAAAGTCAAACATTTCGAAATCTGCTCAGAGTGGAGAAATAATCATAACGAAAGAACGCAAACTACACCGACGGAAAACATGTTACAGATGCGGCCCAAGTGCGGCGGTCGACACAGTGCAAATGACCCGCTTACGGTAAACTGTGGCCACCAACAACAAAAACGCCCTTAAAGAACTTGTAAACGAGTCGGTTGAAAAATCATTTTGTCAAAATGTAATCGGCCAAAGTTGTAGCGAAAATGAAGAGCAGCAAACGGGCCACTACTGTGTATTACTTTTTTTAATTTTTTAATTTATTTTTATTATTTTTAATTTGTGTATTTTTTTTGCTGTTCTTGAATTGTTGGTTTTGCAGAAAAATGATAAAATCTTGCAAATGACGGGTAAAGCAGCAACGTTGGTCGTGTAGCGCGAGCAGCGGCAGCAAGACAGATGGCAGTGAAGGATGTCGCACTATCGCGTCAGACGCGCCAAAACAATGTCAATGTGCTCTAAATGTCAGAACACATTGAAATAAAAAACTCTAGGAAATAAGAAAAGTGATAGGAGAAAAAGATAGCGGAAACGGAAGCGTAGAGGGAAAGAAATGCCACACAAGCGAGATTAGCAAAGCGCTGCGCGGTCGCGAGTGAGCGCTTAGCTGACTGGTTGGATGAATAGTTGACGGCGCGTACAACTAATTATTTATGGATGGTCCCATCCGGTACAGCGCAGCAAACAAAGGCCAATGCATGTGCAAAGATAAGACAAATATTCGCAACAGTGTTCGTAAGTGTGTGTGTGTGTGTGTTTAGCTAGAAGCGACAGTGTCCATAGTGGTGCAAGCAATTTGCTTACAAAACCCACACCACATGTGTACTCATACTGCACGCGAGATTTCAACTAAAGAACTAAACACACGACTGCCAAAAAGTACAACAAATACGCTCACAGCAAAGCCGTAGTCTGAGCATTGTTGTACTTCATGTTTAACTGTTTGTCTTGTAAGACAAATGTGTAATTAATTGCTGGCATCAAAAGGAAGCGTTTCACCTTCCCAACATTCGTCTGTAGCGTGCGTCCATTTGCCTGCGTTGCTCTTAATGTGCAAATGGTGTGAGCCCACTCGAAAACAGGAAACATGTGTACGGCAAGACAGCCTCGGCTAGTGGCGTTTTGCTATATCCGCTTCCGGCACTAACGCAATTCCTTGTACACATCGACTTTTGCAGCAACTTTTGTGCAATTTTCTTGAGTAAACAACAACTACTACAACAACAACAACGTCAACAAAGACAATAGCAACAGCCTGCCAAGTACTCGTGTGTGCATAATTGTGGAATCGGTCAGCGACGCACTGCAAGGACACAAAAGTCTGCAAGGAAGTAACAAAGTGTTGCAGTCAGGCACTTTTTGTCAGCCAACTAGAGGATATGTGATTAATAAATCAAAAGGGGACATGCAACTAAAACAAGCTAAGTAAATTGACAAATGGTTGGGGAAATAGTTAAAAGTTTAAATTAAAATAACATTTATTTTTGAGACAAAATCGCCGTATAAGGTTGACAGGGCTTTGAAGATGAACGATGAAAAAGATGAACAAGGAGATCGAGAAGCGGGTTGTTTTAGACGGTAAAGTTTGAATTAAATGCGAAAGGAGTCATTTGCTTGAAGGTTGAAGGAAACTTAAGGCGCGAATTAAATTTGTTGGGCAACTCTGAAGCAATATTTGATTTCAGGAATTCATGACGATAATGAGTATTTAATTGAACTGTTTTTGCGATCGGTCTAAAGGAAGAAAACAACGGCGCAAGCAAACAATGATTGACCAAGTAAAGCATAACACAATACAAGAAAATCAAATTTTTTTGTGGCATGGAGTTTTTCTACTGTTTTGTACTAATTTGGGTACGCTGATTTCGAATCTACCTTCAGATTTTTTGTAGCAGCTCTAGTTAGTGAGATACAGGTACCGTGTTACTTTTTCAGATTTTCCTCTACTTTTTCCATATTTCTTATCATAATTTCAAAACCAAAAAACCGGTTGACATAATTTTTACCTTGTTGCATTAATAACACCGCACGGCTTCTTTTTCGATGCAATTTATTTTTATAAGTTTTAAAATTCCGCGGAAATTGGACCTCAAATTCGGAAAATATGGAATTTTAAGGCGTTGTCTTTGATGGTCAAAAACATTCAACTTTTTCATAAATCAACGAGTTAGGTGTATAATGAAAGCCGACACATCAAGCAGTACAACACAGCTAAATTATTTGGCAGAATACATATTCGCATCGAAATAATACCAAAAATGTGCTCATATAAATTTCAACACTTTTCAGCCAGTGATTTATTTAAAAAACAAAGGCCCTCAAAATATGTAAATTTTTTTTTTATTTTCCATCGAGCAATTAATCTTTTTTGTACAAGCAAAAAACAAAAAAATTTTAGAAAAGGGAAGTCAAGGAAAATTCGAAAAAGTGACACGCCCATTTTTTGCGAAAACTAGAGCTGTTACATAAAAACAGAATATGTTTTTGAAACCAGCGTGGAAAAACTATTCAGATTCATGTAAAAAACTTCATGCAACAGACATGCGGTTGTCCAGTGTAATTGATCAATCACGCTCACTAGTTAAGTATTGCATAGGTATTGTAAAGAATTTAGCTAACAAAATTGTATATTAGAAGCATTTTTATGAATTATAACAGTTTTATATTTGGTATTTCTCACAACAAAGCATTGACATTAGTTATTTCTATGCCTCAGTGCGTATATGTGACATACATTTTTTCCATGTAAAACGCAGTTTTGCATTTGGAATGATCATTAAAAAAAACAATTCCTAAAAACAAGCACAATAATCACCGCAAAAACTGCAACAACACTCGTTACCACTCGTAAAAATTTACTTCAAGACACTAGCATGTCTGCCTGCATACTTCTAGGCGCACGACACGAACTATAAACTCTGAGCACAGAATAAAATTTCAATATGAATTGACAAAGTGCTGCCCGTCGACTACGAGTGTGTGCCACAGATGTGTATGTTTGTTTGTATTTGAGTGAAGCGTGTCAAATCTCAGCATAAAAACAAACCGAATAACAGCAACAATAACAATTACTACTTATAACAACAACAATGAAACAACGAAAAACCATCAACAAAAACTTACAAACACACAAAAAACAACAAGCACAAACACACACAGAGCCCCATGCAAAGAGCCAGAAAACAAGACGGCACAAAACAACATTAACAACAACAAAACGTGAAGCCAAGTCTAACACTTTCCACAACTCACTCAGCAGTCGTTTTTGCCGCCACAGACAGACAGTTAAGTGCCGTGCCACACATTTTCCTCTTGATGAAGTGTGCTCGCAACAATTTCGGCTCACAGTTGTCTGTCTGTCTGTCTGTGTGTTTGTACGTTTGTTTGTTTATATGTTTATATGTTTGTTTGTTTAACTATTGGACTAGCTGCTGGTTTGGCAGTGTGTTTGCCTGTTTGTCTGTGTGGTCGTCTGCGGTAGAAGGAAATTCCCGTACAAATATGTGTAGACACAGACACACACGCACACCCCCTTTCAGCTATCGAGCGGAGTGGCAAGCAGACAAAAACACATAGCAAGCAGAGGTGCGAAACGAATGAAGGAAATACTTGAATACAAATGCCAGGCTTGTGGCATGAAGTGGAGTAACAGTGGTACAGACAAAGGATTGCAGAGATATTCGTGTTGAGAAGATCTTATGAGTGCCTAATGGTGTTGCAAATAAGAAAAAATTCGTAATAATTCGTGCAAATAAGTAAAAATAACTAAGGAACATTTAAAAAATAAAAAAAAAAAAATTTTTTTAAATAAAAAAAATATTTTTTAATAAAAACATTTTAAAATTTTTTAATAATATAAAAAAAATATTTTTTTTAATATAAAAAAATATATTTTTTTTAAATATATAAAAATATTTTTTTTTAAATATATAAAAATATTTTTTAATTGGACTATGGCATTCGGTTAGGTGAGGTTGTACAATCTGCCAGTAGACCTTATTGGTTCCTTAGCAAGGCTCGTCAGAGTTCCAATTAACCCTTTCGCTACAGGTTTTTACTGGGGAAAGTTAAAATTTTATATTTTACGTCCTAAGGTAAGGTCCCACGATTGCCGCAATGCGTAGAAATTTTACGCATTTTTAAAAAACTCGCGCCGAACGAAATCGGTACTGTAGCGTCAATCGTGTGAACAGTTGAAACCAGACAAAAAAAATAATAATTTAGCCGAGTTTTGTCGGCAACTCGAGCGCCAACCATAGGGGCCGACAAATTTTGTCGGTGCTTTGAAATTTTTTGAGAATTTATTTCAATTTTTGTTTCGATTCGGGCAATCGCGTAACGTAGGTACCTATGAAATCGTTCGGTGCGATATTTCTTTTCGTTAGGTTGAGTCGACAAAATTTGTCGAAATTGGGGCAATCGTGTGATCCAAATAAAAAACGTTTTGCTCAATTGACAATTTCTGCGTAGTCAATGCCCGACCAGATCGGGCTATGATCGGCGCATTTGCGGCAATCGTGGGACCTTAGCTTTAGGCTTCTATGTGGTTATATTAGCAACATTCTATAAGAAATTTTTTAATCTTTATACTCGGACCCTGTATTTTAGAGTGTTTTTCTATGAGAGCAACCACATCGTTGTGGCTGTAATAATTACTTAAACATAAAACTTTTTACTATGTCAAGATATACCATTAAAAAAACGTGTATACTTCTCTTCTTTAAACTTAATTATTCAGTTTATTAATTTCGTATTTTTCCTAAAACTTCAAACTATTCTAAAAACCAACAAAAAAATGTATTCTTGCAACCATAGAGGATGCAGACGTCCGCAAAGTAGCATGTTGCCATATGGCAACAAAATAGCGAAAGGGTTAAGAGTGGTTGACGGATTTCCAAAGACGTTTGATACCTCAGACCAGGGGCGTAGCCAAGGGAGGGGTTTAGGGTGTCAGAACCCCCCCATAGCCTATAATTTGTCAACATTTTCAATCACTATGCATCGTATGTACGTTCCCACATTAGCAAAAAGGTCTTTTCATCTTTAAATATTTAAAAGAATATTAACAAAACCCTTTTTTTACCGAAACTAATTTGTTTTTTTAATAGTCACGTTTAGGCTTAATGCAGCGATTTGCATGTTCTAAAAACATGCCTAAAGAGTAGTTTAGTTCGTCGACCGGAATGTCCTTCAGGATGTCGGTACAAGCCTTTTGGATGGTTTCTACGTTCTCAAAACGCGTTTTTCATCGGCAAATACATTCTTTGAAAAGGTGAAATTCGCACGGTGCCACATCATGTGAAAACGAGGAGTGGTTGACGGTTAAAATTCGACTTTTAGTAAACAAAAAAAACAGTCAAAACAAGTGTCAATAGATGGGATGGCATCCTTCGATAGCCAAATGTTCAGTTAAAATGCAATAAATTTATGCTATTGAGATGCTTAACCTTCGCCTTACTAAAGATGATCCCAGGCACTTCCGCTGCTATTTTGAGTAAAACTCACAATAAATATATAATAATTTATAAATTTTTTTCATACTTCAGTATTTAGTATCTTCCTCTGGCGATAGTTCGTATTTCGAAAAAAGGCCTAACTTTAATGATTTATTTTGAGACTATGGAAAATATTAGAAGATTTCTTTCCAGAGGGTTTATTGAACACATAATGAAGTACGCAAAAAAAATGTTATCGTGAGTTTTAATCAAAATGGTAGCGAAAACGCCTGGGATCAAGTTTAAACATGAACAAAATTTCCAAAAAAAAAAATATTTTTTCATATTATTGAAAATTAACTTCAAATTTGTGCAGATATTAAACATGAATATTAAAAAGATCACCCAGGTGGGTATAAGTAAAGCGAAGGTTAAATCCAATTTCAAGAATTTCAATGAAGATTTTGGCTTATCTTTTATGAATTACCGCCCAATTTTGATCTACGGTGATCGCGGATTCAGTTGGCTAACACTTTGGTCATCATTTATGTTCTGACAATGGTTTTTAAATCGCTTTTACCACTTATGAACTCCACTATGGTATAAACAAAAATCCCCATAAACTTGGTCCATCAATTTAAATGCTTCGGTTAAAGTTTAAACATTTTTAAAACAATAGTTAATATTGGATCATTGTTCGATGCACATTTTTGTACGATGACACAAACATACTTCCACTTCAGATGCAATAACTTCGCTTTCAGTCCACCAAATTTCATGAAATTTTTTACTAAAAATCAGGGAAAAAATGTAATTTTTAATGCATTAAGCCACAACAAAATGCCCTATTTGGAAAGTGCACTTTACTTTAAAAAACATGTAATACTAAACTGGCAAACAATTTTTTTTAAAACCCCCCCATGACCAATTTCTGGCTACGCCCCTGCCTCAGACTATTGCATTATCATCATTGCAAAACAAACCGATTAGATTATATAGAAATATTAATGTTTGATTACATCTGCTTTGATCTATAGCTAAGTGCATTTAAAGGTATCGCCATGGTTGAATGAATATAACAAAGATTTCCATCAACCTAACCTAACTCTCTGAAGTTATTAGCCTTTAAAAAAACTATATTTTGTTGCATACTTTCAGGCTAAATTTAAATGACAAGAAATTTCCATTGATCCTTTCAATCTACTGTATGTAGATCCATACTGGATATGCAAACAAGAAATTGCAAACTGATATGAGAAAAAATGAAGCCAAAAGAAAAACTTGAAAAAGCAAACATTTTCACCCGATTGTGTGTGTGTATGTGTGCACGTTTATCACTGCGTATGTGAATGTAAGCTGGCCAGCACAATGCGCAGCACAAATGGCTATAACGTGGCCTTGCCACCAACACATCAACACAGCTACAGCGAAATAGCCATATCTCACCGCCTCTTGGCTTGGCAGCTGTTTCAGCAGCAGCCATGCATCTGCCGCCATGGTCGCTGGTCGCTGTCGTCGTTGCGCTCATTGTTCTTGCTGCCCCTTACCTTCTTGTTATTGTTGTTGCTGTCTTGTCTGCTGCCGCTGGTGGTGTTGATTGCTGTTCGGGGTTTTTAAAACGTAGTTAGGCTGCCGGGCGAAACGACTCCCCCGGCACAGGTGTAGAGCACCCAGGAGTGTCGTGGCCAGCTTGTATATAACACCCTGTACAGCAATTTCAATGGTTATGCGCTTATTGCCAGCGCCAATGCTGACTGAATGCGGCTGCTGACTGCTCGCTGCTTTGCTGCTCTATGCCATTTGTGCGCGCTGGACATAAAATGCCACCAGCCGACAACAGTTGAAACGCGACCAAGGCGCCAGCCGCAATAATAACAACGCTCGCATTTATCGCTCTTGCAGTTATCAACTCTAGTGCGCTATTGACAAATTGCTGCTGTTGCGCGTAGGTGAAAAAATCATTAGAGGTGGACGGGCGAAAGCGGTTGAACGAGAGCTTGTGATGGCGGCGGCTGGTGTGAGTGCAGTGTGTGTGTGTGTGTGTGCGATGCCCAATTTCAATGATACTTTACAGGATTATTAAAAATATTGCACATGTGGGCGTTAAGACAAACAGGGAAAAGATATAAGAGAAGCGGCTGAAATGGCAATTGGTTTCGCCTTTACAAATCTCGTAACTGCAAATGCAAGTTGAAATAATTTTTTGAGCCATGGTTACTCTCACTGATAACACCGTGCGACAGCAGTTTTCACACCGGGAAAAATCCATATTTGCGTGAAACTAGAGACCAAATATAGTAATACTGCGTACTCAGTTTTTCATTTCTACATCCTTTGTCCTTTTAAAGGACTTAAAAATTTTGAAGGGAATAAAAAATAAAAAAAAAAATAAAAAATACTTAACCTCGTTAGAATATGGCGATATGTATATCAAATGAAAGAGGAAAGGCTCAAGAATTTAAATAAAATTTATTTTTTATCTATTTGTAAAAAAAGGATATGAAAAAGGTCCTTTGAAAATTGTAATACTTTATATCCTTGAAAATTTACATAGAATTTTCTTGAAAAGTAAGTATGTTAAAACCCAAAATCTCCTTGCTCAGGTGTCAAAATTTGATGACTCTAACTTTATTAGTTCGAAAGTTATTAAAAAAACGGCGGAAGCTGCAATTCTAATGAAGTACAAAAATTCTAATTTATTTGAGTATCAGGATTTTAAATAAAAAAAAGATACAAAATCAATGAAGTGAGAATAATGACATTTTGACACGTGATCAAGGAGATTTTGGGTTTTAACATACTTACTTTTCAAGAAATTTCTGTATAAATAATAAGGGATTAAAATTTTCAAAGAACCTTTTTCATATCCTTTTTTTACAAATAAATAAAAAATCAATTTTATTTAAATTCTTGAGCGTTTCCTCTTTCATTTGATATAAATATCGCCATATTCTAACGAGGTTAAGTATTTTTTATATTTTTTTTTATGTTTTACCCCCTTCAAAATTTTGAAGTCCTTTTAAAAGTACAAAGGATGTAGAAATGAAAAACTGAGTACGCAGTATTACTATGTTTGGTCTCTAGTTTCACGCCCATATGGATTTGTTGAAGTCTGAAATTTTTTTTTATTTTTGTCGCACGGTGTAGTTAATCATCAACAAAATTCAATCCTAAAAGTATGCTATACAAAACAGGACTAAGTAGCTGCTGAGGTAACTGAATTGTTCTTTATTTGTTTGCGCATTTATGAATTTTATAGCAGACTATGCTGATCATCATTTGACGAGGACAACAGAATGTAAGTAAAGTATTGTTAACCCTTTCGACCCCAAAGTTGCCTGAGAGCAACTTCACCTATTTGTCATCTTATAGTAAAAGCTACGATTTATGGGTTTAATTTAAGTAGGCGCCAACAAATTAATATTTTAAGAAGTGATTTCAAAGCAAATTACAAAAATATTACTGTTATCCCCAAAATAATTTCCAATAACTTGCAGCGATATCAGGGAAAGTTTGTGTTCTAATTGAAGTCTACGAATTGGGCGCGTTTGATCAAAACCCTGTTTCTTGAATAATGGTTAAATAAAATCAAAAAGGGATAATTTTGTATTTTTCCATAAATCTTAAATAATTTGTCTGTAATTAAAAAATATTGATACAAAATTTATTTAACCCGTTTTAAGCTAAAATTGTTCAAAACTAAACTAGCTCTAGAACTCTAACAAAGAGGCGTGGCAACTTCAAATGTCGTGTGCACACTTCTTGGGAAAGTGTTTCATGATTTAAATACCAAAAAGTAATATCGAGACACAGGGTAAAATTCGGGGTCGAAAGGGTTAAATTAAAAATATTATTCTTATTATTATTATTATTAATCTAATTAGTTTATTTCAACACATAGAATTTGCCAAAATCATGTCGCACTCACCCGAGTAAAAACTATCCAAACTGTGCAAATCGTCATCAAAGTCCTCCTCATCGTCCAGCAATTCCTCGTCATCAATTTCATCATCGTCATCATCAAAGTCCTCCAGCAAATTATTCGCACTCTGTTCATGATTATCCACGCTGGTCTCCGTGTTGGGCGAAGCATTCTCATTGGATTCGGGCCGTGTATGCGTGGGTTTTGTTGTGTCAGCGTGCAACTCTTCATTCTCCAGCGATTTGTTGTTCACTGCAGATTGCATTGCTTTTACATTAGCGACGCCGCCATGGCCATTACTGGCCGCCTTTACAGCGTCAAGTACAACTTTTGCCGGCATTGCCGTCTGTCGCGCACCTGCGAAAGTAAACAAAATTATGCTTCCTTATTGCAAATTGGCTGGGGATATAGTTATTCGAATAATTACAATTTGCTAAAAATTGCATCAACGCACTCGAGTTATTCTGTGGTGACAAGGACGCGTGCACACCAACACATACACAAACACATACAGACACTGACACATATGCTGAAGTTTGAAATTCCAGCGTGCACATTGCCAGCACATTCCGCGCCAAATTATGACCAACGGCAAAAGGGACGCAGCGCAAGATGACGCAAAAGACAGTCGTCGCCTAAGGCGACAGCTTCCAAAGCACCAGAAGAAAACGTGACTGCGAAACGGCACTGGAAGCGGGGTGGAAAATCAATATGCTCACTCATACACACACACACACTCACACATACATGCAACTACGATACAATGTTGTGTCTGCCCGGCGGTGGCGTATAACTAGTGCGCCAAGTCCCAAACTTCTCAACTTTCAGGCCATCGCTGCCATAAAACGGCACACGGCTGCGGCGCCTGGCTCACGGCTCCGCCACCGCCGCACCGACCTGCTGCATGCCATCGCCGACGGCAATGCTGCTGCGGCTGCTGGCTGGCTGCTGTGCGCTATTGTGCTGTTGCTGCTACAGCCGTGCGTCCCAGGTGTAAGGAATTTTGATTAGTCGAATCCCACGGGTCCCATAATTCCCCCAAAGAAGAAAACGCTGCCGTAGTGCACACGGCAAGAACGGAGGCGACGGCGCCAACGACAACGTTGGAGGCGATGGCGATGGCGCTGGCGATGACGACGACGATAGCGGACTTGGCCAGAAAGCGAGGAGAATGTGAGTGAGGCTAAAGGAGACGCTGGCAAGTGAGATTTTCGCATGGAGCCAAAAGGGGGCACACAATGTGGCAGCCAAAAAGTGCCGTAGGTGAAACAGTAATGGCTAATGCGGTGAGGAAGTGGCGGGTATTAAAATATTATAAATGACAAGAAGCAAATGAGAGAGCGAGAAAGAGAAAAATTATTGAAGAGATTAAAGTGCGCTAATGTTTCAAAGAGTCAGTTGGAACCCTCATCTCCCACAAAGTGCTCTCTTACATGGAGTAAAATCTCGAAGAGCGCAGAAACTTGCACTGAGTGTGCGCAGTTCTTTGTTGTTGACATTGAGTTGAGCGTAAAAGAGCGCTTGTTGCGCTCTGAAGAACGCTTTCGTTTCAGTCATCGTGTCACATTGCGTCCGCATATTTACAGGCGCAATGCCAAACAGCTGTTTTTGACAAACAATATGCAGCATGCTTTTAGGCGCTAGCAAGCACGTGATTTTATGCTGCGTCCGTTTCATTATTTCGCATAAGTTGTAAAGTTGTTTTTTCTTATTTTTTCTTTTTCTTTTGTTTACTCGATGCGAAGCGCTTAAGAGATGAGCGCTCTTTGCTTGGTGCATTGTGCTCTCGCTGTCTGTGTTTTCGTTTTGTTTTCGTGTGTTGTTATTTATATTTTTTTTGCGCCGCATTTCCTTGGGTATTTGCGTGTGTGCGCTGTGGTGTCACGCGTTGTAATTGTATTTATCAAGTACGTGGCGGGCACCTTGGAGAATTGTTGCATCAGGCGCCCGCGCACACACAGTGCCACTGCACATTCGCCAGTGTCAAACCCAATTCAAAAAACACCCACTCGACGTTGCAGTATGCACACATATATGTACACACAAACATGCAAGCGAACGTACGGTGGAACGTATGGCAGGGCAAAGCAGGGCACAGTATGGTAACGTTGCTCAATTCTCTTGGGTTAATTTTCCATCAATGCCACAACACGTACACACACAAACACAAATATATATACACATTCAGCGACATACAAACGCAGTCACATGTGCATATACCCAGCAGCAAAATGTGAATGCGAATTGCTGCTGGGCCTAGTGGATAGTTCTGGTAGTGGGGAACCCAGCAAGTGTAGAAATATTCAATGCAAACCAGGTATTACAATTTCAATAAAGTTCAATTCTGTTTTCATTTCCCTCCTTTAAATTTCTTCCTAACACCCGATGCGAATTGTCGCTGCTTTCAGCAGATGATTCTTGAGTCTTTTAAAGAGGATTTGAATAGAGTTGATTCTTGAGATTTTTTGATGGAGTTTAAAAGTAAAACTGTTCTCTGCATTGGCCGAAAATAATTATTATCGCAATAGTTTTAATAAAAAAAAAATCAAGATAAAGGAGGCATTGCAGATAAAGTGATTATTTTTGAAAGCAGTTGTTAAAAAAGCAATATACCAATATTTCTCGATTTTTATTTTCCGAATAACGATTATGTGTTGTTTTTTTGTTTGATCAGAAAATAAAAATTATTTGTTGATTTTTTTTTTTTGATCAGAAAATCAAAATTATTTGTTGTTTTATTTTTGGGGGGAAAATAAAAATTATGCGATGAGTTTTATTTTTCACTTGCAGAATGAGAATTGAATTTTCAGTTTTAGTTTTTCTTCACAAAATAAAAATTACGGGGTGAGTTTTTGTTTTTGATTTCAATTCTCATTATTCAAGTGAAAAATAAAACACACCGCATAATTTTTATTTTCCCCCAAAAAATAAAACTCAACAAATAATTTTTATTTCCTGATAAAAAAAATCTTCAAATAATTGTTATTCGGTGAGCGCAAAGTAAAAATCGAAAAATAAGTTCTATATTTTGAGTTTTATATTTAGCTTATAATTTTTCGGCCCCTGGATCTCTCCTAATTTATTATTATTTTTTATTATTTATTATTATTTTTTATTAGGATTAGGATTATTTTTTATGCTTAGAGGATTCACGTCAAGTGCTCACAAGGTATCGGCATCTTAATCCTTGTCTGGCTCCCAGCTGTCTTCTCCTAAAAAGTGTAGCTTTGGCTTCGCGAACTTGACAAACATTTCTTAAGAGGTATGTGTCAATATACCAAACAATGATACAAACACACATAACAAACTCGAAAGCTCGATAACGATACCAAAGCCTAGCCTCCCACAACTGTCTGTGTTGTGTGTGTGTGAATTTGGTCACAGATGAAAAGGACCTACAGTTTTGTGAAGATTTTGAACCGCGAACTGGGAACTGTGATACTTATGTTCTAACTGATTGAATGTCAGTGATCTAGTAAAAATTTGTTATGGAACTAGACAATCGTGGGTTATGGTGATGAAACATTTTGTGGAAAATCAAGCAAAAACTTTCTCAAATTACCAATGTCCGTTCAGATTTTTCTCTAAAAATTCCAATTTAATATTTTAACTGCAAATGCCTCAATTCATGTTTAGAATGTCGGGTGTCAGGTCGGTTATTTGAGTCAAAATAAACTTTAAACCAATTTATCTCGGAACGTATTTTCTTGATCGATTTGGATTTTCCTTTTTTGCTATTTTTCTTATTGAGACTGTTTTAAGCAGTGTTTATTTTTTAAATGGAATTTCATGATGTTGGAACCTGTTTTAGGTAAATACGAGTAGATCGCAAAAAGGCTATTTTTCGAATACTTGACCTTGAACGTGCGTCATTTGAGTATTTACACTCAGTTTCTTTTGTACTCTAACTAGTCAATCAATGCCTTACTGCAGATTCACTTAATACAACACATTTTGATTTTTTTCATTTCAAACACTCTGAAAGGTCAGAACCACGCCCGCTGCACAGGTTGATTAAAACATTGTCTCCGCTGCTCATGGAGTGTTGCCAGATCAGGTGATTTTCTCCTAGATTTATGAGATTCTTGGCCTTTTAGGAAAATTTGTAGGAGGTAGAATTGTTTAGGAGAAAGTTTGGGAGATTTCTATTTTATGTTAGGGAATTTTTCGGATCCTTACTGGATTTTTGGGAGAATTTTGGATAACAAAGTGTAATGTATTGGGAACACTGGCAACAAAACATATTTTGGCAACTATTTGAATAGTCAAAGCACCCTATTGTGCTAAAAATTTATAAGCTTACAAAATATAAGCTCGTTCTATCTCGTTCTCACTTATTGCTGTCACAATGAAATCCCGCCAAAAATGGCACTTTCTGTTTAATTCATTTGTTATATGTTTTGTTTATGTCAAGTTTTTGTTGTTAAGCTGAAGATGAATAAAAAAGGCTGCGTTAAAAAAATTATATGGATATATATATTTTTTTTATGAGAAGTTTAATTCCTTTAAAATGACGCAAATTATAAAAAAAAAATTTAGGAGATTTTTTTAACTTTTGGGAGGAAATTTCAGTATTTTTTTAAGATTTAGGAGAAAGTCATTTTAGGTATCTGGCAACACTGTGCTCATGCCACCGATTAAAGACAAAGCAAATGAGTCGAGAGCTGTGCACGAGTGAAGAAGAAGTTGAATAATATATTCTATATGTATATAGTGTTGTTTAAAACAAGTCCGTTATTTTCTACAGTTTCAGAACCATACCCCCTTAAGTGTCTACAGAGCAATCAAACTTTACTCGATATAACAGAGGGTGCAGTTGTTATAAAAGAGATGGGCGGCTACAGCAGACATCTGAATAGTTAAACCACGAAGTGGAACAACAAGATAAGCCCGAAAAAATTAATCTGTTCCGAAGAACTCCCCGCGTAAACATAGATAGTACATATTTATGCTTAGTTAAGGATCCCTCGAGTCAAACCACTTGTTCGGACCCTTTTTCATCTCACTTCTTCGTGCTTTAGCTATTCAGAAGTCTGCCTCAGTCATTGATGTTCCTGCTTAGAACGCATTTTGCGCTTCTTCCGCTTACCGAAGGTGGCTTCAATTCGCTAATTCCATTGATTCAGCGATCCACATGGTCGGTGATCGAATAACATTCCACTCATAAAACCATCACCCATGGGAATCTTTGTACAATTTTTACTGCTGGGTACAGTCGCACTAACAACAACAAAGGCAACAACAGCGCACTTGGTAACGGTTTTACATACAAACAGGACGCGTCGCTTATGCAGCAAAAATATGGCAAATTGTGCAAATGAAGCCAACACATACGTTAGCCAACAACATCGAAAGCGGCAACAGTGGCAGCAGTCACATTGCTTCAGCGGTGCCGCAACAACGCAACAGTCCATCAATGCTTTCGCGTTGCCAACGACAACGACGCTCGTAAAATGCGCAAATGCCATCACAACGGCAGCGCGGTACGGCCACGGACACGCGTACAGGACACGCAGTCCCCGTGTTCGCATACAAATTCGAAAACGCGAAATTGAAAGCGTCAAATGCTGTCGATAGTAGAGCCACTGCCGCCGCCGCTGCCACCCAACCAAACAACCAAAGCCAAATAATTACGTTGGCGAAGGAAACCAGTCAGTCAGTCAGTCAGCCAGCTAGTCCTGCAGTCAATCAGCCACTCGACTCGACTCTGGCCACATTAGTGCCAACGGTGCCTTCAAGTGTGCCGCGCCGTACACGTTCATTTGGACGTGTGTGCTTTGACGTTCGTTAGCGCTGACGCGAGCTAATGTCAGAAAATGAAAATATCGTTGGCCCACATATGTCAGCGCAGCGTTGCGTTCTGCCGCGTTATGCGTTTTCCGCACATCTTTGACTCATCAGCGGCCCTGGCTGCAACAACTTCCCATGCCGAGACAGCGGCTCTGGTGCAAGCGCCAATTGTCAGCAGAACAACAAGAACAAGAGCCACAGCCAATACGCATTTGTTGCTTTGGCACTTCGAACGCTCTCGACATACCACAATGGCGGCCAACAGCAACAGCGGACAGGTTCGCGTTAACGTTCGTTCATTTATGACAGCAGTGTGCGTTGTTGCCACATTCCATGCTGCACACACGCCATGCCGCATCCATAAAGCGCAATACTTGTCCTCCGACCGGGGAATTCCTCATTGCAAAATTTGAATATGCCAACTAGCGCACAACACCGGCCTGGCGAAGAAGAAGAAGAAAAACGCATTCGTTGTGCGCGACGCATATTTGTGGCGAGCACGTGTTCGCAACCGCGGCGTCAATAACTTCACAGTCAGCATTGCAATTTGGGCGCATTCTTCATTGTTGTTGTTGTTGTCGCTTCCCAGCTGCAGCAACTTTTGGCATTTGCCACACCAACAGCCACCAACTTCCATTAAGCACAGCCGCACTACAGCGCGCTGGCAACGATGATTATGCAACAACATCCTTTGGGGAACTGCTGGCCGACCAACCTGACCTCCACCTTCGCCTCGACCTCCTCCTACTCCACGCGCATCTCGACTGCCATTTGTTACGCTGCCCTGTTGCGCGTCTCTTTTTGTACTTTTCGCAATTTCCCGCTTAGTTTATCGATGGGACGGAAACACGAGTAACAACAGCAGCCACTTCGAATGCAGCGACAGGCGCCGCTTTTGATTGCCTTTATTCACACATCACGCAATGCCGATGCCGATGCAATTCGTCAGCTGAATAAGCTGCCAATAAATCCGTCCATGCCCGGCAGCTATTAATTCGACAATCCGTCCATCACGAACTGTGGCCGTTCGTCTCGTGCGTGCTGCTTCGTCTGTTCAGCTGTCACTTCTGCCTTTCGTAGCACTCACCGCCCCCTGCCATTCGTTCGTCAGCTCGTTTATGATTTTACAGCTTTCGTTGGTGTTTGCTAATTTTAACGGCCGCCACGTGTCCTTCGCTGTTGTGCCGCATACTGTCGCCGGTAGATTGCTGCCACGCCGCACAGTGTCGCGTGTCCATAGTAGCGAGGGACAAAAATAGAAGGAATAGTCGTACGACAATAAAATTTTGTACATATAATTTGGTTATAAAGAGAAGTTAATACGCCAAAAATTACTTCAATCGCCCCACGGACACGCCCACCTCCCATACAAAACAAATACTAAGTTGACAGTATCTCGGAAACTATAAAAGATATATTGATGAAATTGATTGGTACAGCAACTCATATCATCAATATGAAGGTATATACCAAAAATTCGATCAACCTACAAATACGCTTGTCATAAAAAAGGAAATATTGAAAAAACTACAAATATCTGTGCATACTTATATGCACTTAAGTAATTTGAAACCCAAATCAAAAATAATAACACCTCTTATTAAACTGAGTAGAGCATATATTTCCATTAAAAATTACAGTTTGTTAATTTGTACTACTAGGATAATCGGTTTTCGATCATGAATTATTGGAAATTTAACCCTTTACATCTTTTTTTGACAAAATTTAAAAACTCCTTTCTTCAACTTCCTATATTGCAGTATATCAGAGTTTCGGTTTTCATGTTTAACTTTAATTTTCCTATTAACTGCTATAATTGGTTCTGAAGACATTAACAAGTGTTGCTTCTTTTCGAAAGTAGCCTTGATTCGATGGCAAGCTACCCAGTATTACCGAAGCCTTCCATCGAGTCTACCTTTTTTTTTGTAATTTTTCTAAATCAAGTGGTGTTTGCATATTATTACAAACAAACATTTATAGCTCAAGCGAAGCGCAGCAGTGGTCGCTATGTTTCGTGCCAACCATGCTGCAAAAAGAACCCTATTTTTGACTGCATACGGCACTGGAAATGCTAAATTTCTTAAAAACGTGCAAGTTAGTGCAGCTAAAGTTCATGGTTTCTATTAATACATACTTTCAGCTATATCACACTGTAAAATCTCGAAGTAGTAAGAAGTAGTTTTTTTTAAGATTATCTAAAGTTTGATAAAATTGCACTTTTATTCCTACGAATTGACGTTTCTTCAAATAGCGGTACAAGGAATATGGAAAGCAAAACAAAAGAGGGAAAGCTTTCACAGAGTTGCAAAAATAGTATATTTATAGAATATATTTACTTAACATAAGGTTCCATGGGAATTTTTTCGATAAGAGTCCTCGAACTTACATTCAACAAATTGCAATAATATCTACCCAAGTCACCAACCTTCACAAAGTTCATGTTTGGTGGCCTGCCATCGGTATATAAATTGATATTTTTAAAATTCGTTTTCACATTTTAGTAAATTGAAGTATTTACTTCAGTACTACAAACTTATTTTTCTACATTTACGACATTCATTTTTTTCATTTTTGTCCCTACTCGCGACACTGTGCGCCGACACTACTCGTACATACGCCGAATGCTGCATGCGAACTTTTATTTGGGTGGCATGACTGCCACTGCTCACTTGTTACTAGTTCAGTTGTGTTTATTGTTGTTGTTGTTGGCAGTGCAGTTAATGAGCACCAAAGCCGTCATAAATCGATGAGTCGGCGTTTGTGTCTGCGCGCACAGTCGACTTTTTCGTTTTACTATCCGCATACATTTGCATTTTCGGCACTTCCGCCATTCCAGCGCCTTTGTCGCTTTTTGATAGTCCCAGCTGGGAGCGATAAATTCCGCACAAAGCGTGAAAACGTGCGCCGACAGTCAACATAAAGCATGAGTGACGCGCCAAGTATTTGGCTGGTTGGTGCCAAGAATTCACCTACTTATGTCGGTGTTGGTGCTGATGCTGATGCACTCGACCGCAGCCACTACGGCGGCAGCTGTCGTTCAAAGTGAATTTGTTATCAAACAACATTTTACACGCGCTCTTTTATCAACTAAAAGAGTCAAAAGTCCAAAAAGTAGAAATGCGACAGTCCGCAACGTTAATCCACTCAGCGCTCCAACCGCTCCAGCTACGGCCCAACACCACCCAAAATTGAGTCCCAGTCCCCAATGCACTCCCAGCGGTCTCTTAAGTCACTCGGCTGCCGCTGGCTGCTGCAACAACCACATCACAGCTGGCAATGCGGCTGCCTCACAAAACTCAGAACTTGTGCAGATTTCCCTCAGCTTCAGCTTTTCAGCTTTCGTTGGGAGTCGGCGAGCCGCTGAGTAGGAGCGACTGCACGAGCTGGTGCTGCTGCTGCTGCATGTCCTTGGGGGCTTTGGTACTTTGGCACTCGTTGCGCTCGCTCTTAATTCGATTCGTTCGTTTCCTTGGCTACCGACGTCTCCGGAGAGTTTCGCAATGGCTTTTTGTGCGTTGTGCAGACTACACTGCGCGATGCGACATTGCCGTACTGCAAAATGCAATTTCAAAGGCTTTTCCGGCTATTGAACGTAACAAAAAATCCAGGAAGTTTGAGCAATTCATAGAAAACCGATTTGACGAATATACGAATGGACAGAGGATAAAACAGATGTAAAGAAGAAATTATATTTCTTGGAATGAAGGAGGAATGATGCAAAATTAAATATGCTAAATGTTGGGTGCGATGGGCGTTTCAAGGACTAAACACAGTTTTACCAGTCTCAGTAAACTTTTAAATCAAAAAAGCAAAGCAGGTTTTTCTTAGTTTTCAACAGTCAGCAGACCGCACATTCTGAGCAATAAGACTTGTGCGACGAAAAAAATGGTATCAATAGTTTTTTAGTCGGTCAAACGGCCTTTGAAAAAAATTCAAATTGCCTGATATATTTGACCGAAAAAATAAAAGTCACAAAATAACTGTTATTTTTGACCGATAAAATAAAAGTCAAAAGTAACAGTTATTTTTGCCTGAAATAATAAAAGGCACAAAATAACAGTTAATTTTAACTTTCATAGTAAAAGTCTAAATTACGATCATAATGGTATATTTGAAAAAGTCCACCGACAATTTTTTTGTTTTGCCTTTTTGATTTGAAAATTGTAAAATAACAGTTATTTTCGGTCATTGCCGTCAAAATGAGGCTTGAATATCTTCAACGATTTCCGTTTTTGCTTCTTTTAGGATCATTTTCGTGAGTCGAGCGATGAGCAAGAACGACGAGTACACCAAAATTAAATAAGAACCAAAAAATGCTGCCAACGACTTTGAGACAATGACATGATTAGCTGTTGGGATTTAATAGTTTAACTAATAACAACCTCGAGTCCACTGCTTAGCTCACATTAAATAAAACAGGTTACATCGATAATTTACAACGGTTGAATTTGAAATTTCCAACTTCTGCGTTAAAAAATTTCAAATTCAATACAGAAAATAGGGTTTCCGAGAATTATTTTAGATATCTAAGTCCCAAGTCGTATCCTTGCATCACTTATTGACATAAAGTATCTAAGTAAACAATCCAACTGGCCTCGATAGTCCAACGGGTAGCGAGTTGGCTTGTTATACGGAGGCCCTAGGTTCGATTCCTAGCTCGGGCTGCTGAAACACTCGTCTACTTACTTCTATCGTTATAAATCAAATTAAATACCAATCAGAATTACAAGTATAGCACAAGTGCGCTCTTCGCCGTTCGGATTCGGCTGTAGGTTCCCTCCCCTCTTCCCCCATCCGTTTGTAGATAGAGACCTTGGTATGTCTCATATAGAGGAAGCCACTATAACCTACCTACCCAACCTAAACAAACGAGCCCACGATCGAAAGTAACACAAACGACATACAAATTTTATTAAAAAACTTCTTTGTCTAAAAAATCAAAATTTTCATCATTCCATCTATCAACTATCTATCATACAAACGAGCCTACGATCGAAAACAGCACAAACGACATACAAATTTTATTAAAAAATCTTCTTTGTCTAAAAAATCACACTTTTCATCCTTTCATCTATCAGTGTAATTGCGTTTTAGTGTTCTTCCTTTGCAGTTTTGATGAGATATCAAATGTAATCGAATGTATTGCACTGTGGTATGAAATACCAAAGCGCTGAGCCTTTTAAATTTTATTTCACTATCGTCCCATGTTGCCGCCATGTCATTCAATTGCCAAATAAACGACAGCAACAACAAATAACTATAAATATAAAGCCACTCGAACCAAAGGACACACCTGTGCACATAGTTGCCTACAAATATAATACACATGCGAGTTTGTATGTGTGTGTGCCGTGTGCTTGTCACAGAAGGCAACCAACCAACCGCAAGTAGCAGCAGCAGAAGTCAAATGACGGAAAAAGTGGGGAGCGGGCGCAAAAGCGGAAATATGATAACTCACTTTTGTTTCATTTTCAATACACAGTGGAATAATAATGGCAAAATGAGCAACTTCTATGCAGCAACATGTCTCAAGATGTTCCCTTTAGGACACACATACGCACATATCAATAAACACACACTCACACATGCACACTTACGAGTACGGTGTAAGTATACGACCACTTTACACAATCCTATGTAAGTGTAAAATTTACACAGTGCAGAAAAAAGTCGCCAACACTTTTGTGTATTTGTGTTTGCATTTATTCGCAGCTACGCTTGTTCGCACGCAATGGCAACACTGGCGCGACTGGTACCATCGCCATCCATGGCTGCGCACAGTGAAATGTGTAATTTTTAGTCGCACCAAGGTTGCTCCCAGTGGACACCAAACATACATACACGCACTCCATTGGCACAAGTCAGTGTTAAAGTACAACGACAAAAACAAAAACAACAGCAGCAGCAGCAAGAGAATACGTATTTTGAGGCGTTGGGCGAAAAGGAGAAGAAGACGGAATTGCAACATAAAACTTTACACCCATACACTAACACATACCGACATACCATATATACATACATACATACATTTATATTTGGGCATACAAATTTCCATGCAAGTGAATCTATAAGCGACAGAGCTCATATTAATGTCACAAGCAATACTTTTCTCTCGGTGTACATTTGTGCTGGTTGTTAGTGGCGATAACAGTGGCATCAATTGTAAAAACTCGTAATAATTTTTTGTAATTTGGCAATGCAGTTTTTGTTAAGAAAATGTAAGAATTGTATAGACAGTGGCGCATACAGGATTTCATTTGGGAGGGGTTTGAGTACAACTTTTGAAAAAACCAAAAAATCAAAACCATATTTTGTACCAGCAATTTTTGTGCTTAGAGAGAAGGGGGTTGGGGTCCAAACCGCCCACCCATGTGCACCACTATCTATAGATAATACAACCAAGTCTTTTGGGTATCAGAAACATAACGAGGTTCATATTTCAATCCGCGTGGTTCCTAACGGCGTAAAAGAATAGTCACATCATTTCAATGTGGTATGACAACGAGCCATCCTTTTGTGCTTATGGCAGCTTTTTCAGGAGGAGGCTGGACTCCAACCTAACCTATACAATACAGAACCTATCGTTGTGTCCAAGCAAGCAATGCTGTCAGATTAGGTGATTTCCTTCTAGATTTGGAAGAATCTTTGCCTTTCGTGAGTAATTTTAGGTAGAAGAAAAAAAAGAGAAAATTTCGAAGTTTTTAGTTTTCTAAGTGGAGTTTTCAGGTCATTAACAGGTTTTTGCAAGATTTTTGTATAAATTAGAAACATTAATTGACCGTCAGAGTGAATGATGAACATTTTTGTGAGTGCAGAAATTTACAAATGGGATTTCGATACCAAAACGTTTGATGTCATTAGTGGCACTGAAGATTTGAATATTGAGCGCTAAATTATTCATTTCATCAAACTGCCTAATTTGCAATGAATTCGTGAATAAAAAAGTTAAAAAAGCAGTTATTGTAGTCTTAATTCTTAATTGCATGAAACTGTCCTGTAATTTTATTGTCTTTTCTGTATATTTAACTGATTTGAAAAATCGTTGACAAATATTTATTTAATTTATAATGACAATAACTGTAAACCAAATTCACGAGTTTTTTTTATTCCTTTTGAGGACAATTCAGTTATTTGTAAATATTTAGAAGAAAGTCAGATATCTGTCAGGATTGAGGCGAGGATATGATGCTCGTATTAGTACGTATTAGGACTATGAGTCTGAAGTGACCCTCAACAGAAGTTCTCACGAAAGGGTTGCGATTTGACTCGGGCACGAAATTTTAAGTGGATCTTATATTTGTATGTAATGTTTTTAATACTTTATAGAAGAAAAGCGTAAGTCCGTGTGTTTGGGCTACCTTAGGTCTATGTTTTCTTGGGTCTTGGGTCACGTTTTTTCTCATCAGGAAATGAGAAATCTCTAAGAGTGAAATTACATATCTTTGGTCAAAAACGATAAACGTTTAAACGTAGATATTCTAGTCTAGAAATTCGAAAAATCGTTTTTTTTATGTTCATATTTTCAAAGTTTAGGCCTTTAAGGATTTAAGGGAATTCGTATTATTTTCGGAGTTACTGTTGATTTTGTGAAGCGCCACTCAGACTAGCCGAAATGTTTCGTAATTTTTAAACACGTTTTTCTCGAAACTACGTTTTTCGATACCGTTGACATGATATCTCAAGTTCTAATGCACCGATTTACTTGAAATTTGTAACAGACTTTCTTAATACTATCAAAATTGTCTCGATGTAGGGGTTTTTGTAATTTTTTTTTGGTAATTTTTTTTTTACTATTTTTAAAAAATTACCAAAGTTGAAAAAAAAGAGGAAACAAATTACCTTTATTTTCAGGAAGACGCCATTTTGTGCAAAACATTTTTTTTTCAAATCGGCTACGTCCAGATAATTCTACATCCTTGCTTAATAAGAATTAACCTTATTTTTATGTTTCAAATCACAATTCAATCACAATCAATTTTTATGTATCAATTGGAATCACGTCAACTGGGAGACACCTTTTTTTTGGCCTCTACTGACTTCAATTTTGAATTTTTTTCAACTACTTATTATACATTTTTCTACTTTTCAACGTGATACAAAAGATACCGCTGTTATATTTTTTGAGACTAAATGTGTTTATTGACGTTCTTCGTATTCGTAAAAAGCTTGAGTCGTGATGCCACTTCGATATAATATTAAATCAGAGATATTTAAGGTTCTCAGAATTTTAATATCTTTTCTAAAATAAACACGGAATAGACCTTTCACTGTGATTAATATATTTTCGGCAAAAGTATAAAAATGTTAATGCGAATCCAACAGCAGATAATACATTGCAGTATTCAAAAAATGTTCAATAGATTTTTCTAACAACAGTACGGTAGCACATTTTCAAAGGAGAACGCAAAAAAATCATTTAGTGTCAGGTGCGTAACATGGTGGCTGAGAAGAAGCATTGGATCTACTTTTATTTTTTGTATCATGCTTTTCAAGTATCAATAAAAAACTGATAAAAACATGGATAGTAAAAATTATTACTGTTTTTTTATTACGCCCGAAAAATCACCTCAAAATCGAGCCTCTAGACTAGAATACCCAATTAAATCAACTCAGGATAACATTGAGTTAAGGATGCTACAGTGTTGCCAGAACAGGAGATTTCCTCCTAGATTTAGGAGATTCTTGTCCTTTTAGATTTTTTAGATTTATATTTTTTGTTAAGGGATTTTTCGGACCCTTAGTGGATTTTTGGAAGATTTTTGGATAACGAAATATGATGTGTTGGGAACACTGGCAACAAAACATATTTTGGCAACTATTTTAATAGTCGAAGCACCCTATTGTGTTAAAAATTTGTAAGCTTACAAAATGTAAGCTCGCTCTAACTCGTTCTCACTTATTGCTGTCACAATGAGACCCGCCAAAAATGGAACTTTTTGTTTAATTCATTTGTTAAAATTTTTTTTTTTTTTGTTTTTTGTTGTTAAGCTGAAGATGAATAAAAAAAGGCTGCATTAAAAAAATTATATGTATATATTTTAGGTTTTTCATGAGAAATTTAATTCCTTTAAAATTTCGTAAATTACAAAAAAAATTTTAGGAAAAGTTAAAAAAAATTAAAAAGCTTAAAAGCGTGCTGCTCAAAATAGTACTTATGGACTTAGGCGATAATTAGATTTAGTGGTGTTAATACCACTATTTACAATCAAATAGGTGAATAGCCCATTGATGGCGGCTGTGCCTTCACCTGATTGTAGAAGGGAAACAAACATTAGAAGATTCGCAAAAATCGGTTAGTACGTAGTTTTGCAACTCAAATATAATGAAACGATTAGGTATTCATTAAAAACTATAATACTTTTTAGCTATTTTTTATCACTCATGGAATCATTCGAAATATTAACACTTTTAATACCAATGTCATCCCAATTAGTGTGACACCAATTACTACCAACTTTTTTAACAGCATAATCACTTCCTAGTTAGCATTTTCACTCCACTGTACCACACGCTTGCAGCCTCTCTCAGTCCGCCTCCCATCCAGTCGGCCCACTCACTCACTCTGCATTTGGCACACATTTTTATACGTTCGTTCGTTCACTCGCTGGTGCGGTCGCTCGCATTCTCGGCGGGAATAAAGAGTAGAAAGACAATTTTCGGATCCCCGAACTTATCACAGTCTCATTTCCCATTAGAAAATTATACAACACACCAGAGAGCAAAGTCATATATTATTCGCATACCATGTTGATAAAGTACTGCAAGTTGCAGTACACCAGTACACGACGACACAACGCAACGTCACGCCGACAACGGCTGCTGTTGGCCGCGCAGCGGTGTTGGCAACATTGGCAACATCTTTCGTTGGTTGCCTACCAAACGCTTTGGTGCTGCGAGTATTCAGACGCTGCAGCGCGGCTGCCTGCTGCGGTGCACTTCAGCGCTGAGCGCAGCAAGACGAGACGTAAACGGAAAGAGTTGGAAGCCAGCCAGCCACCGAGTCGGCCACCCACAGCTCATGGGTGTGTAGTTCAATGTTTACTTTGAAGTCACATTATGGCAACAACTACAAATGCAACAACAAGCCACAATAACAACAACAAAAACAAGAGCGAGTAAGAGCAAGAGGTGTCCTTGCTGGCATCAGGCTTTAATGCTGTTGTTATGTTGTTGCCGTTGCTGTCACTTTGCTGATGTTGTTATTTTGTTGTTGTTGTTGTTGGTGTTGGTGCTGTTGGCTTGCTGTTGATGATGATGTTCTCGCTCGGATCGCATGGCATTTCCCCAGAGAGTTTGAGTACATGGAAATGACACAAAGAGCGGGCGATAGAGACAGACCAACAGCCATTGAGAAAGAGAGGGAGAGGAAAGGGGAGAGCACAAATGTTGGCCCCATTTGGACGGTCGTTTTGGAACCAAAACACATACGCACACATTAACACACACACTCACACATGTGCGCCGGCATATTGGCAGCAATAAATACGACCATACTGAGGACCGAATTGTACCATTATTGCCGCCACTTTTGCACCACCACCACGAGCGGCTGCTCGACGCCACACGCTACACTCACATGGACTGCGTACATGTGCTGCAGCCTTTACGACCGCTGCGGCCGGCTGCGAATACGGCCGACTAGCGCTGATGCTGCCACAGCTCGATACGGCTTCGATGGGCCGCCACCCAAGTGCCATAATCCTGGCACACAGGAATATTTCCATGTAATGTACGAGCCGCTTGTATGGCACAACATGGACACATCAAACTTTATTTGGGGCAACTGCCGCATGGCCAAGATGCGTTCTGGTGCGATGTGGCGCGCTGCGGCAAGGCGCACTGTAAGGTAGCCCCTTGTCGACGGTAGTAACAACAGCGACAACAACAACAACTACCGCAGCGTCAAAAAGCTCAGCTCGACGCAGTCAAGTTGTGGCATGAACAGTATGAAAAAAACTAAACATTTTTGAGTTCATAATCAAGTTCAAGGAATGTAATTTTTACACACAATTTGTGTAATTATTATAAAAAAATTTAGTAGAAGAAGGGTTGGTGTTGGCAAGTGACCTAACTGTAACCTCTGACCTCAAAGCACTCTACAACTGAGCTTAAAAGTGGTTCATTAAAAATAAAAAAATTGTACAACTGATTTTTTTAATTATTTTATTTATAATATATTATATATTTATTTTATTTATTATATTATTATATTTATATTATTTATTTTAATTATTAGTTTTCTTTATTTTGTCACAATTTGCAATATGACTATCAGAAAACAGAAAGAGAAGAGAAGACATTGTATCCAGTGAGAAAAAATTGTGTGACTGGTTCTTGGAAACAATGATATTTTTCACAATTTGCAATATTTTTTGGAAATGTAAATCTTAAATTAATGTAAAAACGAATATAGCTATTAATTTCATATCATAATTTCGTCCGCAGGGAATCAATTTTACCCAAACATAAAAATTTGTGTTACTGATTTTTGTCTCAATTTTTAGAAAATTATAAATGAAAAATATCTAGAAAAATAATATCTATAGATAGCTATAGAAATATAAGTTTTCATTCAGCCGATGGCCAAAGTCGCTAATGCTGCTACTTTGATATTTGTATAATAATTTATTGTTGTACAAATAAAATAAATATCAAAAATAAAATAAATATGAAAAATAAAATAAAATAAAATAAAATAAAATAAAATAAAATAAATTGCACGGCAGACATCCACATATGTTAAGTCAAGCCGATATCGATGCCCCCGCCTCAAATTTGTGGCTTAAACAAGCGGGCATTTATGCGGAAACAGAAGGACTCATGCTCGCGATCCAGGACCAGGTTATTGCAACCAGAAATTATTTAAAATATATTGCACGCGCTGACATTAACAACGACAAATGCCGGAAATGCCAACAACAACCGGAAACGATACAACATATCACTGGAGCATGTGTAATGTTAGCGGCCACTGAATACTTGACGCGCCATAATAACGTTGCAAAAATTGTGCACCAAAGCCTTGCAATACGCACCAAGCTGCTAACAGACGAACTACCATATTATAAATATACGCCCAGTACAGTGCTAGAAAATGACGAGTTCAAGATTTACTGGGATCGCACAGTATTGACGGATAGGAGCGTTCCGCACAACAGACCAGATGTTATCCTGCTCGAAAAGTTGACAAATAACGCACATCTAATTGACATCGGAGTTCCCAACACACACAACCTCCAGGACTGTATCGCGGAAAAAAGCAGGAAATATCAGCAACTGGCCCAAGAACTGAAACAGATGTGGCAACTTGACAAGGTAGTGATTGTGCCAATCATCATTTCATCGACAGGGGTAGTGCCCAAAACATTAATGACGACACTGGAGAGGCTTCAATTAGCGGACAAATTTTTGACTATACAAAAATCTGTTATATTGTCAACAGCGTCAATTGTTCGTTCGTTTTTAAGTATTGAAAGTTAAATTGTATATATGTTTAAAATAATATCATGTACCTGCAATAGTTTTATGTATCTTGTTGTTAAACAACCGATATATAATATGTAACCCTTAAGGAGCCCAATAAATCGTGGGAATTAAAATAAAATAAAATAAAATAAAATAAAATAAAATAAAATAAAATAAAATAAAATAAAATAAAATAAAATAAAATAAAATAAAATAAAATCAAATAAAATAAAATAAAATAAAATCAAATAAGTTATCCAAATCAATTCTATTGGATCTGTCTCTTACTAGATCATGCTTCAAAAGGCAGCTCGATGAGGTGAATCTTTTGGCACCTTAGCACTTTTTTTTTAAATTTATTATATATTAATTTTGATTTAATTTAATTTTAAGTGTTTTGTTAATCTAATTGTAATTGCTAGTCAGTATGAATCTGTTTCTATTTGACTAATAGTAATAAACCTAAACCTAAACCTAAACCTAAAATAAAATAAAATAAAATAAAATAAAATAAAATAAAATAAAATAAAATAAAATAAAATAAAATAAAATAAAATCAAATCAAATCAAATCAAATCAAATCAAATCAAATCAAATCAAATCAAATCAAATCAAATACAATAAAATACAATAAAATACAATAAAATACAATAAAATACAATAAAATAAAATAAAATAAAATAAAATAAAATAAAATAAAATAAAATAAAATAAAATAAAATAAAATAAAATAAAATAAAATAAAATAAAATAAAATAAAATAAAATAAAATAAAATAAAATAAAATAAAATAAAATAAAATAAAATAAAATAAAATAAAATAAAATAAAATAAAACAAAATAAAATAAAATAAATTACAATAAGATACAATAAAATGAAATAAAATAAAATAAAATAAAATAAAATAAAATAAAATAAAATAAAATAAAATAAAATAAAATAAAATAAAATAAAATAAAATAAAATAAAATAAATTAAAATAAAATAAAATAAAATAAAATAAAATAAAATAAAATAAAATAAAATAAAATAAAATAAAATAAAATAAAATAAAATAAAATAAAATAAAATAAAATAAAATAAAATAAAATAAAATAAAATAAAATAAAATAAAATAATATAAAATAAAAATAAAATAAACTAAACTAAACTAAACTAAACTAAAATAAAATAAATAAGTAGTGATTAGTTTCATAACAAATTTGCGTCCAAAGAGAATAATTTTGTTTAAAGTGAAGAAATTGTGTGACTGGTTTTGGTATTTCATGGTTGTTTGGTCACAATTTGCAATATTTGGCAAATCTTGTCACAATTTAGAAAATTTTTAATATTGATATTGAACATTTCACCTTTGTAGTATCTTATCAGAATTTCGGACATATGATCACAACTTGGAATAACAAAATCTACCTAATTCTATCAAAATCTTCAGCTTTTTCCACAAAATGTACTTTCCAAACAGGCATTTCATGCTTAAAACTGAAGCAAAGCCTAAACTTATCTCAAGTCATACGACATGTCACAAGAAAAATTATCCTGCGTCTAGATTCAGCAAGCCAATGTACAAAGTGTGACCTATACGCCCAACGAGGCTTGTTGTGAAACTGCAAACGTCGCTCGCCGTAGTGGCTGCCACCCAGTCAGCCAAAATGCACATCTTACATGAAAATGTGAAATTTTCGCTATTTATGAGACAGTGGAGAGTTATTAGCCGAACATGTCAATGCCCACGGGTGGTGCTCTGCATCCGGCCAAACAACTAAGCAGCCAGACAGACAGTGCGCTAGCCAGCAAGTCACAGCCCAGAGTGTTACCGAAACGCCAAAACCATAGCTTAGGCAATAAAATATGCAAATTGAAGCCAAGCAACTCACCACCACCGGTGCTCTTGTCCACCAACATTGGCGAAAACGCATGTGACTGTAAATTCTCTTGTTGTCGTTCTGCTGGTTGCTGTTGTCGCTGTTGTTGCCGCTTCTTGTCGAACTCGTGTGGGTGGTGGCGCGGCGACAGCGCCGTCTCGTCTCCTCTAGTTTCCTCTGTCGCTGTCGATTGATGCGACTGCTGCAATTGCTGTTGCTGATAGTATTCGTCTTCGTCTTCATGACTGCTGTCAACATCGCTAAGTAGCTCCTCCTTGGGCTCTAACAGTTGCAGCGGATCGGCACAGTCGTCGGGATTCTCGCCATCTGAAGCAAATAATGAAATGAGGTTTAAGATAGGGCAACTCTGGTAGGGAAAGTAAAAAATGTGTAATAAAATATGGCTATGGTTTCATTTAAAAAAACCTTTAAAGTTTGCTTAGTTAAAATAAATAAACAACAAATATAAATAAATAAAATAATTCTTTTTTATATAAAATAATTCTTATTTATGTACATTAGGTACTTTCTACAATGGAAAGACACTTCGACGTAAAGACAAAGAACATAGAACACCTCAGTGGCGTAGCCAGAACTTGGTCATGGGGGGGGTTTTAAAAATTTTTTTTTTGCCAGTTTAGTATTACATGTTTTTTAAAGTAAAGTGCACTTTTCAAATAGGGCATTTTGTTGTGGCTTATGTGACTTAATGCATTAAAAACTAAATTTTTTCCCTGATTTTTAGTAAAAATTTCATGAAATTTGGTGGACTGAAAGCGAAGTGATTGCATCTGAAGTGGAAGTATGTTTGTGTCATCGTACAAAAATGTGCATCGAACAAAGATCCAATATTAACTATTGTTTTAAAAATGTTTAAACTTTAACCGAAGCATATTTGGCTATCGAAGGATGCCATCCCATCTATTGACACTTGTTTTGACTATTTTTTTGTTTACTAAAAGTTGAATTTTAACCATCAACCACTCCTCGTTTTCACATGATGTGGCACCGTGCGAATTTCACATTTTCAAAGAATGCATTTGCCGATGAAAAAAGCGTTTTGAGAACGTAGAAACCATCCAAAAGGCTTGTACCGACATCTTGAAGGACATTCCGGTCGACGAACTAAACTACTCTTTAGACATGTTTTTAGAACATGCAAATCGCTGTATTAAGCCTAAACGTGACTATTAAAAAAACAAATTAGTTTCGGTAAAAAAAGGGTTTTGTCAATATTCTTTTAAATATTTAAAGATGAAAAGACCTTTTTGCTAATGTGGGAACGTACGATCACATACGATGCATAGTGATTGAAAATGTTGACAAATTATAGGCTATGGGGGGGGTTCTGACACCCTAAACCCCTCCCTTGGCTACGCCCCTGGAACACCTTATCTGCCCTTTCCGAACACAATGGACACTACTAGAAGTCTGAGTTTGACAAACCTGAAGGAAGTGTCACAACTCTCAATCATCAATTTGCTTAAATTTATCAATAGAACTTGGGATGTTTATAGAGCTATGATATTCTTCGGCGGGTATTTGCCGTCATTGTAACATAACCTAATATTTAGGTTAAATAAATTCTCCAACATGTTGAAAAAAAATTCTCCAAATTGAGCCTCAATGATGGCCTCAACGCCTGTATTGAAAAGAAAATGATCAATTGTTATGAAACTTTAACTCCGAATCTCCTTACACACATCAAATTACTTAATCCTCTCGACCCCAAAGTTACCTGAGACCAACTTCACCTATTTGTCATCTTATAGAAAAAGCTACGATTGATTTAAGGGTTTAATTTAAGTAGGCACCAACAAATTATTATTTTTAGAAGTGAAATCAAAGTAAATTACAAAAATTCTACTGTTATCCCCAAAATAATTTCCAATAATTTGCAGCAATATCAGGGAAAGTTTGTGTTCTAATTGAAGTCTTCGAATTGGGCGCGTTTGATCAAAACCCTGTTTCTTTAATAATGGTTAAATAAAATACAAAAGTGATAATTTTGTATTTTTCCATAAATATTACATAATTTTTCTGTAACTAAAAAATATTGATACAAAATTTATTTAATCCGTTTTAAGCTAAAATTGTTCTAAAGTAAACTAGCTCTAGAACTCTAACAAAGAGGCGTGGCGACTTGAAATGCCGTGTGCACACTTCGTAAGCAAGTGTTTCATGATTTAAATACCAAAATAAATAAAAATTCGGGGTCGAAAGGGTTAAAGTTAGGTTAGATTAGATTGGTAAGAAATGTTAATATTTGAAACATTTAAGACAAAACTCTAAAATTAATGTAATATTAAAAATATAATAAAAAGAAATATTAATATCATACAAATATAAATATACAATTGATATAAACAACCCCTAACTTAATGTTAGTCCCATAAGCGGTTTGTCGGAACATTCTTTTACTCAACTCCAAATTTGTTTTTCTCTTTTCGAATCTATTTAATTAAATCCAATTACTAATATTGTCTAACCTCAATCGCTTTTTTTCATTCACTTATCTCTTTGTCCACATGCCAAACATAAATTCCACCCCTTTAAACCAGCCAAATGCCACCGATGGTCCCCCAACTCCCAGCGTGCCCATTAAAATTAGTAAAACAATCGAATTTTAATATCCAAACCAAGAATTTTAGAGCCAAGCCAGACGTCTTCTTCAATAAATTCCAACGCCACATTCCGCTGAATGACCAAGAAGAATGCTTAAGGCTCAATTGGTTGCTCTCCGAGCTGGCTAAAACTGTAGCCAGCCCCCGCCCCGCACCCACACAATTCAAACGCGCTTTATGCAGATTATAGTTAAGCACTCCCCTGGCGCCCATCGAGGTATAAATTCTATTTACACGTTTGTATTTTATTTTTTCGCCAATACCTCAACTTAAGTGCCCAGCGACCGGCCGATCTCCAACTCTCGCCCAGCTATGCAGACTGCGTCGCTGTGTGACCGAGTGCGGTGTCGTACATACGTATGTATGTATGTGTATGTGAGCTGGTAACAGCAACAACACATTTGGCGCACTTGGCGAGTAAGTAATGAAATTGCAAAAGGTGCAGCGCTGGTCACATGCTACCAAAAACAGTAACAACAACAACAACACGAACACAAGTGGGTACAACAAACGGCGGAAGGACAACAATGGCAATGGAGAACGCAAAGGAAAAGCACGTGTAATTGCACAATTAAATTGAATTTTTCATAAATTTCATTTGCTCGCACTGGATGACTCGCGCACTGCTGCTGTTGCTGCTGTTGTGGCAATGGTCACGGCAGCGGAACCGGAAGTGTGTGAATGTTTGGCAGAGCGGGCAGTGGGAGCGTGCGAAGAGATGCGCCAACACATTTTTAAAGGACACATTTTGAATCACACCGCAAGGAATCGGACGAAATCAACGTTGTACCTTGTTTCGAGTTTTTTTTGGTTTGGTTTGGTTTGGACGCGTGTGTGTTGAATGCCAAAAATTGGCAGGATGGTAGCAAATAAGGGCGCGTAAGGCAAACATATGTGAGTGTGTGCAGGGAAGGAGAATGCAAGTGCTAAAGTGCTTTGGCGGTAGAAGTTCATTAAAACGTAATGCTGTGTGACGCCGCAGTGTAAGCCCACAAAAGCAAAAAACCAAAATTGACAAAAGGGTAGGCGGCTTAATGAACTGTGGTGAGTTGAAAAATATGTTTGAATGTTTACTTTGGAAGTTGAAAATCTTTAAAAATAACATGTTTAACGGCATGCTTCGACTTCTCTTCGAAATCGTCCAACTGTTGAGTCTCTTTTCATGTCCCTACTTCAAGACACATTTTCACATTTCAACACATTTTCTCAAATTTTTGCGGATGTTGGTCCCTAACTCGCTCTCATGTGGCCCCAGTTGTCGAATGTGGTACACTCTTTACGATATATGTGACCATTTGTTCATCTTCTCACCCAATTATCCATTTTGAACCATGATTCAAGAAGAAGAAACTAAATTCGAATACTCCCCAAAAGGATGTAAATATGGATAAGTCTCTTCTAAAACCACACTCGATTGATGTTCCTTTAGTAATGAATGAATTTTTGCGCAGTTTAACTTTGGAAAATTTTTAAAGATCACCCAAATCATCAACGAAAGATTGTATTCTTCCCAAGACCTAATGCGACGGGTACATTAGGTCCCCGGTAATCCCCTGTAATGGAACATTGTCCATTTTTTTTTTATTCGTTTGTCAAAACTGAGTATGCGCAGTCTCTTTTGATAGCCCCTGTGTCCAGATTGATCTCATCATCTAGGAGCACCTCACCTCAGTCCAAAAAAGATCCATGAACCAACCGTAAGTACGTATGAAAAGTGAAACTTCTTCATGTTTTTCGCTTCAGAAGATGACAAACCTTTAGCTAGGATGTCAGCGCTTTTATTACTTTCAATATTTTTATATACAGGAAAGATGACAATACAAAGTTGACGACCGCAGTACCACAAAAGTGAACCTACATATTAACAAAACGGGAAAAACTGCTCAGCTCAGGAAGAACAGAACAGAAATTACACTGTACAACAGCATTTCTGCAACAGAGTTACGACCGTATATTTCTGAAAGAGGACGACGTAAAGATCCATGAACAAAGTATTAGCCGAACAAAGTAATAGTCCAGCACATCTGAGTTTTTGTAATTTGCACATAAATGTTAAAGGGTCCCTATAGACCTATACACGGAAAGTATGAAAACTTGAAGAGCCAGAGCTTCGATGTCTAGGACAAAGTTGTTTGCATTAAAAATGTGATTTTTTTTATGCACATGAACCCCCCTCCACCTTTCCTTACCCCCCTTTTCTATGTTTTTCGGAAAATTTTCCATAAAAAGGTTGTATTGAGTAAAATATTGCAAAAAATACTATACTGTCTTTTTGGAAAATATTCCTCATTAAAAATTAAGGGGGTTTTCAAACAACAAAATTTTCTCAAAACTCATCCCAACAAAATAAAAAGCCTTAAACACGAAGCCTTCATTTAATACTTTTTTCATAAATTGCTAGCTCTGCTTCAGATGTGGAGAAAAATGTTGAATTTAAAAAAATATATATTTTCTTTTTATAGTCCAGGTGGTCTCCAAACAACTAAACTTAGGCTTAGGGAAGTCCCCTATTAATAAAAGAATCACTTTTTATGATTTCAAAAAAGATTTTTTATAAATTCGTATTGCTGTTCATCATATCAATGTGAAAATGTCTCTTAAGCCATATATGCTTCACTCTAGGGGCGTGGCCAAGGGAGTGTTTGGGTTTCAGAACCCCACATAATCTATAAATATTCAATATTTTCAATCACCATTCATGTACGTTCCCACATTAGCAAAAAGGGCGTTTTACCTTTAAACATTTAAGAAAGTAATAACAGCACATTTTTTTGACAGACCCGATTTTTTTAAGTGCCCCCTTCAGGCTCAATACAACGGTTAACATAATCTAAAAGCATGTCTAATGAGTGTTTTAGATCGTCGGCCGGGATGTCCTTCAGGATGTCCTTAAAACGCTTTTTTCATCGGCAATCATGGTTTGACGAAGATGGTATGGAAGTAGAGGTACATAAACGACGAAAGACTCTATTCTTATGAAGCAAAACTTCTTTTCTCGAATTGATGTAATTTTGCCTGTTCACGAAATCGTTCAGTCTGACGTGTTAAACGATACTTTCGATTGCAAAAATTTCGCTGCTCGGAAAAAGTTTGGCGAACTGAACACGAATTTTTATTATAAATTGTAAAAATATTGGCGCCTTTTCACCAAATTAATTGGTGACTAAGAAATAATACAAACGTCAAAAAGTGACAGCGTCCCCCATAAGAAACTTCAGAGCAATAAGCTGTCAAAGTTCAGATATCAGTACTGAAATACATTGCACTACACTTGCTACACTCATCCGTCAGGCTAGAGGCCAGAAAACTTGGCTACTTGGCTATGAAAACTTGCATAGAATATGAGGCAAACATTTCTTATAATTCCACTGGTTGGGAGTTAACGCATTAACTATTGTTGCAGCAGCCTCTTGTTGTTGTTGTTGTTATGATCAGTACCGAAAATGTCTGAGCACACATTATTATTGGTCGCCTTAATTTTTCCTGTCAAATCCGGCAGCTGATCTGTTTGATAATTTAATTGTTCTCATTGTTGTTGTTGTGCTAGCATTACGAGTATGTTGTTGTAGCTGCTGTTTCTATTGTTGCTGTTGCTGGTCATTAAGAGGTAACAAGCAATCACGTTACCTCCACTTCCCCCAACACTTTCACAAAACCAGCAAATAACCACAGTGTGTGTGTGTGTGTGTGTGTGTGTGTGTGTAAAGGAGGAGTGGGGGCGAATTTTTTCAGCCCACCCGTTACGAATGAAGCCCCGAGGACTTGCTGGTAGCCATAAAAAGGACACAACAAAAACAACAACACAGTTTCTTTAACATAAATGATGATGTTTTTCGGGGGTTCACCAGACACAACGACGGCCGAAAGCGCGAAAGGAGTAAAGTAACGGCAGCGGCTGCGGCAGAAGCCGAAAGGTGGCGCGCATGAGAGCGCGTATTTTAAAATAAATGCGCGCCAAGCAGTTATGCTCGTTAAAAGTGTCGAAGCTGAGGCTGAAAATTGTTGTTCACGTTACTGTTGCTGCTTGTTGTTGTTGGTGTTGAGAAAGTGCTGCCAGTGCCAACATCTGTTCGTTTGAATGTGTGTGTTTGTTTGTTTGATGCGGTTGTATTGGTGTTGGGGCGTAATCCAAGTGGGTGAAAGTGTATGTGTGAGCGTGTGTTTATGTGTGTGTGTGTGTGCGAAGGCATAAGCGCCCATATGTATGCAAGCGATTTTCATTTTTGTTTAAAGCCCCCCAGAGTGCATTTCGCACTCAGTCACTCACTAACGGAATGTTGTTGTGTATGTACTTGTGCGAGTGTGTGCTTGTACGTTAGCCGCACGCAGAGCGCGCCCGACCACGAATGTTGCTGCTGCCAGTGGCAGTTTTAAGCGGTTTTTGCTGCTGTTGCTGCCTGGCTGCTGTTGGCCAATGCGCGGTGCTGCTGATTCTGCTGTTGTTGTTGCTGTTGTTGGCGGCACCGTCAAGGTGCAGTTTAGCTGAAAGAGCGTTTTAGTGTTGTTGCTGGTTTTTTTTCCTTTGTGCCGCACCAAGAAAAAATACTAAAGCGCGCATATGCGCTGACACAGGCGATACATTATTTTTGCCGCAACAGCAACAATAATAACGACAACAACAACAACAACACCAACAATAGCCACCACACACTCCCACATCACACACGCCGCATGTGCGGAGCGATGGATTTGCTGCTGCCGCTGCTCCCAAATGGCCACTAAGCGTACGCGTTCTCGCGTTGCCACTAAGCAAAACGCAACTTTATAATGGCATTGGTGTGTGTATGTGTGTGCGTGAAGAAGCAACAACAAGCAATGAAGGAAATGGCATCAAAAAATAATGAAATAATAATCTCACAGGTACTGTTAACGCGAAACGCGGTCCACAACAACAAAATCATATTCCCTGCTTACCCCAACTGCCGCTGTAGCGGTCAACAGCCGCCACTGATACCGCTCAGTTATACGCTTTCTCGCTGGCATTCACGCCATAAAGTGCCAATCGAAGCATACCGAGCGAGCGTACCTGTGGCCAACACTCACGTGCCAAATCCGAGCACAAAAAACACTCTAAACTTAAGTTCAAAATGCAACAAACGAATTGTGAAAAAGCCCGAACAAGAATAAGAGCGAAAATTTGTTGTCAAAAATCGCAGCCACTGTGGGCAACATTTGCCAAAACTGCCAAAATCCAAGGCCCAAGGGATGGCAAGTCAAAGCCGAAAGGAAATGCCAACCTGCGCTGCCGCTAGCCCGCACCCCGCGCTTCCTTTGCTGCTGCTGTCAAAGTTGCCAACAGCCATGAGGCTGAAGTTTATATTGGCGGGCGCAGCATTTCAACTTTGGGTGACAAATAGAGAAGCAACTCGGCGGGGAGACAGTGAAATTGCAAGAGCGGCAGGTAGAGCACCTCCCATCTACCTGGTAGACTATTTTGGGCCAGACAAGGAAAATGCTTTTCCAATACACGAGGGACAGCCCAAGGCACAAAACAACCAGAACGAGAACGAGTTCGAAAGCGAGAGAGACGGGGAAATGGCCGGAGGAAAGGGAGCAAAATTGAACGCACGTCACAACAAAGCTAAGCACCTAAAGCAGGCAAAAAGGACACAGTTTACAGCTGTGCGGCAGCAAAGAAGGCTGCCAAGAATCGACGCACAGTGTCGCGAGCGTGGCCAAAAATGGTAAAAATCAATGTTACAAAATGACTAAAATGAATATGACAATCGACAGATAATATCTCAACTAAGATCCGTTTTCCGATCTTCAATATCCTACTCCGTTCCATTTTTATGTAGCTTCAAAGTTGATGTTAAAAAATACGCATTCGTTCCAAGTTTGTGGGTAATTCTTGTGCTGAATGAAAAATCAAATAAAAATATAATTTATGTACTAATATAGTCATGTTATATATTAAATAAAACATTGGAATTTTTCCTGTATGGCAGCACTATTTTTTGGTTTATGCTTTGAAATAACTGTGAAATTCCGTTACATTGAAAAATTACGTTTTTCGGTTTACTTCTAACAAAGAACCAAACGTTTGGTGGAAAAAAGTTTAAAAAACGCCAAAAAAAACTTTTTTAGTTCCAACCCTAAATTACTCAAAAAAGTATGTATTAACATAATCCGGATTATTTTTTTGCCTTTAAGTGCCTATTTGGTTGTTATTTGCATTTTTCTAGTGACGCCTCCACTAAAAATACGTGATTCCTTCGAAGTGTGGCGTAAAGCTGAATCCAGAAAGCGGTCAATAAAACTAGATTTTCTTATAAATTTACTTAAAGATAAGACATTGCGTTGATGTTAATCATGAACAAAAGCAAAGTTTGCGTCCCAACCTAAACATTCACCTACAGTAAAAAAATGGTAATTTTTTCGAAGTATGACTTCCGACGCACAATGAAAGTAGCGCCAAAGCAGCGGGTGCAATGATGAGCTCTATAAAGGACAAGGTTGGCACATTGTACGTATCATCAAAAGTAGACAAAATGCCACGCTCACTTTAAAAATCTAAACATTTATACCAAAATATGGTATTACAAGGTGAAAAAATTAATACACGAATTCATAAAGGGAAAGTTTTGGCCACTTAATAAATATGGTCCAGCTGCCACGCCCACTTTTAGGGTTTTAGAAAGCTTACCAATTAAAATTGCATCGTGGAACGAGTATCGTAAACAGCCTCCTAAAAATACAGTTTTAGTTTTAGTAAAATACGAATATTTTTTAAAGTGGGCGTGGCAGACCGCCCATTTTTAGTGTGAGCTTTCATTATTTTAATTTCAAATACAAAATTTCATAATTCTATCACTAATATTAAGCAAGTTATTTTAATTTTACAGTTCCTTTCGTATGGGAGGTGGGCCACGCCCAATTTTGGTCCAATTTTAATGATTTTTTGTGAATTTCTTAATTTCCACCACGAAAACAATCTCACCAAGTTTCATCGAGATAGGACAACGCTAAGTATTTTTGGCCACGGCTTATATGAGATCGTGACACTGTGCGACGTAGAGTTTACTGTTACAGAGTGGGTGAGCGAATCAGGGGGAATAAAGCAGAAACAACAAAACGGGCGGCAAAACGGAAGACAAACATATGCGGCACGTCAACGTGCGGCACAGGTTTGAGGATGTTTGTTTCCATACATAAACGCACACACACTCATACCCAGCAAATAGCTTTAGCGCCCACCCGATTCCCCTTCACTGCAATTACAAAAACCATCACAAAATACAGACGTAAGCAAAATTATTGCACGCACACACACGTAGCGTAGCGTTGGCTTTAAATTGTATATACATAAATATAACATGGCAACAACAAAAACAAACACAACCGAACACACAAAGCGTCAGAGCGCAATGGCCCCACAACCCACCAAGCCGGTCGCCCAAGTGCCAGCCCCAAACACACTCACACACACACACCAATATAAACGCAAACTCACAGATGCACACTCACACACACACGAACCAAACCGAACCGCACCGAAAGCAAACTAATCCTCCAGGGATGTCCCCTGGGATTGGCTGCTCCCAAGAGAAATACCTACGATGGGTTTTCTGTGTTTTGCTCTGTGCTGCAGTAACACAACAACAATAAAAAACAACAACAACAATATTGTGTTATAAAGCTTTGTGCAAGCGAAAAAAGCCGGGAAATGGAAAGGCAACTTTTTTGTTGTTGTTTGGAGCGCTCGCGCGCACGCCTTCAGGGAGCTGGCGCTGTGCGGCACATGACCGTTCACATGTGTGTGTGTGAGTGTGTGCGCTCGTGTAGCTGTGGCGGAATAACGTGCAGCTTGTGGTGCTAGTAATGGGTGTAGGCGCTGAGGGCGCTTGGGAGACTGCGGGGAGTTGATTGGGATTTTGCGCTGTCGAAGAAGTGCAAATGCAGCCGAAAAAAAATACAACAAATGACAAAACAATGTGCAATGACAGAGCGAAATGTAGCCAATAAAAGCAGAATGGGGTGGGTTGGCCCACACGGCTCCCCCCTAAACCACTAAAGTGCACAACAAACTGGCGCCATTCGAAATGTGATGCAAAATTCATGGCAAATCGACGATTGGCAATTGAAATGGAAAGATTTTGGTGCGCCTGGCGAGGGAGGGAGGAGCGTGCAAGAAGGGTAACAAGGACACAGACTGTCGGTGGTGGTCGAAGGAAAAGGCAGCAAAATAGTGAGTTTGTTTGAGATCGAATATTTGTTTTGATAGATCGAAATTTTTGTTTAGAACAAAATTTGTAGGTTGATAGGGAAAATTAATTAAAAATTTAGGGATTCGAAATGCTTAAAAATCTCCCAAAAATTTAGAAATTTTTTTTGATAGATCGAAATTTTTGTTTAGAACTAAATTTGTAGGTTGATAGGGAAAATTAATTAAAAATTTAGAAATGCGAAATGCTTAAAAATCTCCCAAAAATCTAGAAATATTTTTTTGATAGATCGACATTTTTGTTGAGAACTAAATTTGTAGGTTGATAGGGAAAATTAATTAAAAATTTAGAAATTCGAAATGCTTAAAAATCTCCCAAAAGAAATGGTTCAAAGGTCAGGTAGGTATCACCACTACTGGTAAACATGGCTTCAAGGACTGCTATGGTTGTTGTACCTAATTCAAGTTTATGGATCTGACAGAAAATGGATCTGATAGAAACTAATTCGATCGTCTAAAAACCAAAGATCAGCTATTGGTGGGTCTCAAACTTTAAAATACCATAAATCAGTGGCGTGCACAAAATTTCATTTAGAAGTTCAAACCATATGCTTGGAGATACAGAAATTTGTGAGTAGTTTTAGCCCCCAAAACTCCATTGGTGTGCAAAACTACCTTAGAAATAAGAATACATCCAGTGAAACTGCCTGCCGAATGAGCATCTCACATGTCGTCCAAGTGGACAACAAAGCTCTAAAGGAAAAACGTAGTTGAAACAGGAGTTAGCAGTGGTGTCTGTTTTGGAAGGATCAATAGGATGGATCATACAAGTAAATGAAAATTATGCATGCGTAGTAGAGATGTCTGAAAAAATATTCCGTGGCTTCGAGACGTCACCAAGATGGTTGTCGAAACTCCAATATGAGAGTATTCGCTGAGTTTGTTAAAAGTCATTGACGAAAAGGACGATCGTATCTTGGTAGGATCAAGTAGAGGAGACCATTTCATCTCATTATATAACTAACTAGAAAAAGCAAACGTTTCAAAGAAGCGTCTGGAAAGGTCCAGATCGTAGTCCCCTAATGGAGTTCTACGATCAGACAAAGAAGTGAAAAAGAAAGAGTATCGAATCGAATCACTCACTTGTGCCTAGAATACTATCAAACCATTAACACTTTATGAGGGAGTACCCAGCTTCTGGTCGATTTAGGATTTGCACTCTTAGAACTTGTTAAATTGGCTCTTTGTCGTTTTTCAATAATCTTTTAGTTGAGATCAGGAGTACTTGCGCTTCTTAGTTAGATTCTTGATTGACATGTCTCTATTGAAAATTTGCCGGTTCTCATTTGCCAGCCTGAGGATGGAGGGTTTTGCCCTTTTTTCAAGTACAATAGGCCATAACTGGGTTTACACGTATGAGACTGTGTTAACACTAGAAAGACCGAAGACTATATTACAAAAAGTACACATCGGGTTTGGTTAATTGTATTTGTAGAACTTGTAACTATAGAACTAGTTATAGAACTCGATAAAAAAAGAAAATTAATTAAAGCAAAAGTTGATAGAAATACAAAAGAAAATACACATCTAAAAATGAAAAACCGTCAAAATGGCGGCAATTGTCTTTCTAGTGTTAAGGCATCTATTAGGACTATTTCTCTATTAGGCACGAGTCTCCTCTCTAATTAGTTTCATTATTTGATTTAATTTGTACCACTTTAAGAATTAACCCTTCACCCTTTCGACCCCAAAGTTGCCTGAGAGCAACTTCACCTATTTGCCAACTTATAGCAACAGCTAAACGATTGATTTATGGGTTTAATTTAAGTAGGCACCAACAAATTAATTTTTAGAAGTGAATTCAAAGCAGATTAAAAAAATTTTACTGTTATCCCCAAAATAATTTCCAATAATTTGTAGCGATATTAGGGAAAGTTTGTGTTCTAATTGAAGTCTACGAATTGGGCGCGTTTGATCAAAATCCTTTAATAACGGTTTAATAAAATCAAAAAGTGATAATTTTGTATTTTTCCATAAATATTATATAATTTTTCTGTAATTAAATAATATTGATACAAAATTTATTTAACCCGTTTTGAACTAAAATTGTTCAAAAGTAAACTATCTCTAGAACTCTAACAAAGAGGCGTGGCGACTTCAAATGTCGTGTGCACATTTCTTAGCAGAGTGTTTCATGAATTAAATACCAAAAAGTAATATCGAGACACAGGGTAAAATTCGGGGTCGAAAGGGTTAAGTTGACCCTGTTCAACTACCTTGAAATTTCCAAAATATTTTCATTTATCAAAATGTTCCAATTAACTTTTAAACCAATCACATTTAACACTGTAAATCCTCCTCCTATGTACCACAGTTTCGCAGTTGACTCTTGCTTCAATGGCGGTCGTCTCGTATTAGGGTTCCACTAAAGCTGGCCCCACTGTACTCGTGACAGCGCGGCCCCCTCGCACTGCCACAGCACTGCCGAGGCGCAAAAGCAACAGCAGAATTGACGCGAACGCGACTCCCCAGACAATTGCGGGCAGTCTCATTCGGTTGCTGCCGACTCGCCGGCTCTGACATTTGCATTTATCATGCGTCAATTTTGCGCGCCACCGTTGCTGCGGCGGCCGCCAATATCGCCGCAGTGCCGCCGTGTTGCACCCCGGTCGAAGCAGATCAATCAAACGGCGCTCGCACGCCAGCGGGACTATGGACTTACGTTTGAGAAAGGCGCGCGGCTTGGCCTGTTTGCGGCGCGACATGCTGCTGCTGTCATTGGCAGCCAATGTTTTGGCCGCGTCTCCAGTGGCTGACTGCAGTTCAATTTGAATACGCCGACAATGCGGTCAAGCACCTCGCAACTTTGCCGCACTGCACCGCACTGACACACACACTAAGCACAAACAACACGCTCGCGGCTATTAGCCGATATTTTCACACTAAATTTTTTGATTTTTGTTTTTTTAATTCTTGACTTTCACACTAAAAGCGCGCGCGTTTCTTCGGGCGCAACGCATTACGGCAGCAAATCGTGCTGGCGCTGCATGCGTACGTTGACTGTTGCCTGCCGGCTGACGTGTGTTTATCCTTGCAACTGACGGCACGTAATGTTCAAGTGGCGACAACAGAGAGCACCGGCGAGCGTCGCATGCCGCTGTTGGTGCCGAAAGCGCTGCTCTTAACTGTGCGCACGGCGTCTGCGCAGCCAAAATTGCGAAATGTTGCACGTGCAGCGGCCGAAGAGAGCGCAAAGCGACTTTGAATGCGAGCAAAATAAAAGCGCCGAAGAGCAGCCGGCACCCATGTCCGGCGCCAGCCCAGCCGTCAGACGCACAATGCGGCGTCGCCACCACCACCCTGCCGCATCAGACATATGTGCCGGCAGCAACAACATCCACACATGCTCGAGACACAGCTAGACGTAGACATGACGACGACGACGCCGAATTGTTACTCCCAGGGGGTTTGGCCTGCAATTGGTTGGCGCTACAACTGGCAGTGGTCGCCTTGAAATCCAAGAGGGAAGTGCTTGCGTGAAAATGCTTAAAGATTAACAGTTTCACGCTTTAAAGTATGTTACACTTGGTTGATGACTATGAAAGTTGAAAGTAGTTGAAACTTTTCTTTAACCCTTTCGAACCCGAATTTTACCCTGTGTCTCGATATTTTTGGTATTTAAATCATGAAACACTTGCCTAAGAAATGTGCACACGACATTTGAAGTCGCCACGCCTCTTTGTTAGAGTTCTAGAGCTAGTTTACTTTTGAACAATTTTAATTTAAAACGGGTTAAATAAATTTTGTATCAATATTTTTTTAATTGCAGAAAAATTATTTAATATTTATGGAAAAATACAAAATTATCACTTTTTAATTTTATTTAACCATTATTAAAGAAACAGGGTTTTGATCAAACGCGCCCAATTCGTAGACTTCAATGAGGACACAAACTTTCCCTGATATCGCTGCAAATTATTGGAAATTATTTTGGGATAACAGTAAAATTTGTTTAACCCTTTCCGGAAATTTGTACGATATATCGTACAATTTTTTCGAAGATTTTTTATTTGAGCGAACGCACTTTTTATGGAACAGCTTTTTATATTCATTAAGTAGGCTGTGTTGTATCATTCTGTTTAAAAATATAAATCATAATAGCCGTGGCTACACAGTATGAGTGCGTTTTGTAAGCAGCTTTTTGCAAGAATTTGAAAAATCAGCAAATGACGATACTTCTGCGTAGAAATTTTTAAATATGTAATACTTTTTGGTACCAAAAAGCGAAACAATTTCAAAGTTTGAATCTCAATTGATTTATAGAACTTGCTAAATTTAACATTTTTTGGGTCTAAATATTTTTCCCGAGTCTTGTACGATATATCGTACAAATGACCACATATCGTACAAATGGAAAGCAAAGGTTGCAAGTTGTACTTGCATTTTTTTTAAGTTATGGGTTTGGTAACAGAATTTTTGCATTTGTTTGAATGCCACGCCCATCTGTAAACCACGTGACTAATAAAAGTAAGATTTACTAGACGAGTTTGTGTTTTATTGGGCATACACAGGTTATGTAAGGTTAAACATGCGCACTTGCCACCCCCACTACGATAATAAGAATCGGCTATATTCAGTGCCTTTCTGTAAAACTGTACGAATTTTAGTTGATTTTGTGTTTTATTGAGAGGAAAAGGGCTCTGCGGACCATTGTACGATATATCGTACAAAATTGATGAAGCTGTAATTCTCAACCAAAATGATTTTTTTGAAATATTTTTGTATTTTATTGCTAAAATGTTCAATAAGAGTCAATATTTTGAAGGAAAAATTTGTATCTCAAGAAATGTGGAAATTGACCGGAAAGGGTTAATTTGTTTTGAATTCACTTCCTCAAATATTAATTTGTTGGAGCCTACTTAAATTAAACCCATAAATCAATCGTAGCTTTTGCTATAAGATGACAAATAGGTAAAGTTGCTCTCAGGCAACTTTGGGATCGAAAGGGTTAAACAAAAACAACAACAAAGCAAATCTTTCAATAAAAATTCATAAAAACAAACTTGAGCAAAAAACGATATCGATGGATTTCGTGCAACAAAATTGTATTTTTAAATCTCTTTCCCCCAGAAAATTCTTGGGCCAAAATTCGTATATTGCGCAACTCGACTTGCTTAGAACTGTCAGCACGATCCGCCCATTGGTACCGCAACCGCCGCAACGATCACCTAGCGCCCAACAGTCAAACGAAAACCGAGGCAACGCATTCTCATAGGGCAGCCGCCGCAACGCGTTCAAACATCCCCTGCGGACGCACGCACCAATCCCAGCGCACTGGGTGCTGCAATGACTGCAACGACTGTCAGCCACCACTGCCAGCACTCGACCAGCAGCCGCACAACAGCAAAAGACGCCTCGCCGCGTGACATTGGTGCGGCCCGCTGCGTCACTGCGCCATAGGAAACTTTTTAATGTGCGCCTCTGCGCTGACGTAAAGTCATTTCGCGTCATTTGGTAGCAACAACAACAATAGTCAAAGTTGCCCACACGTCGATCGGGCACTTTCGCACGCGTGCCTGGGGGGTCCGCGTCAAGGTGCTTTCTGACTCAACGCCGCTACCGTTCGACATGCGGCGCTGCTGGATTTTCGCATTTTCACATTTTCTCAGCAGCGGGCAGCGGCACTGATGCACTTTTAATTGTGTAAAAAGTCAAAATCATAACGTGAGAAACTTTTGCGTGCAAATATTAGAGAAATTAATTTTGCTAATTTTGTGTTTGGTTTTGTGGTTTATATAAATTTATATGTATATGCCAGATGGATTTCAAGCAATCCCCCTAAAATTAAGCTCATTTCCCCCTAAAAACTAAAATTTTCTCCCAAATTTATAAGCACACATAAAATTAATATTTCATGAAAATTGCTCATTCTATTTGGTACATTAAATTAAAAAAGACCCACTAGCCAATATATCTGAACAAGATGTTGATGTAACAAAAATGCAACCTGGTTGGCCACAGACATTTTAAAAAGGCGAAATTACAAATTTCTGTAAAATATTTCCCCCTAAAATATTTATCATAAAATTTCCCCCCAATCCAAACAAATAAACCCCAAATCTAGGAGGGAAACCCCTAATCTGGCAACACTGAACTAGGATCAAAAAGGATGAAACACCTACAAAACATCTACGTATATATATATATATCTTATCCTTTTGTTGCGACCTCTGGGGTACCGCAGGGTAGTATCCTCGGTCCCCTGCTTTTTCTCCTATTTATCAACGACATTTCATGTTGCTTTGAACATTCAATGTTTGTTCTGTACGCAGATGACTTAAAAGTCTTCCATCGTGTCAGTAACTCATCAGATGTCGGTAGTTTACAAGATGATCTTGATAGAGTATTTACCTGGTGTGATAAAAATCGTTTGTCACTTAATATTAAAAAGTGTTCTCATATGACATACTCTAAGCTACGGTGCCCATTCCGGTCTTCATACAGTCTTGGAAATTCCAATCTTTCACTTTTGGATGAAATGCTTGATCTTGGAGTAGTTTTTGATTCACGTTTCACGTTTACTCGGCATCTGAATTACATGATACCTAAAGCTAATTCACTTCTGGCATTTGTCAGACGGAACTCTCAAAGTTTTACAGACCCCTATACGCTTAAACTGTTATATATAACATTTGTGAGATCTAGATTGGATTATGCCTCATTTATTTGGTCTCCCTTCTACATCACTCATATTAACCGTTTAGAACAAATTCAAAAAAAATTCATAAATTTTGCATTACGTTCGCTTCATTTTTCACTACCTCGGCCATCATACATTGCCCGTTGTTCACTCATTGATTTAAAATCTCTTGAGTCCAGAAGAACTGTCCAATCGTTGATCTTTATCCATGACATTGTTAGTGGCAGAATTGACTGCTGTGCACTTCTAGAACGAGTCAAATTTAATGTTCCTCTTAAGCAACTACGTCATAATGATCTCTTTTATATTGGTACCCATAGAACTAATTTTGCAACTAATGAGCCTATAATAAGATCTCTTTTAGTATTAAATAAAATGTTAAGTTGCTGTGAGTCGCTCGATATCACTCTTGATCGAATTTCATTTAAACATACTGTAAATAGTTATCTTAAATAATATCTAAGAAATCTACTGTATTTCCTAGTCTGTAAGGGATGTATTCCATTGACGAAATAAACTAAACTAAACTAAACTAAACTAAACTATACTTTGGTATAATAAGCGGATAAAATCTTATCCAGCGTTTTAATTCATTGGTGCCCTGAAGGTTGATTTTCTAAGACTATTCTCAGTGACTTCACAGTCTACAATGATCACTTAACTCAGTAGTGTCTGATTAAAAATGTTCTTAAGACTTTTTTCAGCGACTCTCTTCGTTACAAAATCGTATGTCAACAAATGCCTCCAAAATGCAATTAAAATTTCATTAAAAGGCAAAACGAAAATGTTACTGAAAAAGTCTAGAAAAACGTCCAGTGAGGCGCTAATGGATTAAGTGGTCACTGTAGATTTAATTACCGCATGTTCAAGAAAGCAGCAACTGGAAGATTTGTGCAGACTTTGAAGGAACATCACTTCATCAGATCACAAAACTATAAAAACTATAAAACAAAACCCTTTCGACCCCAAAGTTGCCTGAGAGCAACTTCACCTATTTGTCATCTTATAGCAAAAGCTATGATTGATTTGTGGGTTTAATTTAAGTAGGCACCAACAAAATTAATATTTTTAGAAATGAATTCAAAGCAAATTACAACAATTTTACTGCTATCCCCAAAAACAATTTCCAATAATTTGCAGCGATATCAGGGAAAGTTTGTGTTCGAATTGAAGTCTACGAATTGGGCGTGTTTGATCAAAACCCTGTTTCTTTAATAATGGTTAAAGAAAATCAAAAAGTAATAATTTTGTATTTTTCCATAAATATTACATAATTTTTCTGTAATTAAATAAGTTTCCTTGTTTAGATTTCTCTCTAACCCAATTTTCGTTTAGAAATGAATTACTTTCTTATTTTTAAGTAATTTATGTGCACCTACTAATAAGTACTTTTTAATTTGTATCTAGTCTGTAAGGTTGTTATACCATAGACTTAAATAAATAAATAAAAAATAAAAATAAAAATAAAAAAATGTATTTAACCCGTTTGAAGCTAAAATTGTTCAAAAATTCAAATGTCGTGTGCTCACTTCTTAGACAAAAGTAATATCGAGACACAGGGTAAAATTCGGGGTCGAAAGGGTTAAATCACAAAAGATTCAAGAGCCTCGGACATCATGCCTTATGCAATCGACTGCCTTCTCCAATTTAAACCATCCAAAGTTCATAAATTTAGAGCAAATATGGGTCCGAACGAAGTCCTAGAGATGAGATTGTTTTTGTCCTATGAATCTATAGGAACACAATGGATTTAACAAATCGTAGCGTAGAACAACCGTTTTCGAAATCTCTTGTAATCATACAGAAGACATGATCTCCCATTTTCATAACAAATTCAAAGACACTCCTAAGATTTTAAGCACCTAACTGGTGCTGAAACTAAACGTTAAAGTAAAACAATTCAAACAGTTTTTCGATTTCTGAATGTTTTTAAAAAATAAGAAATTGCATCTTTCTTCTTGACTTACTTTTCATGAAAATGAGCCCAAATGCGTTTTCCTTTTCCTAGAGAGTGAAGAACAGATGCATAGAACATCAAGTACACTTTCTTTATCTTCTTGTCCTTTGTCGAAGCATCTCCTACAGAAAGCACCAACGATGCGTCTTAGCTGATCCCACATAAAGAGAGAAGTTCCCTAGAACGACACATTTGGCGCAAAAATAAAACCTTTGATGTTAGTTTCTTGTAGAGATCTGCTATGACTAAGAAGCTTACAGGTTAAAATACGAATACACATCTTGGCCACACTGATCGGTAATACAGATCATCCACCTGACATATTCTAGAACCTCACCCTGTATTCTAGAACCGAACACAGATGAATAAGAAAGCTGTATGACGGTTTCATTAGGAGATTTTCTGCGGCTTTGCTGGCATGTCCATGTTTCCCGTATGGACAATGAAGCTCCAGCGAAAAAGGTGTTCGGTGCGATAGTTGCAGGTCGACAGCAAAAAGGAAGACTGTGTCTCCTGTGGAAGGATCAGGTTGAGGAAGCCCCATCATCTCTTTGAGAGAAATTTTGCGGCAGGCCGTCACTCGGTAACCGGTTTTGTGGCCAGTTAAGTAAGTAAGTAAAAACAGTGCATCCATAGCAAATTTACCAACAAATTTTCTTCTCTTTAGTTAATACTCAAATATTTGAATGTCAGCCACTCTTACTTTCCATCTCTCGAGATGTTCAATAAGTTCTTTCCGATTTGTAATCTAAAGTAAGTTAGCAACTTGGCATTAATGTAAGTAAAATCTGATCCATTGTAGTTTTCCATTTCCACGGCTCTGGGTGCACTCTTTCCGGTTTGTAGCACCTGGCCTTCGGGATTAAGGCGATGATCTGTTTTCTTAAATCAAAATTTGATCCATTGGCTTATCGACGCAGGAGCTGTAAGTGAAGGATCAGCTTATTTCAGCAGTGTTGCCAGACCAGGAGATTTTCTCCTAGATTTAGGAGATTCTTGGCCTTTTAGGAGAGTTTTTAGGAGGAAGAATTGTTTAGGAGAAAGTTTAGGAGATTTATATTTTATGTTAGGGGATTTTTCGGATCCTTACTGGATTTTTAGGAGAATTTTGGATAACGAAGTATGATGTATTGCGAACACTGGCAACAAAATTATTTTGTATTTGGTATTTTTTTATTTTGGCAACTATTTTAATAGTCAAAGCACCCTATTGTGTTAAAAATTTGTAAGCTTACAAAATGTAAGCTCGTTCTATCTCGTTCTTGCTTATTGCTGTCACAATGAAATCCCGCCAAAAATGGCACTTTTTGTTTAATTCATTTATTATATGTTTTGTTTCTGTTAAGTTTTTGTTGTTAAGCTGAAGATGAATAAAGAAAGACTGCATTAAAAAAATTCTATGTATATATTTTTCTTTTTTTATGGGAAGTTAATTCCTTTAAATTTTAGGAGATTTTTTAACTTTTGGTAGGAGATTTCAGTATTTTTTTAAGATTTAGGAGAAAGTCATTTCAGGTATCTGGCAGCACTGTATTTCAGAGCTATTTGTCTTCTGAACCAATGATCCCTAACAGTCGCTAGGAATAGACATAAAACTGAATCAAAGCTAACAATCAGTTTTAGAATTTTCATAAATTTTGAAAACTTCTTTCCTTCTTCCAGGTTTGATTTTTCTCGCTTTAAATTTGGCTTCAATACCACGTTTTTCCTTGTAATAAGAAAAAATATAAATTTACTTAATATTATATTCAACTAAAAGCCTAATTTCTTCATTAAAATTTTGCTTTATTACAATTAAATCTGTAAAAATATGAAAAAAAATTGTATTTATATGTTGTATTACAATATTTATTAATTTTGTGCTCTAAATAATTCCATTCAATATGGTCGCATTAAAACCGCTCTAAACTCCACTTTGGCTATCAGTTCGGTTTCATCGCACTTTTGTGTTGCACACATTTCAGCTTGCTTCGAACTCTCCCTAACTGATGCGCCGCAGTGGCTCATACAAAATTGGTTGTACCTTTGCTTAAGTTCAGCCGCTCAATGACTTTATTGGGCCAGTTTGGTACTTTGGTGCTTTTGTTGCGCATATCTGTAACTGAAATCTTTGCAAACTGAAAATAAAATCATACAGAAAAATATATGTATATTTTTTTCGTTAAAGCACTCATTTCCTTTCCATTTAACGCTGCAAGGCGTAACAACAATGGTCACACATACACACATATATACAGACATAAGAATTATATGTGTGCATAAGCAATGATTTAATCACAACCGCAATCGATTTGACGGGGTGAAGGCATTTCGCAATCTACAGAACAGAATTTAGCATAGCACAGGGGTAACTCTGCATAAAAGCGCTGAAGGAATGTAAAATGTACCTGAATTCGCTTAAACCCTTTCTGAAGGCTACTGTGCTGAGCGGTGTGATTCTATTTATAGAGACCCACGCAATTTAAACGCCCATTCAAATCCATTTATATGCAATGTAAACACGAGCAAGAAAACCAACTAAACAATAAATACTTGAAGCGAATAAAACTACACACAGTTCATTCATAAATATGCCACAAAAGTCAAAGTTTCGTTGCTCCATTCAATCACTGCAGTCATGTGGGCAACATTTTCTGTAGTCACATTGAAGCGACATTGTTGCTCAGCCATGAGTCTGCTACATTAGCAACATTGCTTCTGCATCAATGTTTCACTTCAATATCTTAGCAACATTGCTGCCAGCGCAGTGTTTCTGCTGTGCCATCAACATTGCGCCACGACTATGTTGCGACAATTTTTGTACTAAATCAAGTGCAACACTTGGTAAACATTTAGCCAGGACACAACCCCCGAGTTTAAAATTTCATTTATCTTTGTACACTGCGAACAAAAACATTAACATTGAAAATTAATGGTATAGTGGGTTTGAAGCTAAGGTAATACTCAACAGGGTGTTGCAGTCAGTTAAAATCATACAGTACGATTCAAATGGAAAAATTATTAAATAATTTACTATTAGGGTTCGAAGGAAGAAAAAACAAAAAACTCCACTCAGCCTTTTTGAAGAAAAATGTCCGTGACTGTTACTAATATTGCTCAATCAAGTAAAAAACTACAATTGTTGTAAAATTTATATTCAAATTTAGCAAAATTCACCTTTAATGCCTAAAAGAAGTAATTTTAACCAGGGATCGTAACGGTTATAAGTTTTATTATAGAAATCAATGTTTAAGAGTTATTTTTTTACTTTTATTTAATGACTCAACAAATAACAGTTGTTTTCTTTTTATATTTTAAAAATCATGCAATAACAATTATTTTTGATTTTTTCTCATTAGTCCACAAATAACAGTTTTTTCGATTTTTATTTTAGTTGTCCTATGATAACAATTATTGGATTTTTTTATCAATAAAAGTCAGTCAATGACTTTTCTTTTTTAAGTCGTCAATAAAAATCAGTCAGTGACTTTTATTTACAAAAGTCATCAATGAAAATTAGTAAGTGACTTTTATTTATAAAATTCATCACTAAAACTCCCTGATTTTAACACTAGAGATAAAATAATCAGCAATAAGTAATTGTTTTATTTAAAAACAAAAACAAATATGCATTTTTATTTGCAACATATAGACAAACAAAAAAGTATGTGCACTTCACTGGAAAATGTAAAAAATGTGTCAATAGCTGAATGAGCACTTTTTTAAATTTCTCTGACTAATGTTTGAGGTACAACTTACATATAGCGAACTCCTTGAAACAAAATAAAAATTACACAAAATCTCTCGAAAATTTGTTCTTTTAATGTTAGAACAGAAAATCCAATAAAAAGGAAATTTTTTTCTATTAATTATAATTCAAAACACAGTAAGCATTTCGTCAACTAACCTTAATTTAAAAAACATCCGACAAAAATCTCCTAAACATAACCTCACTTTATTGTGGTGCAAAATTTCCTCCGCATATCCAGTAATCGTTACAACTAAGGCATGAATGACTTCTATACGGACTAAAGACAAGCTCCCTCCACTTCTACCTATTTGTTCTTTAGTATATTTTTTATAATCGTTTCGACGATTTCTTCTAAAAAGTGATTTAATTATGAAGTGAATTAATAGCCAATTTTGAAACTTAATCTCACTTACCATATTGGAGGTTCGCATAGGTTCTGAGGGATTTTCAAAAGATATCACGTCTACCTTTGTGCCAACAAAACAAAATTTGTGGGATAAAGTGATCTGCCTGTACAACAACAATGTACCAAATGTTGCAAAAGTCGTTAAGGAAACTTTGGAGGTGTTTCAATGGGATGACCTACTCCACCCGCCGTATTCACCAAACATTACTTTTTCCGACTACAATTTTTTCCGATCAATGACTCATGGCCTGACTAAGCAGCACTTTTCTTCACAAGAATAATTGAAGAATTACCTCAAAGTAGATACAAGGATTGTTTCAACATGAGGAAAAATCATATCTAACAATGGACAATATTTTCAATAAAATACGTTGTACAAATTTCACTCAAAAATGCTTCAAAGTTGCAAATAAAAACCTCAACACTTACAATTATTTGTAGCCCCAATATTTGGACGTGAGTTATGCAGACGACTTTTTTTACTTAGGTTCACATAGCAAAAACATAAAAAAGGATTCCCTACAATAGAAATCTCCTTTACCCGGAAGTGGATAGCAAAAATGATTTTATCAAACCACCTGTTGATGGTTGCTTGCAATCCTGCTCCACTGCGCAATATGTGTGTGTATGTGTATTCTCTTCCGGCTGCAGGGGTCACGCCACATTTGGCGCTCACAACTATAAATCGCCGATTTATTACACACTTCACGGCAGCTCCCAAGAAAACAACAAAAAAACAGAATGAAAAGGTTAAATGAAGCTGCGCGGCTGGCTCCCTTCGGCAGCTGCAGCCGGGTCAGCAAGCGCCGGACTAAGCGAAACAAAACACAAACGCAAAACGAATTCATTGATGAAAAACTTTTGTTTACTACACGATTGGAGCAACAGCTGCTGCTGCAATGATTCAATGTGCAACACACAAAACAACCAAAAATTATAAAAGGAATAACAAGCAACAATAAAAACTCCAAAATTTGGTTGCATAAAAAGGTGAAACAAAACTGCTAAAGCGGTAACTGATGGAGCGGGGAGCCTCGCATCTTGGCAACCTGGCTTTGTTGTTGCTTTTGTTGTTATTGCTGTTGCCTGTTCAGCGTATTCACCGAACATGTGCTACGCCGCTCCACGTTGCCGCCGCACTCTCCCGCCCCACACGCTCCAACCTTGTTGCGTTGTTCTGCCGCTGTCAGCGTTGTGTTGCCACAGCGAAGGTGTTTGCTGCTGCTGTCGTCAGTTTGCGCTTCTGCGCAGCCGCACCAGCTTCTGCAATTCACAGTTTCGACTAACTATGCGCCGCAAATAAAAGAACAAAAGAATAAGACAAAGAGGTAGCGGGGAAAAAAGTATGAAAACGAGCTTCGCATAAACACCACAACGCAAGAATAAAAATACAGCAACAACAAAAACAACATGTTTAGTACATATTCGATCCACTTCATGTGCCTAAATTCCGGCTTCTTGCCTGCCCTTTCTTCGTGTTACCTTTTTATATTTCGTTTTGTTGTTGTAGTTGTTGTTTTGCTTGTTTCATGTATGTCGCTTTTATTTTACGCACCATCTGTCGATCTTTTTTTATTGCCGTTGATTCTGCAGTTGTGTTGTTATTGTTGTTGTTGCTTCTGCTGCTAAATACGCCCTTAGAGTAGAATTGTATGGTTCCTGGGCACACACGTTGAGGTAGCAAGCAACGTCGAGAACGAGGACTAGTAGCGGTAATCGTATGGCATTTCTTTTGTCCCTTTTTTCCTCTCATTTACTACGGTTACACTGAAAATAAGTCAATCATGTTTAGTGGCAATACATAATAGATATGTACTTTCGGTTTTTGTGAACGAAACTAGAGTTCACTTCAAGCCATAAAACTGCCTGATGATGGTAATGAACATGTAGAGTTTTCAATATCGGGTACAAAATTTTTACAAGTTAAATATTGAGTAAATAAAATACAGTGGACGTCCAGTATAACGAACTTTCCATTTAACGAATTTTCGATTTAACGTACGGCCAAATTTTTTCCATTGATGGTTCTATATTACGAACAAAAGTGAAATTTGCTATTCGATATAACGAATATTTATGTTGTTTTTCACCCTTCGAATTGTTTTTATTTGAGCATTCACATTCTTTACAATAACAATGAATGTTTGGTTCCGTCAAGTGAACGGTACCTCAATTGTTTTTGTTACGTTAAAATTTTCAAATTTACGTCAAGTTACCAACATTTTCAAATTCTGTTTGTATGCATTGCTGATCATTTTCACAGGATTTGTTTTGCGTTCGGTCGGCTTTTTTCTTTTAAAAATTAAAATTTCAATAATCAATCAAGAGAAATTGCCGTACAGAAAAGTTTACTTGCGGTAAAGAGGCAATCGCGCATCGAAGACTTTTTCACTGTACACACATAGCCATATTGGAATTTTGAAAATGCTGGAATAAAACAAGATATTTATTTAACCTTCTGCTCGATCGGTAATAAAATTAAAAAAACAGATAAAAGTCGCGAAAATCGAACCGCGTTTTTCGTAAACTGTCGCGATTATAGAACCTGCAATGTTAAAAATTAAGCCGTCGCGATAACCGGGCCGTCGCGATAATGGGTAGTCGCGAATACCGAGCTTGCACTGTATAATATATAATATAATTTACTGACAAAACATGAAGAAATGTTTCACATAAATCACAAAAGAAAAGGAGAAAGCCCCGAAAAGTTTTTTTCTCGATTTGTTATCGGGTTGTAAGCGCGATTAACACTAAATAACACAAGAAGACGAGTGCACAAAACCACTCAACCATTTTTTGAATTCCGCCTGGAGTCAAATAGACCCCAAGGGACAGGCAGAAGGTTAAAAACTGAATATGTGAGACTTATTTCATTAAGAAGAATGGTTTAAAACAAAAAACAATTTCGATCGATTTAACGAATTTTTCGATTTAACAAATTGGGGGTACAACATAAGATTTGTTATATTGGACGTCCACTGTACTTTAAAATAATACTATGTTACTATGTACAAAATAGATTACATAAAGAAAACGGATTATTGTCAGCAACATAAGTACATTAGTAACTTAACAAGTAAGACCGGAACATGTAATGGGTGATTGTGAATAAATAATAAATTAAGCTACAGGTAAACTACTTACAAATAAGTGGTTTTGTTGAAATATCACAGAGGAGCATGATGGCAAAAATTTTAAAGAAATTAGATATTAAGTAAAGATAAATACTAAAAAAAGTTTTGATAATTGTTAAAAAATCATTTGAAAGCCGATCACTGTTCAAGGCGGGGGATCTTGACGAAAGTATGGTAGGTAACGCGGCGACCGCCCCACCTCGTTTTTCGTCATAGAGCGGGCGATATTTTGTGTAATCATAAAAAATTTAGACTTAAAAAAGTTTATTTAAACTCTTAAAACTACAAGAAACTACAAGAGATAAATCGTAGTACTACGACTCCCGCCTTTAATGTGTTAAAAGAGATACTGAAAGCGCAAAATCATCACAAGCCTCACAAGTAGTGTTGTCAGGTCGTCTCTTTCAACCGGAGATTTTTAGTCGATTCTCTAGAGTCGGGAATTGGCAAGAACATTTTCGGGTTTCTAAAAATAATTTCGTTTTCGTATCTTTTCATTCGAATCGTAATTTATCAAAATATTTTACAACTATTTTTGGCTTGGTGTTGCGAGAGCTTTTTATGAATTATTTTCAATTATTATTCTGTTTTGTTATGAAATGTTTATAAGATAAATTCATTTTAATTATTTTTGCCCCATTTTGAATCTCCGGGTCTGGTCATTTGAAAAGGTACACACAATTCTATGAGGTGACTCATTCTAAAATTTAATTTTTTTTAGTATTAATTTAATTCTTATTATTAGTATTAATTTGATATTTTTTGCTAGTATTAATTTTTAATAATATGCACTGAAAAACTATCTGGATTGCATTGGGCTTAGACGTATGAACGTCATTAACATGTGAGAGTCGTCACATTAAAAATTTATGCATTGGTTATTGGTTGAATCGAATTTCAAATTTCAAAATTTTAAATTTCATTTATCCTCCAATGCACTAACTTACCACTAAAATACGACTTTCACCGCAAAATGCTTTCCAAAAATATTGATTCATTATAGATATTTCAATATTCAAATTTGTTACGAATATAGATTTACAAAACCTCAAATCAGTCAACAACAAAGACTTGCTAAGCTACTATATTAGGCTAAGCTACAAAACACTACAAGTTAAACAGTAAAATTAATTAAAAATTATAATTAAAAGATTACTTTAATTGTACATAAAATTTATTTAAATTTAGAACACACATATTTCGAAAAGAGAGAAAACTATAGCGTAATTTTATGAAAAATAACATCGTATCCTACAATTTACGAATATACAATTAAAATAATAAACAGTTTTCCAGTCGCTTGAAATTAATTTCTATCCACATAACATCTATCTATCTACCTTAATCCTCTTAGATATAAAACAGGGACCGTACCGGTTATGGTTTTTATCAAAAAAGTCAAATTTTAGCTGTTATCTTTTAACTTTTATTTTTCCCGTCAAAAATAAAAGTTATTTCGTGCCTTTTGTCACAACAAGCAAAAATAACTGTTACTTTTTACTTTTATTTTATCGGTAAAAAAATTTGTGACTTTTATATTTTCGGTTAAATATATAAGGCAATTTGAATTTTTTCAAAGGCCGTTTGACCGATAAAAAACTATTGATAACATTTTTTTCGTCGATCAAGTCTTACGGCTCAGAATGTGCGGTCTGTACATATCATAAATAAATATCTAATATTCATAAATATTTAATATTCAAGACATATTTAATATTCATAATTTCGTACAAAATATTAAATAAACAAACGACAGTAACACTTAGATAACATTTAGACTAATCTTTTGTACCACCCCCCCCCCACCTCCCCCCTTCCCGCTACCCGTATCTCATAAGCGGACATCTCGCATAACTGGAGAAAAACACTGCGACGGTGAGTGTCCGGTTATGAGGAATTTCGCTGTATTTAAATTTACGACGAACGGTATTTAATTTTATTCTTCTATTTTAGATATTGACAAAGAACATCTTACCACGAAATTTTATCATAATAAATTATCAATATTAAATCCAGTCCTGATATGGGATCGAACAAGTGTTTACCCAGTCCAAACAACTTTAATCGGCAGATTTTTTTTGTTACTTATAATTTGTAATACTTAACAATATTACGGTCGTTAAAAGTCGTGTACTTCTTTAATGCACTTATATTTGTATATTCACTCGAGTACCCTTCGGCCAGTAATGGCACAGCCAAATTTTTGAAAAGCATCACTTAAATTTGACAAAAACTCCTGGCAAGGCTAATTTATTTTCTTCTTGTTAATTTCCTCGAAATTCATAGTAATAGTAACATAACATTTATTCATTCAAACGTTTATTCCATAATTTAACTCTCATTCAATTCTTTTAATTGCTACATTCGTTACGCCCTCGAATATTTTCGCCAGTGTATACAACACACTAAAAGGACTCTATTTGCCTGCTCAGCGCAACGTACGTGTATGGCGAGAGCGAGTTGTGAGAGTCCGAAGTCGAAACCATCAACGTGCCACCAAGCAGGCAAAGCAGGAAAACCACCAGGCCGCCTGCCAGTGAAGGGCTAGAATGCCGAAACGAAAAGGTACTGGCTGCCCTGTCTGAAGGCGCAGCTGAAACTCGCATTCGCACTTCAACCGCTCGCCGCTAAGGACGTGTACCTGTGTCCAACTCAACGACTGTGGTCGCTCAACGTTTTTCGAGCGCTCGCTTGTGTGGCATCTGCGTGTTGCGCAGCAGTCAAAAGAGAAAAATTCAAAATAAAACGAAAAGTACGGCAACGCACGCGCTCTGCTCCCCAATTGCGACAATTGTACGAAAACGCGAATAACTGACAGCAGCGCTGCGTGTGTGTTTGTGTTGTACTATGCTGTGCTGTGTGTATCCTGTTTGTGTATAGAAACCGAGCCACACGACAGCCACCCACAATAACAACAAATAAAAACGAAGTGCAACAGCAGCAGTGAAAAAAAGGAAGCAAAATTTTAGGCGCAGCGAAAAGTGGCGAAATCTTTTGGCTAGAAAAACCAAAATCAAATAATTTACTAAACACTAAAACAACAATAATAACAACAACAAATAAAACGCACATTCAGCAGCAAAGTGATTATCAAGAGAGGCCAAAAAGTGAAGTGCCAGCGAGGAGGGAAAGCAAAGTCTCAGTGTCTGTGCGTGGTCGGGGGCAGAAGCAATGTCAGACAAACCATCGGAATACTTGAAGCGTACTTGCCTCATTTGCGGCTGCCACACCAATCAGACCATCAACATCTACGAGCCGCGTAGCGGGCCCAACATTGTGCAGCTCATACAGGCCAAATTCAAATTTCAGGTAATCTTTCGTTGTTGTCTTCGAAACCCTTTCAAAGCAATTGACAGTCCATGGGCCAATATTCGACAATGCCAGTGCCTGTCATGCAGCCTCGCAAAAAGTCGTTGCGGTGTGTGACAGGAGCTGGCGGTGAAAAAAATCAATAACGGTCCCGCAAAGCGTGAGTCATGCGACTAAGCGCGCTTTGTGCGCGTCTAAGGATATTTACAGGGAACGGCACGAGAAGTAGAGCAAAGTTTGTGTGGGCGGCTGAGGCTGGTTGGTTGTTTGGCTAACTGATGGGCGCATTGGTGGGTGGTTAGGTGACGACCTGTAGTACACTGGGTGAATGACTTACATCTCTGTGGGAATTTTCTGGAAGTGCAAGTCATAAAGTCTTATTGTTTGCAAGATATTTTGGTAAGCCTTACTTGGCACAAACGCAATGAATTTTTGAGTGGCTGTAGTTCAGGAGACATGCCGACGACACTGAAGGTATGAAGCAGAAGTACTGTTACAGAGGACACATTGCTCTGTAGCAAGTTTGTACTTAATTTTAAAGTGCCATGACATTTAGAAAAAAGCATCAGAAAAAAGCGCTATACCAGTTTTAAGTTCCAATGGGCAGTGAATATTTTTTGTTAGTACTTCTCACTTTAAGGCTATAGACCCACCATAGAGTTCTAATAGTTCTCGATTACACTAAGTTCGTCCACCTTACTACTACTACTACTACTTATGCAAGCCTTGACCACTATGGACTCTTTATCTTACAAAATAAAGTCACTTAGACGTAGTCCATGGCCTCTCTGTGCGCCTCTAAGTCTTCTGGGTTTTGCGGTAATCCTAAAAGTTCCATTTAAATATTGCTTCCGTTTAAAACTAATATTGTAATTCCGCAAGTAATTATCATTAACCAATTTCAATGAGCTTAATTAAAAACTTTTATAAAACCTAGAACTATGGTCACAGTTATACATTTCTACATTATGTATGTTTATTGACCATGCAAACTTTGGCCTTTTTGAGTAGTCAGGCCTTGATTTTCGACTAACTTTGCTGGGACACAATAGATTATTTCTGGCCTCAGTGTATTAAAACCCATTATTGCAATGAATACTTAGTTGTACTTACCAATATACCACTATACTATACACCAATAGGCTCAAGATTTCCTAACTTTGAACCACATAATCTAAAATTAATCTAAAACACGGAATGTTTTCCTATCTATACTCGCCAATATTGACCAATATTGCCAACGTCCCATGCTGCCTAAAGAATGTATGAAATTTATTTTCAGCCTTGACGAAAGGAGAACATTTCTGCTCGGACGAGGCTTTTGGGGCTCGGATTTTTTCTTTGAATTAATTTGTTTAATACTTATTTAATAGATGAGGCCCGTGCAGCTGCCCTGGTTATTTTTATTAACCCTTTCGCTATTTTGTTGCCATATGGCAACATGCTACTTTGTGGACGTCTGCATCCTCTATGGTTGCAAGAATAAATTTTTTGTTGGTCTTTAGAATAGTTTGAAGTTTTAGGAAAAATACGAAATTAATAAACTGAATATTTAAGTTTAAAGAAGAGAAGTATACACGTTTTTTAATGGTATATGTTGACATAGTAAAGGAAGAAGAAGCAGAAAAAATTAGAGAACTTTTTAATTTGACGTTTTCTTTCAATTTAGATACTTTTTTTTTAAATTTTGGCTGACGTAATGAAGAAATATTCAAATTTTCGTTATGCGTAAAAAGTTGTATGTTTAAGTAATTATTACAGCCACAACGATGTGGTTGCTCTCATAGAAAAATACTCTAAAATACAGGGTCCGAGTATAAAAATTAAAAAATGTCTTATGGAATGTTGCTAATATAACCACATAGAAGCCTGAGACGTAACATTTAAAATTTTAACTTTCCCCAGTAAAAACCTGTAGCGAAAGGGTTAATTGTAATTGAACAGCAACAAAACTCTGAACTCCATACATTTACAAATGCTTTTAAGTGTTTCATTGATAAAACATCTAAATTAATACAAATTAACTTTAAACACATAGGTATTCGAAATTTACGAAGCCACTGTTAAATTGTTTAGACAACTGACACCTGAAAGCACTGACCCAGTGTGACATAAAAGCTTCTCTACTACACATTTCCCAAATGTCAATAATTTGATATCCATAACCCAGAGTGCAGCATTGTTGTGGCCACGAAAGAAACTAAAAATAAATCATGAAAAAACTTCAATGCAAACAGGAAAGTAAAATAAGTCCAAAAACGCTGGGAACTTGTACAAATGCTCTTGGGAAAGTTTCTAAGTTGTCAAATGTGCACCGGATATGTTGCGTTTAAAATATGTTGTTGTTTGGCCTTGCCACACATGCAACTGCCACAGCACAACGACCACTTTCCACTGTGCCTGTGTGCAGTTGTTGTGCCACCAGCACCAACGGCAGCAACGGCTGTTGTCAGGACAGGACAGCACCGCACAGGAGCAGCAGATGTCACTTGAGTGTTGCACGTAATTTGACACCTACCATAAATTGCGCTCACTAACTTACTGGCAGCCTGTCAATAATACGGTGACAGTGTCAGCGCTTGTTGTTGTTGCTGTTGGTGTTGCAGAGGAAAATCAATACGCGCCACCAGTTCGATAGATTGGCCCGGAGTACGTAAAGTGGCTGTTAAAAAAAAGGAGTAAAAACAACAACGCAATTTCAAGACAAAAAATCAAGTAGCTGACATTTAAATGATCAAATGACAGCCAGCTAAGGCAGCCACACAGCCGTGTGGGCGCGGCTCTAATTAAGTGCGTTTAACTGCCCACAGTGGCGAGCGCAATTGCGCACATCAATTGTCCGTCTGGCCGCCGGTGCGTGTGCGTGAGCGCAGGTAAGCGTCGGCTGTCAGTGACAGTTGCACTGACGAGCGGACATGCAGACGGACGGATGTGCGAACATGGGATTCGATTGCCTGGCGACAACATGCAAAGTGCACATTTTGCTAATAAAATGCCAACAACAGCAACAACTACACAAATCGCCAGCGCCAAAAGCCATCATATTTTCGCTTTCATTGTTCAGTTTCTGTTGCTGCTGCTTCTCCGGCCGCTTGCTAGTGCGCTGTTGTCGCTGCCACCGGTGCCGTTGTTGATGATTATGTTGCATGTGGCAGCAGCTGCATGTGGCATTTAATTTTTTCTTCGTACGCTGCTGTTGATGCTCCAATTTCTGCGGGTTGGCTGCCGCCTGCGTTTAAACGCTCTTCGAACTGTTGTTGTTGTTGTTGCACTTTTTGGCTGTGCGTGGTTAAATGCGTAAATGCTGGCGGTAGCAACGCACCGGTCTGGCGGCAGCGTCAGGTAGGCCACAGCGATGCTGCAAAAACGACAGCTGCTGTCGTTTTTAGTGTTACTGATGCTGTTGTTGTTATTGTTGTTGTTGCAGTTGTACTGCGTTTCGGTTTTATTGCACCTGGTGGCCGTCTGCGTCAACAACGCTGCCGCGGCAAATTGTGAGTTGACCCTTTCCACGCGTCACCCTCAACAATATTTTTTAATACAGCAACAACAATGGCATTCACAAAAAAATATCATTAGATTCGTTTGCTGGGGCACGCGCGCTCGTATTTGTGGCAAACTAAACGCCAACGCCGACAACAACAATATACAGGAGCAGCAAATCGATTGAAATTTTTGTGGCAGCTGCTCGCCGCTAGACGCAGTCCCATTCTCCCCTTCGTGCTGTTCATTTTTTATCGCTTACTTTTATTATTTCTACCTTTTGTGCGCGCTTTATCAACGCGCCAAGGTGTATGCGCGCGCTCGCGTCATTTGCGCTCGCTGCCCAATGTTGCAGCTTAACGTTAACACTTTTCGCGCCGCCTGCGCCCTCTTCATGCATGCACAAGCACCAATACACGACCAAATGCAGACGCCGGCTACGCTCGCATATGCTGCGTGCTGCTTGCTGCTTGCGCCGCTCAACGTTGCGGTCACAGCCAGAGTTTTGGCAGCTGCTGTTATCAGTCGAGGGCCGCCGCAATTTTCTGTCGCTTGCCCTGCGCCGTGGTCACGTTCATTGACTGTTGGCTCGTTCAGTTGACGACGGGCACGACGACTGCGGCTGCGGCTGCGCGCGCCTGTCTGTCACGGCAGGTGGTTGTTGGCTGGCTGGCATTCCTCGTTTTCTTGCACGCATTTCATGTTGTTGTTGGTTTCGAATGTATATGTTTATGCTTTATGGTTGTCGTTGCTTTTCTTGACGTTGTTGTTGTTGTTGTTGTTGTAATCGGTAATTATCTGACCCGCTTTTGCACCTTTTCAGTTTTTGGAATCTGTTTTCCTGCACGCTGTCGCCGAAGCACTACAGCGAGGAGATAGGGAGCGGAACGCTATAAAGAGAGGGGCGTAACGGCACCTAAACACTTTGATTACCTGACTAATTTAATTTCAAGTAAATGGTCTAGGAATGCGAGCGCACAGCTAATCGATTGCTTGCGTAGTGATGTGGGTAACGCTAGCGATGCGAAATATCGATAACGTTAGTTCATGAACAAAAAAACAAAATAAATATCAAATCTTCCGCAACTTTTCAGCAAACCATTGCACAGTGATTCGACTCCATACAACCGCGGGACAAAGTTAGAAGGAAGGAGTGGTCCGTTCCTCATAAAATTTGGAATACTAGTTAAGCATGATCTGCTGAATTGAAATCTCCATTTTGTTTTTCTTAAACTTTTGTAGTTTGGCAATGCCTGAGACTTAAATTTGCAATTTTCATCATTTTTGGTGAGCTATAGCAACGAGTGTGTTCGCTAGATTTTTCAGATTTTACATTTAATCGGTAACGTCAACATTGATAATTGCAAAGAGTAACAGAAATTGTCTGAGGACCCTTAATTTTGCAATAAAAACGATAATAAAAGACGTATGTTTTGCATTTGTGCAGTTTTCTAAATTTTTCATGCTGATTGCATACTTGTAGGGATGAAAAAAATAAATGTTGTCAAAAATTGGTGTGGTATTGCTGCATACTTTCAGGCAGCAGATTAACAATATGGCAACAATTTGGCAACAATTTGGCAACAATTTGGCAACATTGGCAACGGAACGGTTTTGTACGGACGGAGTTTTGTACGCAAACTTATTCTGCACCGTTTTGTGGGGGCTATTCAGTTATTCAAATTACTTTTCAAATTGAATTATTTTCTGAGATCGGAAGATATCGGAGGATGTAATTACATTATTCAACAAAGAAAGAATGCTTCTTAAAATAACAAAAACTCCAGGAACATACTTTCACATACTTTTTAGATATTTTCCTCCAAGTTTTGTCAATTTTCAGATTTTTAATTTAGAAAAATATTTTGAATTAAAAGTGAAGTAAAAGCCTCAGCTTTGTAAGTTTTTATAAAACATTAAAAGCGAAAATGGCCACATCATTTCTTAATCTATATTGAAAGTTTTAGCAACTTCTTGGTAACCATGTATTTTTACAATTTTTTTACTCAATGGACTAAAAAACATAAAATATTACATTACAATTTTTTGTGAAAAAAGTTCCGACTTTGAGCAGCTCTTGCACTAATTATTTTTTCGCACAGATTTTTGGGGTTTTCTTAGTTGGAGTTTACCTTTCAAATGACACCAACATCGTTAAAGTCTGAGACTATAAATTTTTTGAATTTTGTCTATAGAACGAATCACTGTGCATTGGTTTGAGCGGATTTTGCAAAGGAAGGAGCATTTATTGAGTGCACTCTAATTAATTTCCGCGTAAATTATTCACAGCTTTTATGACTTTAGTTGGTGCAAGCCAAGTGTTGGCAAATTCTTCATTCAGAACCTTGTCTTCTAAACTTTACATTCTTCCAGAATTAACGCAATATACCGCACTAGCCTTATAAATTTTCATAATAATAGTATTCTTTTTTAAACTTGTTGCTCCCACACATAACTAACCTCCAACTTTTCACTCTATTTTCAGCCGCTTAACGAGGACAAGTACCTTTGCTTCAGCTGCAACAATTGGCTCATCAATTGGCATTCGTTGCAGGCGCTCAACAGCAACGACGGCGAGAGTCCGTCAGGCACCTTTCGCCCCCATATGAACGGTGTCGTGCACGAGGACGGCGCTAAGCCGCCACAACAAAAACAACCCCAACAACAACAACACCAAGCACATGCACGCCCCATAGCGCAGGTGCGTCCCTGGCAGCTAACGGAGACTGCAATGCGCGTCGAAGACTGCGTGGAGCCGATAAAACCGACACCCAACCATGAACACATCGCCACCCACACAACCACAACAAGAAACCTCGCGCCGACCCAGCCACGCACTCGACGCTTGCGCTACTGTAAGCGCAACTTTCGCTTACAGCCCACACGCTGGCGTCGCTGCGTGCCACACAAGGCCGTGCAGACGTGCTGCAAGTGTGGTCGCAGCATTGTGGTGCGCATGCGCGCCACTCTCAGCACGGCCACACTGCGTCGCGCACAACAGCGCAAATGTCGCAAGTGCTGTGAGTGGCGCGCTCAACTGCAGCGACTGGCCAAAGCGGTGCGCCTGGAGCATCTAGTCAGCACGGTGGCGATCAGTAACAACAGTTGCCCAGTGACAAACAATCAGCAGAATAACCAAAGTCAACAACAACAACAACACCAACAACAGCTGCATCATCTGCAGCGCCCGCTGGTGGACGGCAAAGTGGTGGCCATGTTGCGACGACTCGGCACCACACTCTCGCGTGAGAACGCCAACAACGGAAGCAATGCAACAGCAGCAACAACAACAAGCAGCCCAGCACTTCCGCCCATTATGAGTCCCACCAAGCCAAAGCCACGCTGGACACGCCAGCTGGACGAGGATGAAATTCTACTCGATTTCAATACCGCAATATCGGAAGTGCTGCCGAAGGTGGTGGCGGTGCAGCTGTGTGGTGGCGAAGGTGCGCAGTTGACGGAGGAAGTGCCAGCGGCGTCGAGGCAGACGAGGCGAAAGTTGTCGTATCAAATGTCAACGAATGGCGGTGTAGAAGTGGCAGCTGAATGTCAGCGGCAGCCGCTGATACCGAAAGGACTCAGCGTTACGTTGATGTAATCAAAGAAAAAGAAAGGAAAAAAGAAATGTTGAGGGTAGAGTTTCGTGTCCTCATGGAAAGTTTCGTTCTTCGAGCGAGAGAAGTGTGAAGTGATAGATATTCATGTTTTAAAGTAGAGTTCGACGTGAGGAATATACATAAAAGCGAATGGGCAGTTTTCCTCGTGCGCGACAATTGTTTCCTTTGTTTTTTGCTCTCACAAATATGTACTTCAACATTCCACTTATTTATTATTCTCCAGCAGAGATCGAATTGTCAAAGTAATAATTTCGAATGGAAACCCGCACAAACAGAAAAATTACCCAAAAAAACTTACCGCGTAGAAACGGGAAGAAAACCGGAAGTTAAGGTCAGAATGCAATTAACAGGGTGACACAGGAAATTTCACGAAAGTGATTTGCTAATTTCTCGTTGTGGCGATTTTATGATCTGAAGTTTAGTAGAGAGTACAAGATTTTCTTTTTGTGGCACCCTTTTAATTGCATCATGACCAACGCAAGCTTAGCGACAATTCAATAATCATGTTAGTCAAATTCTTAGCGCCACATTAGAGCACCATTAAAACTTATTTAAGCCACATATGCACGTAGGGATGTGCATGTGTTCGAGGTCTCATACTTAGTTATCAACCGAAAGTGTTGAGTGTTGCTGGCACCTCAGGCACATTCAGTAAATACGAATTGTTGGTTTATTTTGTAATTATTATCGATTATGCCATTATTAGCGATTGTAAAAAAAGTGAAAATATTGTAGTTAAACAAATTTTTATTATATTTGTAATAATTTATATGCAGTTTTATGTTTAGTATTGTACCTCAACTCGTCTACTCGGCCACGTGTCGAGTTACGTTTCAAATTTAGTCAGTTAGCCACCTCAAATTTAAACAAAAACAAAAAAGAAACAAATAACAATTTATTATGTAAATATACAATAAGAATACATACACCATATACATACATACAACAAAGCAAACACACATTAAATGTACTCAAATTGTTCTATTGTACTTGTAAGTAGTTGGAATTGTCTGCATGCCATATCATTCCAGAATGACATACTCACTACCATTACCATAGCGAATAAACCGACAAAGTTATTCTCATCTAAAAAATACAGTCAAAAATAAAAGAAACAACAACAGCAACAAAACTCAAATAGTGTACTTAATTCGGTGAGGTGGTATTCAAGGAGTGAGATACAAATCATAGTTGCTGAGTCCAAGATCTGCGCAGAAAGTTAAATCCAAATAGAGGTTAAGTAACAATTAACATCACTTTCTGATAACTGCTTGACAGGTGCATTTCACCTTTTTCATAGAGACATGGAGACTCTCATTCCCAGCGTCCCATAGGCGAAGTCTATATCATTTCATTAGCTCCGACAACGTGGCCAAGCCAGCGCAGTCGCTCAACTTATAAGCGCGACATTATGTTCATGTCCCCATATATCTTTATCAACAGTTTCCAAACACCTATGCGAAGAGAGCCAATAGTTCATCGGCATTCCGCCTTCATCATCATGAAACATAACAAATTTAATAGGTTTCACGATATAGAGTCGTTTTGAAAATTTCGGAAGGCTCGGAAAAGTAATTTCGATCCTTAGCAGAGAAACGTGAATTTTTTTGGTAAAGAATTATACATTCACACCCAACGGGAAATCGAGCGCTCGAAGAGCCCTTTGGGAGCGCTCCTTAGTCAGCAGTGAGCGCTCCCCCGTTCCTTATGGGCTTCCTTGTGTTTTATCATTGCATGTCATTGGAGCGAAGCGCTCCCTTAGAAGCACTCGATGAGCACTCCATCCAAGGAATTTTTTACTTTCTTTGTTCAGCATACTGAACTTTATTGTCGTTAAGTGCTCACAGTAAAGCAAATGGCTTAAGTAAACGAAACTAAATAAAGTTTGGATAGCAACGATCTTTAGGCTATAAAAAAGTGCGTAATTCTTCCTCCGTAGGTAAAACTATGAAAGGTGCGTAATTCTTCCTCCATAGGCAAAACTATAAAAGTCGTATACCTCCAAGTCATCTATTCCACCGCAGCAACTCTCATTCACTACAACCAGTATACATTTTATTTTCGCGATCTCAGCATTGGTGTTTCTGTATTAATGATTGCATTGTCCTAAAAAAAATTGATTTAAAAAATCTACACACAGCAACACATTTTTTGAAATTCTAGTAACATTCAATAAACTTTCAGCTGGGCAGATGACCTGGCAACCCATAGCCCAGCACAAGTGTTCAAGTGAATTTGTTGAGCAAGACTTCAAGCAACTACTCGGCTCTAGTAGACATTCCGATTTGCGTATGTACAAGCTCGATTTTCTAATTAAAAAAAGAACAAAATTTGTCAGTGCCTTTTGATATCAGGATTTTGAATTTTTTCTAACTTGTGCCAAAGTCATAACGCCGCAAGCGAAGAGCGAATAATTTGCGCTACGCTTTCCTTTTGTGTGTACAATTTTCATGGAAGACCGTTAGCAGTGCAGAAAAGCAAACATGTAAGTTGTTTGAACGATAAACCGATTTTGAATGCGAATGGTATTAAATAATTAGAAAACAAATTAAAAAAATGCGCGCTCAAAGCTGTAATTGTTTTTTCCATCTGACTTTTGATGTTTTTGGCATTTTACTTGCATAATCAGCGTTGCCAACTATTGTAAAACGCCTTCACAGCAATGTATTTTTGGGCAGCGAGTTATAATGTCAGAGTTGCCAATGCACTTTTGTTTGGCTGGGAAATATGTTCCAATAAGGACATTTTTGGTACTGAAAATTTTAGGTGTGTTTCAGTTGTAAAATTGGTTACCATTTATGTTTTCTTTAAAAAAAAAATGTGCAAAAATAGATTTTATTTATATTTATTTCTATTTATACCATAAAGGAAAAAAGTGAAGTGTAAGAGTAACAACGTAAAGTCCGGGGAACATTTGCTCAATATTCGCCAATATATCCGTTGTTTTTGAATATAGCGTATTGATCCTTAAAAGCTAGAAAATCTAAGTTTGATCTAAGTCAAAAGACTTCAGTTTGCAAAAGTGTATGATACAAGTGCATAATACAATCAATAATATTCTTTCTTTCGACAGGAAAGTGTTTAGATTTTGTTGTAAACTTTTCGCTGAATATCATTTTACAATATTTCGCTATTGAAACTGTTAATATTAAAAATTGGTAAATAATTTGATAAAAAATAGGGAAAGATTCCTTTTACACCTTAATGAATGAAACTATAGCGTAGCACATTATGGTTGTTTCTATTATAATTTTCATTAAAAAACCCTTAGTCCTCCTGGAAGAAACAAATGAAACTTTCTTACCATTTGCGAAAGAGTTTTTACTCTTCGTCTTCGTGTGGCTTATACCATGTTTCAACACTTTTAAAACCTTTGCCACTCTATATGATAATTATTATTAATACGACGCTTTTAATTTTTACGATTTCTTCAGCATATTATTTTCAAAAGATATATTTTGCTTACCTGTTATTTGTTAGTAATTAATTTAAGTCGAAATATGTTGGACATTTTTCATAATCCGCTTATGATTTCTCACACTTTTTGACCATTGTTATAACATATTTCAAATTTTCAAAATCATTGTGACTGCCATTGACCGGTAAAATGCAACACTGTAATACAAAAAATATCCCCTAGTATGAAAAATCCCACTTGAGCATTTCTCGAAAATGCCCAGCAAAGCGGATTAGGCGAAAAGCTGACTGCGATTTTGACAGCAACGTCAACGTCCGCTTCTGCGTTCAGTCGACAGAGAAGCCTCGTGCGAAGCGGGAGAAGTTGTGTGTTGTGTGTCTGCGAGCGATTTTTATTTAAAATTAAAGTAATGATTACAAAGAAAACAGCAATTTTAAGCAAATAAAGTGCTTAAGAGACTAGATATTTTCTTTGTCAATTTGAATTTTCGTCCTGTGCGCGAAACTAGCAACAGGAAATATTGAAAAGCGCAAGAACGATACGAAAACTGCAGGCAAAGAACGAACAGCAATTAAAAAAACAGTATTAAAAGAACAAAAGAAAGAAGGTAATAAAATGCAAAGTTAATATTGCGTGGAATTGCAAGAATTGTGAGTGAGCGCTTCTGTTGTTGCTTGAAAATTAGCGCAAAAAAGGTGCAAAGCAAAAAATGCTGAACAGTTTGTGCAAAAACGAAGAAAGCAGAAAACTGTGTGAATGCGAATTAATTTGCCATTAGCAAAATTTAATAGCGCACAACAACAACAAAAGCAACGAGAATAAACACCTCATTGCACACTCAATTGAGACGCAAATTAATAAAGGCAACAAAAACAAACAATAAGGAAGCTTAAATTTTCGGAATTTGTTTGCTTGTCGTTTCGCTTGCGAGCACCACCGAGAAGGAGAGGAAAGAAAATTTAGAACAACAAAAAATAGCGTCGTTGTCAAATCGATAAACGTTCGACAGTTGGACGCCAGCGTCAGCCACTTGAGTTTGTTTATCGCACTTTGTTCGTGGCACTGGTGCTGTCGCCGCCGCTGCGCTGTGCCCCCTATGCACTGAGCATTTTTCCCACTTGCCCGAGTTGCTTCTTATCAGTCCGGTTTTTGTGTAATTTGCGATTATACGGCTGCAGCTTAATTTTCTTTCCTCTTCGCTCGCATTTGCTTACGCTTGTGTAACATTTTTTGCCCGCAAACAGTGGGTAAATCCGTAGGTAATCGGGGGGAATTGAAGTACTGACAGAGAATAAAGTGCAGTGAATTCAAAACAAAACAAATAAAATGCACATTAACTTGTAGTAGAGTGCGTCTTCAGTAATCAGATCGAAAATCAATATAGAAACAACTAAAAATCTGCTTGGAATGTGCTAGAACACAAGAAGCAACTTAAAAAGCATTCTGCTTTAACAACAATAAATAAACAATAGCGGAGCTCACTCTTCATAGCATTTTAAGTGTAAAGTTGCTATCGTAGCAATTTTTGATATTTCGCAATGTTTTCGAAAGCAGTTGTAGCGACAGATTGCTACGATAACAACTTTGTAGAAGAACTCCACTTATGAAGAGTGAACTCCACTAATAATAAAGTTCCGTTAACAACTAGCCGAAAATATATACCTGCTTACAAGTGACAACAACAATAAACAAACGGTTGCAGCGAGAATATTCAGTCGACGCATACACAACAAGGATAAGCAAATTTCTGGAAAAGCAGCAACAAAAGCACAGGGTGAGTGAGAGTGAGAAATTGCGGAAATGTTTGCGTGTGCATGTGCCCAGTGAAACATTGAAATTGCGTACAAATTGTCCAGTGCAATTTTAATTTTTCGCTTCAATTATTCAATGTGCTATACTAAATACTCTGAAATTATATTTTTAGTAATTTTCATATTTTTTACTTGTGCTCTGTCAAATCAAAGTCAATGTGCAGCGCTAATGCTCGAAACGGCGTCAGTTTTTTCTGCGCTTGTTTTTTGTAGCATCTGTGCCCAGCTCTTTAGGTGAATTTTGGGTCAATATGGCACCAACTCTAGGCCTTGCTTTGTCACAAAGAACTTTTAGAACTTTTCCGTGACCGCGTAGGAATTTAAATATCACTCAAAATTTATATATGGGTTTGAGCTAACATCGTCCAGAGCTTCGAAGGAGATGAGTGTTTTTTGCAGCCAGGCTGCATTCTTGATCGTAAATGTTTCCCTTCTCCGAGAACCTTCCTGGTTTTAGCACTGCTTCATCAAAACTTACGCCCAGTTTAGCTTTAAGAAAGCGAAGTAACACTCAAATAATTCGCAATATTTGATATTTATTCTGTATGCATTTTTTAAAAACTATATAGTTATATCACGAAATCACAACACTTATTTCAAGAATGATGTTTTCAATCCATTACAAAGAAATCAATTAAAATAATATTATTTTATAAATAGAAAAAAAAGAAAAATAAAAGTTTACTTTATTGTAAATAAACTAATAATTGACGGCATTGGCTTTGTTAGTATAGGTTTCATATTTTTTGAAAGACTTCCTTATGCAACTCTGTATGTAGTATGCGGACCACGCCCGTTTTAAATAGCATTAGTACTACTTTCTTTCTTCCTGGGCGCTACATGCTCCTTGCCAAAGTAAATGCCTGAGTAAAGGGTATACAAATCCATTTTTTTTTAGTTAGAGCAGTTTACAAATTTCCAATTTCACGAAATCGAAAAAAAATCGCAGAATTTTATTTCGTGATCCAAAAAAGGAAAGCCCATTCTAGAGGATTGCATAAAAAACTCAGTGTAATATTGGGCAATTCTATATTTTTCAAATACAGTCGTGTCTGGATATAGTGAACTAATTATTGCAAGGCCTGTTCACAGTATTGAGGTTGTTCACTATGTCAAGGTCAACATTTTTGTTCAAAAACTCGTTTTATTTGCTCAAAATACACTTTTTGTTTTTTGCTTGAAATTGTTTCAAAATTTTTTTTTCGAAATAATCTACACTGTTAATTATAATTAATCCCTCAAATTTGCTGAATGTTTATAGGACAGATTGCAAATAAAAGACTATTAAAAAAAAAAAAATTTCAATATATGCTCTATGTCAAAATTTGGGTGTTCACTACATCGAGGTGTTCACTATACCCAGACACGACTGTATATCGTTTTCATAGAAAAAAATTATTTTGTTTAAATAACGTAACCCGTTTTAAAAAAATTTGTTTTCAAAATAAATATACATAGTTAAACTCTTATAAATGCACTGCAGTAAAATGTTCTCCTGTTGAAGGAAAAACGTCTTGATTACGTTTTTAATTGCCGGCGCTCAAAATTGTATTTTATCACTGTGTCACGTGCCAGTTATGTCGCATGAGTTACATTACAAAACAAATAGCTGCAATTATAATTATAAAATAAAACACTTCAAAATTTATTAATTGTTTTAACTATGTTCAACGAATTATGTTGATTAATTTTTTATCTTCATACGATTACCATAGTAAGCGAAGGCACCGTAATTTTGTACTGGGTTCGCGTACTTGTCAATTTCAGTCAGCCTAGCAACAGCGTAATTTACATGGCAACAAGCGTGCTCCTAACTAACCTCACTACTCCCCTCGGCTCGCTGTGTCTGTCTCTTTCTCCACGTCATAGTCTAACATGATTTTCACTTTTGCTTTGTTCTGTGTTCTCGCCTTGTCCACGAGTATTTGTTGCATTTACCTATAATCTCGTTCGCCTGTTTCCTGTTTCCGCTGCCTGCCTGTTGGTTTTGCTGACAAGTGTGGTGTAGGCGTGCAATTAAGCATTGCGGGACTGTTTATTTCAGCAGGTGCTGTCCGAAAGTCCTTGCACTCGGCGTTCCAGCCGCTGTTGTTTATTGATTATTTCACTCCAAATTGGTTGTGACATAAATTTCCGCCTTCTGTGTTTCCTTACCCACCTCACTTTTGATATTCGACACGCTGCATGAGCAGCGGGTGGCGTGGCGCTGGATGTGTGCATTCTGCTCGAAGTCATTGCACGCTTAATCACACAACGCATATGCATTTCATTTCAATTTTTTAAAAATTAAATTATCTCATTTGCACTGAGGGCTTTTGTGTCTTTTCGCTGCGGCCTGCAGTTTCATCTCATTTTTTTTTAAACGCACGCCCCCCCCCCTTCCCTCCTGCTGCTGATCCTACTCATTGCAGCTGCGTTTTCAGTTTCATTTGATTTTGTCTGATTTAATTTCTGTTTTGAGTTTCATTTCGACTCATTGCAGTTTGTCGTCCTCTCTGTATATGGTTTCATTGTACTTGTTTTTGTTGTTGTTGTAATTTCCAATACATTAAAAAACTGACATGAAAAAGCAGAAAATGACAAATTTCCAATTCTAGCTGTGAGTGACTGCAGTGGTTAACATTGATTTGCATGCGTTGTTGCAAGCGGAAGTTTATAATATTTAAATTTTCTTTTTGCACATTAAGTTTTTAAAACGTTTTCCAACCAACAATTGTGTGTTTAAACTAATCAGGCAGGTATTAATTGAAATAAATAAAGCATTTAAAATAAATACAGGATAATAGTTCCTAATTACGTAGAAATACTTGGGTTTCATTATGATTTATTGAATGATTTTCCTTTTAAGTTGAAATTCCGATCTTTTGTGTGACAATCTATCTTAAAGGCTATGTTTGTGACTAGTAATGGAATCGACAAATAAACAACCCAATGACTATGCATTGTCAGTATTGAGACGTGTAATTAACCCGTTCGCTATTTTGTTGCCATATGCCAACATGCTACTTTGTGGACGTCTGAATCCTTTATGGTTTCAAGATTACATTTGTTTGTTCATGCGTAGAATAATTTGAAGTTTTAGATAATACAAAATTAATAAACTGAATATTTAAGTTTAAAGAAGTGAAATATACAATTTTTTTTAATGTAATATCTTTACATGGTAAAGGAAGAAGAAGCAGAAAAAATAAGAGAACTTTTTATTTGGACTTTTTACTTCAATTCAGATAAATATTTTGTATTATTTTAGTTGAAGTAAATGAAGAAATATTCTATTTTTAGTTATGCATAAACAATTTTATTTTTATGTGATTATGAGAGCCATAACGATATGGTTGCTGTCATATGGCAACACTCTAAAAAACTGAGTTAGGTAATAAAAATAAAAATAATTTTTATGGAATGGTGTTAATATAATCACACAGAGGCCTAAATCGATAAAATTCAGACTTTAATTTTCTCCAGTAAAAACCTGTAGCGAAAGAAATATTCCATAATTTAGAAATAGTTTTTAATGCGTGCAAAAGTTCTCTAACTATTGTTTTAAACTCTGGTTTTCATAGTGATCAAGTCTTCAATCTTCTTATAACCCAAAAGTGAGAAACCGTTTGGGCTGGTGACATATCTATTTTACTATTGAAATTACCAGCTTAAAATAAGTTTTCTATTAAAGAGACGACTGATAGTCGCGTAGCTAGTGTCGCTATTTTTATTTTATGCGATAATTTATTATTGTATAAATTCTTATAAATAAATAAATAATATCCCCTCACGATTTCTATACCCCAAAAATGTCTTCCTGGGTACTCCTCTCGAAACTCTATCGTAAACTTAAGTAAGCTCAACTAATGCAATTTCCTAGTCACTTAAAATGGAGCACTTGTGAGATAAATTTCATACTTATTGCTCCAAATTTGCGAAATTCACACGTCTGTATTCGTAAATGTTTCCCACAATTTTCAACTATTACTTTCATTGTGTTGCTAATGCTATATACTTAACGTCTGTCATGTCTGCCACCTTGACGACATTTTAAGCTGTTTTCTGCAACACAAATTGCTTCACTGCAATTAGCCAATTTCTGTTTGCCCACGTACTCCCAAAACCTAAAATTGCTCCAGTTAAGCATTTCACCTCTATTTCAGTTTTTACTATTTTTAATGTCACTCACAATTTGTTCAAGGCGATTCGCGAATTTTTGTTTCTTCAAACAGTAACCAGGGGTCACTGCACGCCGCAATAAACAACAATGTCAAAGTTGTGGGTAAGTGAACAATTTTAGCGTTTTTGTGTCAGCAAAAGTTAAACAACGACAAATGGCTTTGAGGGCAAAACCTTCAGTCATTACACAAGAATATGCCCACACATGAAAACTTAAGTAGATACTATAACATTTCAATTCGTGTTGCAAAGCCATGAAAGCAAAAACATGGCCACAAAGAAATGGTAAAAATAAAAAGAAACAATTTGCAAGTACACTTTCATCGCATTACATTGTAATGCTGGTTAAGTGGCTGGAAGCGGCTGAGTTATGGGTGCACATAAGTGCCTATTTGTGTGCGCGGCACATGAGAGGCGTGGCTAAGCGTTGTGTAGCTGTCGTGCGACACAACATAAAACGTGGAAACGCTGACGTGTGCGCGCACGCCGGCAGGGCGAACAAAGCCAGGAAATGGTAAGAAATTGAAACGAAACATCTACGCGTGCGCATAATGATCACGTTCATGTGATGTGGCGCTGCCCTGACTTCTCTGCACGACCAACTCTATCCCGTACACCGTTGCCTTTAGGCCAACAAAAGTGAACCCGTTTTCTGCTTTCATTATCCACAAATCACGCATCCAAACTTTGCACACTTCAATCATTGTGCAAAGAGACGACGGCTGTGATTCATCCCAAGCTACATAAGTCTTTAATTTGTCATTACCATAAAAAACCGCGTTAACAACGAGACAAAGAAGAACAGTTACAAATGGCGTCATGGCGTCTGAAATCCATTCGCACTGCCATTTCTCTGCAATGCTCAATTTCATATTTCATTTAATGACGAAATTTCACATAAAATTCAGAAATGTTACTAATCTCATAAATTTCTCTTTCGAAAAGTACAATAGTGGGCCAATTTGTTGCGTAGTTTTCCGCAATTAAAGTCACAAAACCGTAGGAGGGACAGAAAGAGGCTCTTTGTTGCTAAGCCGCACAACAACAATAACAAGAAAATGACTTCTCTATAATAAGGCCAATGTAAGTGCGGTTAGTAGTTTAATTTGCCGCTACGGTTGCCGCCGGCTTACAACATTAAAACCACATTAAGGCATTGTGTGTTTGTATAGTTTTATTTGAAACAATATTCGTGTACACCTCATTCCACTCCATATTGCAGCACACGTCAAATCGATTAGTGCCGCTGCATATGAGTGCACAAAAAGTTGAATTTCTTTTCTTCGCTTGGTTATGATTATGATTTTAAATACCCTACAGGCCTACAGAGTAAACGTAGCATTAGTTGTGCTTTAATTTTGAGTAAACTGAGAATTGAAAGTTAACTTTGCAGTCGTTACCATAAGTTAGGAAAAAGTATAAACTTGCTTCACTTTCGGTTAGTGCTAACCAATTTTAAAGTGACAATATTATGTTTATGATTAAAAACAACAATTTAATGAAACTCCTTACATAGCCTTGCGTGTTTTTCCTTTATTATTTTAACCAAGCTTGATTGTTTTGAAAATGTAAAGACTTAAGAAAAGGTCTGTTTGGAAACTTTTCCAGTAAAAAATATCAGGAGAGTAAGCCAGCTTACGCTCCCAAAAATCAAACTATCAAAAAAAGTAAGGAATTTGTAAGAATTGCAAGTTTTAACTCTTGGTTACACCAGTGGGACTTCAAACATTCACAATATACACAAAAAATGGTGTAAACAGGAGGGTTAAAGAAAGAAACATCTAAAAGTTCTAAAGATCTAAAAGTTTCGTTTGAGGTTTGAAGCGGTAGAGAAACTTATGTTTAGTCAAACATTTAATGCAAAAGGCAAATGGTTCGTTGCGCTCAATCGTTTCCCTTTCAGCTGCATCAGGAAAAGCTGAGCAAGACGGTTGTGTGTCAGCAGACTTGCGAACGCACAAAATTCTTTGCTGGTTCCATTTACCTCCAAATGTTTGCAAAAATTATTTTTTTTTGCAGTCGATCATATGGCAGCCAGTCATATGTTTTTCTTGTTCTTCTTACTGGCTAAAAGTTACTGGACAAAATTTCTCCAGTAAAAACTTGCAAGTTCTCACGAAATGAACTGTCACTTTACGCTCTCCGTTTCTCTCTCGTTGCAAGAGATTTGGCGTACACTAACAGGATCCAGTAAAAATTTGTACAAATTTGTGCAAATTCGTAGCCAAAAAGACCTAATGACTTTAATCCTTTCCGGAAATTTATGCGATATATCGAAAATTTGTTTCTACGATTTTTTATTTGACAATTGGATTTGATTTGAAAATTGGACTATTCGGCAAATTTTGGTTAAGAAATGGAGTTACTACGACTAGACGATTGTATGTTTTATTGGGCAGGAACAGGTTATGTAAGGTTCGTCATGCGCACTTACCACTCCCAATACGCTAATACAAATCGACTATATTCAGTATCTTTCTGTGGAGCTATATGAATATTAATTGATTCTGTATTTTTTTGTTAAGGGAAAAGGACTTTGCAACAACAACAACGGTTATATAAGACCGAATAAATGTGACTCAATGGTTTATATACACCCAACTCTTTTTTTACACAGTAGATACGTTCCTTAGAAAAGCGTTGCACGAAAAGAATCGTGTAAAAAAATACATGCGATATATGGTAAATTTGGAGATATGTTCCACAATTTTAAAACATCGTGTAAGAGAAGTAATAATGAAATCCATATAATAAGTAAGTATTTATAAAACAAAAACAATTAATTTTTATTGAAAAAAAAAAAATAAGTTTACAGTGAAAATTTAATCCATAAGTACACAACAAATAAAAATAAAAATTAAAATTAGGAACAAAAATAAATTTTGCAACTATTCATCGCTACTTGATTTTTTAATAAGGGTACTGTAAAAACGATGTAAAATAATATTGCTTATAGAACTTTTGTAAACCGAAAATTTAACACAATATTAGGTTTTTTGGTAGTAAAAAGTTATCAACAATTTAGATTAAACTAAAAATTTCACCACCTAATTAAAAGAACTTTAATTTGAACATTAACTTTTAGAACTTTATTGTAATTATTTATTACGCCCACACAACACAGTACTGAATAATGAAATGCTGTGTTCATAATAAAAATCGGATATTCCCTGTAAAGTAAACAAGTCATGAAGTAGAGTTTAAAAACATTTTTGGGATTCATGCTAGAACAAAAAATTCGTGTAAAAAAGTGTATTTCTTCTTATTGGTGAATCGCGTTATTTCAAAATAGGATTAAAAAAGACCGTGTAAAAAGAGAATTGGGTGTATATTTAATTTATATATTTTTCGATCAAAATTAAATCATGATTTGATTTTTTGTTGTCATAATTTATAATCTAATGTTTTCTTTAACCTTCACACTGTCACTATTAACATACGAGTATGTTAATATTTTTCTTTTCATCCGTTTTATAAAGACAGTTTTCATTTTTTGAGCTAAGTTGGTAAGCAAAAACGTAAAATGGACTGTGCTTAAGAGATTTTAAGTTCAAACGTGGAAGGGGGAAAAGGGAAGGGAATGGGGTTTCAGCCCCCACAATGTGGGCGAATTTGTTGCTTTTTTTAAAGAAATTCCATAAAAAGTGCATTTTAATGTAATAATGTAATTCCACATCACATATCCAAATTTGAGCATTGAATTTTGAATATGTTAATTGTAACCAAAATAGGGGTAAACATTTTCATTTGTAAAAAAAAGATGGAAAAAATAAAATTTTTAGTTTTCTGATTACATATTTAGAATATTTATTAGATAAAATGGCCACTGAGCCGAAGCCGCATGAAAATCGGACTTAAAACTAAAAAGTTATAACAAAATCAAAATTTGAAATATTAACAAATGTTAATGGTGACAGTGTGAAGGTTAAAAAAAATCAATTAATTGTTCATAAAACTTAAAAAACAAAACAAAAATTTCATGAATTTTTACTCCCTTGCTGTAATTCTCAAACTAAATCATGTTTTTTATATTTTGTTGTATTTTATTGCTAAAATGTTCAATGAGAATCAATATTTTAAAGGAAAAATTGTATCTTAAGAAATGCGGAATTTGACAGGAAAGGGTTAAATAAAAAAAATTTGGAGCACATAAATAGCATTGAATAGGTTATTTATCGGGGGAAAAAAGACACTGATTTCTTTTCTGTTCACCATCTACTTTAACCCTTTTTTTTACACTTTAACACTAATGTTAGATGGGATTTACATTGTCAGCCATACAATTGTTCTCTATTTCGTGTTAAGAAACGCTAGACTTATCGTTTCTCGAAGTTGTAATTGTTTTCAGCTGTTGCTAACAATTTTATCAGTATGCTACATTTTTTATGAAAAATTATCAGATCAGTTGCATGGCCTGAGTGGATATATAGTCCCCGCCGCTGTATTCATTTAAAACTTGGGTTTTAAGGAAAGGAAAATTGTGTGATTTAAACTTCTGCTTCAATTTTCAGGGCCCGAATGTAACAATTTTATATAATTTATTCTATGTAAAGTTTTTTCAGATAATTTAATTTCTTAGGGTATCTTTTGGATTCGTTCACGACAGCTTTCAAAAATATTCCCATTCATTCGGCATTTTCCATAAAGCCAATTTGTAGATGCAGTTGCCAAGTTGTGGCACGCCGCCATGCGTTACAAACAACAATAGCCAAAAGCCGTTAACTGCTCGTATGTTCGGGCGTTTCTTGGCTGCTTTTACGGTTTGGTTTGGCTCATTCATTTGTTGGGCTTGAGTTTTGTTGATTTATATGCTGCTTTTTTGTTGTTGGTATCTTTATGACCTGCCCACTGCAGCGCTTTTCAGCTATTAAATAATTTGTTGCCTACGTTGTTGCTACTATTGCTTGGAAAATGTAGCATAGATTGGGAACAAACCCATTCAGCGACTAGGGAGCGCGTGAACTGCATGTGTGAGCATGTGTGAATGTGTCTTTCGGTGAGTCGCCGTGAGTGGCGCACAATTATGTTTAATTTGTTTTCATTTTCATTACTTTATTGTGGTACATTTTCTCGTAGCTTTTTGCTTTTCAACATTGTCGGTCTGCTCAGGCTTCAATTGTTTGTGCTTGTACCAAAAACAATGCACTGCTGTCGATTCTTGTGTAGCCATTTTGTGTCTTCATGTTGTGTCTCTCTTTCATTAAGCAGCAACTACACCATCACCACCAACATGGACAGTGTAGCACCACCAACCTTCAGCGACTTCATTGTTCGCCCAGCAGCAACAAATTATCAGCTTCTTGGTTTGCTGCCCATCCCGTAGTCGCAAAAGTCAGCACAGCAGTCGAAAACCAGTTGAGCGCTTCCCCTGCTGCTCCTTCTGCCGTTCAAGCGGTTGAAATGATTTTGAATTTTTTTTGTTCGTTCATCCACACACGCCACCGCCAGCGTTCTGAGTGCTGACAGTGCAGCCAGAGCCCAACGGTCGATGCGGTAACACTGAACGCTGCTCAGCTTCGTTTATTTGACTGACAAACTGCCAACGAGCGTTGATCGTCGATTTTGTTATTGCTGTGATTGTTGTTGCTTGTGGTTTTTTGCATATTCGAAATCGGCAAAGTCGTTTCGCTCGTCGTACATGTCATCCATATTGCGTTGAGACTTGTTTTTGTTTCCTTGATCGGGCAACGTTTGTAGTTGTGCGGGCCGCGCTGGTGTTGGTGCAACTGAAGTTAAAATATTCAAAATACGCCTTGCACGAGTGCAGTATTGATAACAAAAAGCGGCGAAAAAGCAGCACTAAGTCTATAAAAATAGCAGAAATACGTTATGAAAAATACATATCGGATTCTATTATACTCGCCCCCCGCACGCCGTCGCTCCTTCAGCAGCAGAGTGTAGCAGCAGAAATTAGTTAACGCATTCATTGCTGTGCTTGCCAAACGATTTGGTGTGTAGCGTGGCCAAAACTAAAAAAACCACAAAAGAAAAATAATAATTTTCAGAATAAAAATTCGCAAATTCGCAGAATGACAATAAAGAGCAATAAATAATTCCAGTTAGTCTAGTCGGTTGGTCGTCACTGACAAGCGATGGAGGCTAATGTGCTGTGTGTGGCTGGCTTTTTGAAATCTCCGGCGCAATACCACTCCCTGGGGTCAGTAGTTGCTGGTTGCGTTTTTTTTGCGACTAACGTGTTATTTTGATGTGTCTTGGTCGCTGGAGGCGGGAAGTTGTCAGTTTTCAAGGTAGTTTGGGTTTGGCAGTTCCCTTGTGGCTTTGTGCTTTGGATGTTAGGATTTACATTAATTTAACTTGAAGCAAACTAAGTAATCACATAAAACTTGTCGCTGGTATGCTATGAAGATAGTTGCTTTTGAATCATTATTCAGTCACGTTTTTCTCTAAGCTATTTTTGTTTCTTTCTAACCCCTTGTAAAACAGAGCCGACAACATTTCCAACAACTGCCTAGATCAGTGAATTACAGTTGACTGATGTAATCCGAAAAATAACCTGATCAAGCGTCACCATTTGCGAGTCAATAACCGACACACACCATGTCGATCCAATATTACACAAACAATCTCTCGAAAATCACAACAAAATCAATGTGCATATTTATTAGTCGCTGAACGTAAGCTGCAATTATGCGCACCAGTTTTCGAGATGCGCTTGACTGCACAAATACAATGAATGGCCGGAATTTAAACACTCGATCGCCTATGCTAATTTTTAAGCGCCACTACATGAATCAATGAACTTGTCTTGTCTGGCTGTGGCTGTCTGCAGTCTGCCAACTGCAACTTCGGCTCAACTCCGCTTAGCTTCGCCCAGTTCAGTTACCCAATAGACAGCAACACCCCAAAGTGTCTAATTAACAAGTCACGCTAACTGTCTTCGTCCCGCCCAGTGGACACACACACTTTCACTCGCTTGCATAAATTTGCACTGGCGGCACCGAAAGTGTTTTAAACCACTCCTGTACGCATTGCAGCCACGGCGCAGACAAATAAAGTGCATTGTTGGGCGGTGTATTGCGGTGTGGAGGAGACAGAGGTGTGACAACAGCAGACGTGTAGGAAGTGCAGTCGAAAAGATCCCACTGTGACCGACTGGCACCACAAGATTTATGTGACCCCGAAAACGTATGTGGCACAGGAGTCGAACGTCGTTGATGACGTTTACCGATATGCCATCCACATGCACAGAGCGAATTTGTTGAAGTAATTCACACATGATGCTTTTAGCGCCTGTCTGAGCTGAGCTGTCCTTATCGGTGGAGCCAGACCGCATGCTGTGGTTAAGTTTGAGTTGGGAACTTGAAATGAAGGTATTTAGAAAGTTAAAGCTGAACATCTTTGGGGGAAAAAAATTCTCACTGAAATCTATAAAAATACTTAAAAATTGTCTGTTGGCTTTTAATTTAAATCAATGTAAAAAATATTCTCCATGAGTATTTTGACACAACGAATAATCCAACTTTTTTGTTTTCAATAAGCCAGCGCACAGTGTTGCGAGTTCATATAGCGAAGTGACAAAAATAGAAGGAGTGGTCGTACATAAATGAAATTTGGTATACAATTATTGTATGAGTAAAGCAAATTTACTGTGCAGAATTTCAATAAAATCGGACCAAAACTTCGACCACCTCCCATACAAACTTATTTAAAAAAACTTCATATTAATAGTGAAAATTATCTTAGTAGTAAATGTGTATACAGATAAATGCGCTTTTTTCAAAAGTGATTGAAAATAAAATCTCGATAAATTGCTCCACAGCTGCTCAGAAGATGCTTGGAGGGTTAAAATCTTGGAATGACCCCCAGTAATTTTTACTCCTGAATATTTCTTACGAACATACCTACCCCCTATTTCCAACCCTAAATGAGGCTCCCATACAAAATCACCGTTTTTAGAAAGTGGGCTCCCGCTGCTCTCAGGTTGGTCCCAGACGTACCGTATGTAAGACTGACCCCCATTTATTTTCCCTTCCGAATGTTTTTTCTATACACACTTAACCGCTATATCCAACTCTTAAGGTGGCTGCCATACAAAACTAGTAAATTTCAATGGAATTATCTACCCACTTATAAATTTAGTAAAGTAAGCGAGGAAACATTGTATCTCAGGAACTACTGAACCGATTTGAATGATTTATGTAACGATTGTCATCATTCTGCAGTGCAAAAAATACAAAATTAATTAAAGTTCAAAATATCAAAAAAATTTCGAAAGTGATTTCGAAGTGATAAAGTGATTTTTTTCTAAATCACCTTTAAAGTTTTAACTCAGTTTTTATTCACTTGTTTTCTTTGTTAATTTTCTTCATAACGGTACTGCTCAGAGGTGAGAAGAATCAGTGGAATTTTGGCCTTGCCAGACCTAAATTGTATTAAACTTAAGACAACAGTAAGTTTTAGGGACCCGCTCATGATTGATTTTGAAATATTGAATCTCAAAGTGAAAGCAAAAATGTGTTGTTTGTACACAATGTTTTTTTAACGCTGTGAGAGTGTACTTTAAGACCTCATAACATCTATATTATCCAATATTTTTTCTTAAAACTTGGGATTTCTCTTAATTGAAATATTTCCAACAAAACCCCATACGCAGATTCTTGTGGTTATAACATTGCCTTTTGGCATTTTTGTCACTACTCGCACTGCAGCGTAGCCTCAACCGCAACTTGTAAACATGTTTTATCCAATTTGGCTAACATTAATTAACTGTTGATTTTAATGACTAATTGTCGTTATTACCTAACAAGCATGAGGAATAAACGTGCTTAAAGTCGTTTTCTTTGTCTACAATACGAGTTTTAGGTACATAAATCCGCTATAATGTAAACAATAACCTCCAATAAATTCCAGCTCTACGCTTTTCATCCAAATCCAATTTATTACCAGCGCACTGCTGCGTGAAATATGAGCCGCTTATCCTTCGGCGCCGCAGTCAGCAGCAGCTCAAATTGCCGCTGCTGCCTCAGTGTTCGCAATGAATTGGTGAAATTTTGTTCGATCGTTATTGCCAATATTTCTCATATTTTCGAATTTTCCTTTGGCAATTTTTTTCTCATCAGCCACTGCACGTACCTGCAATAATTTTAGCCTACAAATTAAAATGCTGCTGCATTCCACCACATTCGGTTCGCCAGTGCGCGCGGACAATGCCAGATACAAAGTGGCTGAAAAGGGCTGTGGCCAAAGGCCACTGACACACTTTGCAAGCGGGCCACGGTGCGACACTCGCGTAGAAAGTGGTCGAAAATAAGAAAACCAAATAAACAAACAACAACCAAATACAAAAACTGTTAAAGACATCGATGTCGGCGTTGTCGATCAATTGGGGGAAAAAAAAGTTTACAACAAGCCAGCCACACTGCATCGACCAGCTGCACACACACACACACACACATACGCTGGCCAAGTGCGCAGCGCAGCAAGATCGCGTCGCAACATGCCATCCGCTGCCACATCATACCATACAGGCAATGATAACAACAACAAGAACAGCAACAGCATCTGCCAGCCTGGTCAAGACCAACCCTATGACTGTCCGCGCTGCGAGGCGGCAGCATTGCTACGTTAAATTGTTTATTTACGTTTTGGGAAAAATGAAAATGAAACGCCACAAAATCAAAACGAAAATTAAACAAAGACAACAACAACCATAAAAAAATCAGCTGCAGCTGTGTGACCCACTCTCAGACGCTTGAAGCCAAAAAAAAAACACACATAGCCCAACACTGTGGCTGGCACACATGCGCAGCAGCCGTGTTGTCCGGCGGACAGATCAACGGACACGCCGCATTGATGGTGAGAACCCCACCAGCAAGTTTGCGAGTCTTTTGTGACTTCCACTTTGGCTTAAACGGGCACATTTTTGCGCGCAATTCTAAATGGACAGCAGCAGCGGCGGCGGCTGTGGCAGCCAGTCCAAGTGTGGCACTCAAGCGGGCCCAGCCTGCCTGTCTGTGTTGGCCTGCCAGTTTTGGTGTGGTGTCTGACTGGCCGTGCCTTGTCGCTTGTCATGGTCCGTTTGTTGTAACGATACGATTTTTACTTGTTGTTGTTATATGCAGTCATTTTGTTTGTAATTTTTTAATTTTAACCAATTTCCAATTTCACCGCCGGCGCTACGCGCTCGCACACGCGGCCCGAGACTTAGCGACATGGCAAGCCGTTCGATATCCATGACAACAGCAACAACAACAACATTAGCCATATCGGCTTTGACGTTAGCGTGAAACACTTAAGCGCTTACACGTCTCGACAAAGACAACATACGCAGTGTACAACAAACAACACACCACGCTGCACAGTGTTGCGAGTAGTGGCAAAAATGCCAAAATGCAATTGTATAAGCGCAAAAATCTGTGTACGAGGTTTTGTTGGAAATACTTCAATTAAGATAAATCCGAAGTTTTATGAAAAAATATTGGATAACATAGAAGTTATGAGCTCTTAAAGTACGCTCTTTCAGCGTTGAAAAAAAATTGTGTACAAACAGCACATTTTTGCTTTGACTTTGAGGTTGAATATTTCAAAATAAATTATGAGCTGGTCCCTAAAAGTTACTATTGTCGTAAGTTTCATATAATTTAGCTCTGGCAAGACCATTTTGCTGATTATTCCCACCTCTGAGTAGTACCGTCATGATGAAAATGAAGTAAAGAAAACGAGTGAATAAAAAGTGAGTCCAAACTTTAAAAGTGATTTAAAAAAAAACACTAAATATCACTTTAGAAATTTTTTGATATTTTGTTTGGCAAGTATATTTGCGCGAATGTAAGTTATAGGCATTTTTCGGTGAAGACTTGAGTGCAAATTCGCGATATTTTCACCGTTTGATTGAATGCCAATGCAATCAGTAAAATAATGCTCTGCTGCTGATGGGAAAATTTGTTGAAGATAGCTTCGGAAAATCAACTACGATTACTATTATATTCGAAATAGAGGGGGTTAATGGAGTTTCGACAGTACACTTTGATTTTTTTTCGTACAGGCTCGAAACTTGACAACCTAACTACGAGTACTCATAGTGAAATCAATAAAGTGTACCAGGTAGATGACGTACACTTATTTCTCTGAGTAGCAATTGTCAATGAGTCAATTTATTTGTGTCAGTTCGATTAACCTTTATTTTTGTTGTCGTTAAATTTAAAATTTACTTTCAGTACTCCAGAAATATATATTTTCGTAATGTATTTTATGTTAGAAAAACATAGAAACTGCATTGCCGTGCGTTTTTTTGGTGAGACAGCACGTTTTTCTTGGCATGTAGTTGCGTTTTTGGTGTCGGTTTTGGTGCAGAACGTATTTTCAAACAACAATTTATTTTGAAATTTTTTCATACAGCACAGACGGGTTATGAACTGTGACATTTTTCAGCAAAATTACATTAACTGTCAGAAAATAAGTGTACGATGAAGAGAGAGTACCTCCTATCTGGCACACTTTATTAATTTCACTATGCGAGTACTTAACTTGTATGGGAGGCGCCTTCTGGTGGTGAATTTTTGAACTTTAATTAATTTTGTATTTTTTGCACTCAGGAATGTTGACGATCGCTGAATAAATCATTCAAATCGGTTCAGTACTTTCCCAGATACGATGTGCCCTAGCTTACTTTACTACATTTACAAGTGTGAAGCCAGTTTCATTGAAAATTACTAGTTTGGTATGGCAGCCACCTTAAGATTTTGCATTTTGCACAGTAAGTTCTTTCATTTAGGTACGACCACTCCTATTTTTGTCACTCCGCTATATGAACTCGCAACACTGTGCGCCGCCGCCGCTGTTTGTCGTCTGGTCGTGTGACATTTCCACACACTTCGAGTACCCAACAAACGATCACCAGCGGCTGTCCGGTTGTCTGTTTGGTCCATGCATTAGTTGGCGCATGCGCGCACATTTGCATTGCGCGCATTACGAACTTACCTCTTGGGTTCAACGTTTACGCGCGTTTAACGCTTAACTTCCCCGATTGCCAATCTTTCAACCGTCATCACCACATGGTCCACTCATGTTGGTCTTTTATTTGCAGCTGTGTATTTCGGAGCCCTCACTTTTCGGCCTTATCTCCCCCTCATATTGCTTTTGTATGGCTTTTTGAAAATTTATTTCCATGATAATTGTCAAAACGGGTATTTATTCGCATGGCTTTTGGGCTGCTGTTGCTGCAGTTGTGCCTCACGCGCACTCGCACTCGCACTCGCATTGAGTATTCATAGTGCCGTCGTTGAAATTTTTCTTTGGGCACTCTGGCGTGTTACGGTAACACAGAAAAGTCGACACAGCGACAAAGCGCGTATAAAAACAGTTTGCATGTTTGTTGGCCTTTTCGTTGTTTGCTTTGCTATTGAATGGCCTCAAAACCGTTCCCAAAAGCCAAACACGAAATTCGAAAATCAGTAATTTATTGCCTCGTTGCAGCATTACGAATCGATTGATCGATCGCGCCACGGCGCGCTTGCAGCATTTGCGCGCGATCACATCGGACGCCTGATTCGAGTGGCCGGCCCGTTTGGCTTTTGGCGTTTGCCCGCACTTTGATTGCGCTATTTAATTGATTTTTCTAAGCGTGGCACCCTTTTTTGTCTTTGCCTTGTGGCAAATGGGCCAATGCGCTTTGTTGCATGCGCAGCTGTTGCCGATCGTACGCTGATCTTGTCAGTCATGTGTCAAGATCAGTTTTAGTGTTATTTCGCTTTGAAACATTTTTCTGCCCTGCTTCCTGCACTTTGCTGTCGCGTTGACAACTTTGAATTGTCCATTGTTGTTGGGGCGCGCTGTTCAAATTTGTTATTGTTATTATTCCACTGCAAAGCCATGGTGTGATCAGCTAGTAAGCTAACCAGTCAGTCAGTCAGTCAGCTCGCAACCGAGTCATTAAACTGGTTTTCTATATTTAACGCTTTTCTGTTGTTATTGTAAACCAAAGTGGTCATTGTTGTTGTTGGTTTTATTGTTGCCGTTTGTTAGCAGCAGCAACAGTCAGCCAGCAACCGCACCGCACTACAATTAACATTAATCATTGAGTCATTCTTCTATGCTGAAAATGCCGAACAAGTTGACTGAAGTTAGAAGCATGCAAACATTTTATAAAAACTATGAGCAAAAAATTGGGAAACGGAAAACGGGGAAGGTAGAAGTGCACAAAAACAAATGTTCGGAAAAGAAGCTGCGAAATATTGATTAGTAAGTCGTTGTTGTTGTTGTTGTATTGCTGCAGTGGTAGTCACTTGGTTAAGTTTGCAGTTGTTGTGGTTATTGTTGTTCGTTTTTATTTAATTTTTTTTGTTACTGCTATTATTTGATTGTATTTGTATGTTTATATTATGCGCATTTCTCAAGGTAAGTCGCCAAGTCAGTGTGCCACATGATCAACTGTAAAATAGTTTTGGCTTTGAAATGCGCAACGAGGCGGCAATTCGATCGTGTGCCGCCGCACAAGTAATCTTTTTTTTTCGTTTTTGTTTTTGTTTTTTTGCTAACAAGTGCGACAGGAGGCGATTGAAAACAATGCAGTTAGGGTTGCTTCATAATTTTAACATTGAGTCAACATATGTCAATTTGTTCACTTGGTGCTTGAAGTGTTTTTGGTAAACAATTTTTTTCTTATATTATTTTGAAGAAAAAAGAGAGTTGCTCGGGTCTGTTGATAAAAAAAGTTTGAAAGCTTTAAAACATACCTCCTCTAAGATTTGGAGTATGAGTTGCAGTTTCACGGGTTTCTTTTCATCAACATAAGCTTGATATGTTATATGTTGCGATCTAAGGAGTGTCCACGAAAAAGCTGATCCCTCTCCTTTGATTTTTAAATTTTTTGGGAGCGCATCTCAACAGTAGGCTTTGCTTTTTTAAAAAGCTTAAACTTCACCAAAAACTAATTGCATTTAGTTTCATTTTGATTTTAACTCTCGAGCGAAATGGCAGCGAAAAAAAATTGTGCACACTTTGAATGAAAATCCTACATGTACCCAAACAGGGGAGCAAAACATGTTGGTGTCGGTGTAGCAACGTTGAAAAGGGTTTTAAAAAAGTTTATGGAACACCTCTCTGTTGAGAGGGCTTCAGGTTCTGGGAGAAAGGCTGATCCTGCCAACGAAAATTTGGCCAATGCAGTGAAGGCGCATTTTAAGAAAAACCCGAATGCATCCTTCCGTGATACAGCATCCATAGGGGGAGTATAAAAAACTTTTGTCCAAAAAACTAAAAATAATGCTCAACTCAAATCATATAGAGTGCAGAAAGTTCCAGATAGAAGCGATGACAAGGAAAATGAGGCCAAAAAGCGAGCTAGAAAGTTGTATGAGCAGTTCCTTACAAAATTTGAGTTCTGTACGTTAAAGGCGACTTCCAACAATTGCCCGGGCAGCAACTACGTTGCCGCAGCTAAAGGAGCTGTTTCTAAAAAGTTTAAAACACAAAAAATGTCCAAATTCCCCAAAAAAAATTGCTTGTGTGTCAGGCAATTTGTACCTGTGGAAGAAGAAGCGAAATTTTTGTTACAATAGGCTCAATCAACCAAGAAATTTACATCAAGGAATGCTTGAAGAAACGGCTTTTGCCATTTTTAAGAAGCCACAATGTTTCTACTTTTTTTGGCCAGATTTAGCCACATCCCACTATTCCAGAGCAGCCTTGAACTGGTATAAAGACAATATTGTCAATATTGTACCCACCAAATTGTCCAGAATTACGTCCCATTGAAAGGTATTGGGCAATAGTAAAGCGGAACTTTAAAAAAAAAAATTTGGTAAGAAATGAAATTCAGTTCAAAAAAAAGTGGAAGGAGTCCGCTGAAAAGATCGCAGAATCAACTGTGCAAGACATGCTGGAATGAGTAAAGGGAATGCTTTTTTTGCATTGTATCCTATTACTAACACTTAGAGGCATCTTCATACCAAAAATTTTCGATTTTGCGTGAATACTTCCAAAAATATACAGATTTGTTGAGGGATCAGTTTTTTCGTGGACACTCCTTAGTTCGAATATCAAGTTTTTCTTTAAAATCTCATTTGAGCTAATTTTAAACATAATTGGCTAACAAATGGCAGGCTCCGAGTGTTTAGGCTCTAGAGAGTGGATGAACAAATATTCTTTTAAAATCTCGTTTAGTTTTTGAACTAATTTTCATCATGTTAAGGTGACAAATGGCAGGCTCCGAACTTCTAGACTCTAGAGAGTGTGTGAACGAATATTCTTTTGAAAACTTGTTTAGTTTTTGAGCTAATTTTCAACATGTTTAGAGGACAAAAGGCTGGTTCCAAGCGTATAAAGAGTGACCAACAGCTTTCTCGCCGAATCTCGAATCATTTAGTGGACTTTCTGCTGTCTTTGTGTACAATTTTCTTGGCTCTGTATGGGAAAAGCCGTAGGATGATTGATTATAATATGATCCCATCTTCAACGTATGAGGCTGAACCAATCAAGCGAAATATGTCCATTTGTGGCTTAAAGAATTTTGTGTCTGCAACTTTTCTACTACTAGGTTTAGCATATTTAGATCATTTAGGATGAGCCCGATTGCGACAGTAGTATCTTTCTGCTTAACTTCTTAACTGCTTCCTCAATTGCTCTGCTTTCTTCCTTGATTTTTGGTTTCTTCCTTGATTCGTCTTTTTTATTCTTCTTATGTTTTAATAGTCTCAATAAAGTATGACATTAGTTACGGTAGAACTCCCCTTCATACCCAAATAGCAATGGTCTGAAACTACAATTATGTTGTGGTATCACAAAAAGTGCAATATGCATCAAGTAATATTCAATGCCCATGCATTTTCCCAAAAAAACTGACAGAATCTCGTTACAGCCGTTCTTAGCCAAATTTGTCGAATAAGATTCCTTTGGCATTTACTGGGGCTTCATCTGATGCCTTGCTTAAATTTTCAAATCAACTCCTATCATCGATACCATCATTGGTCATGATACCATTGGTCATTGTGAAAGCTGCATTGAATTTTTACTATCTCAAAAAAAAGCTGGTAACAGTTTCACTTGATACAGGCGAGGTATTCATTTTTCTTTCGACGAAGTGCTGGCAATTTTTCTCAATTACCACGAAATCGAAAGAGACAATTATGTGCTTTTCGTATGCAGGCTACCGTGTCAATTACAAAGAAAGAGAAGAATATAAATGATATCACATAAATATATATTCCACTTAAAATATGTGGTCACCGTAGCTGAGTTTGTAGTGTACTTGAAATTCGTGCTCAAGACAGTTTTCCATATCTACTTATCAGTACTTAAGTCTCGGAAGTCTTCCCCTCTGCACACCACTGCTAGCTGTTGGATGGCATATTGGCAAATTGTCTGCTGCACGCATCAATTTGCCATTCAAGATAAACAGAAAATACGCTCTAATGCGCTTAAATTGTTGAAAGTATTAGCGGCTACGGCAACAGCTAAATACCATAATTACTGTGGAAGTTGTTGCGAAAAGATCAAAATTGCAAAAACGAAACGTCGACGCAGAAAACAACAGCAGCGCATGGTTAATTATTAAAATTGCAAAATGGTTCAATAAAACAAAAAAAACGGCACTGCAACATAAATGAGTTTAAGCGTGGCAAGACGATCGAGTGGAGTGGAGTAGAGACGGATTGATTGGTTGCTTCAGTGGCTGCATGGATAGTTGAATGGAATTGAATTGACGAGACATTGATATGAATGAAGTTGGCTGTGTCTGTCTGTGTGACTGTCTGTCTACTGAAGGAAAGTGCACATGCGACCTAATAAAAATCTGCTATTTTGTACCATATTTTTTTTAACGGCGTAGCAAAAAAGCAGCAGTTCAATTAAATTTAAAAACCTTGCCATTTTGTTGCTCCTGCACTCACACTTGACTCACACTTAAGTGCAAGGCTGCTCGCATGAAATTGTCTGCGCAAATTGAATAAGTACTGTGGCTGTATAAAAATCGTTTAATTTTCCAATTTAAATTGCAGTTAATAAGAAATTTCCTTAACCCATTTGCAGCAGAAAATGACCAAAGCAAAAAATCGTTAAAAAAGCGAAAGCAAGCTGGCGATTAGTTTTCAATTAAAAATTACACAGCAATTAATCACTGGCCGTGTAGATTAGCACTACGGGCCGCACTATTAGCACAGCAGTCGGCGTTGGTTAGGCGCATGTGTGGAGTGTGCGCATGCGCCATGTTGGCTGCCAGATATCACCTTTGTGTGCTTTCTTCGCGCGACAATGGCCAATGTTTTTGTTATGCCAATGTTTGTGCATATTTCGGGTGGCTGTTTATGTTTCATAGCAGCACAACAATAACGGCATAAGTGCAATTTTCTCCGGCCTTCCCTGTTGGCTGACTGCTGGCGTGTGCTACATTTGCTGTTTGACCTTACTGCATTCTTGCCATTTCTTTTTTTATTTGTTTTTCAGATTTTTTCCACATTGTTATTGTTTTTAATAATAATCGCTGTTTGTTTGCGTTGTGTCGTTTTTTTCTTTTTTCGTTGAGCGTTTTCATTGGGCCATTGTGTACATATGCGCGTTGATTCGTTCTACTTTTGTCCCACAGTAATATCTGCATGCTGTGCACATACACACACCGACATACATAGCATACCCCAGGGGCATAGCCAAGGGAGGGATTTTGGGTGTCAGAACCCCCCATGGCCTATAATTATTTAAAATTTGCAATCACTATGCATGGTATATACGTTGCCAGATTAGCAAAAAGGTCTTTTTACCTTTAAACATTTAAAAGAATAATCAAAAATTTTTTGTAATACCGATATGGTTTTTTTAAATAGTCCCCTTCAGGCTCAGTACAGCTATTTGCATGATCTAAAAGCATGTCTAATGAGTGTTTTAGATCGTCGGCTGGAATGTCCTACAGGATGTCAGTACAAGCCTTTTGGATGGCTTCTACGTCATCAAAACGCGTTTGTTTAATCGGTAAATGCATTTTTTTTCTAAGGTGAAAGACGCAAGATGCGGCATCAGGTTAAAACGAGGAGTGGGTGATGGTTAAATTCGTCTTTTAGTCAAAAAATCAGTCACAAGTGTCTATCGTTGAGATGCCGTCTTTCGATAGCCAAAATGTTCAGTTAAAATGTGATACTTTTATGTTATTGAAATGCTTAACCTTCGCCTTCCCAAAGACTTTTGTATGCGTCGTTTACCAATACCCATAAACTCAATCACTCACATTAAGGGGGAAAGCCACTGTGACGGGTCAAAAAATTAGTGATTTTAAACATTTTTTTTGACCGAGTAAATATAGGAATTTTTGGATCGGGTTTTTTTATTTTATTAAGCAGACATCTAATAATATTTCCACAAATTTTTATTAAAAAATATTAAATAGTTTAAACAATAGAGATGATCCCGTAGCGCTTGAAAAAAAATTCCCCCTCCATGGCGGCATCGATTTCTCAAAAACCCGTACTCAGAAAAAAAAAAAAAATTTTATTGTAATCTGTATGAATGTAGCTATCTTTGTACGTAGCCGTTTTTTTATTTTGATTTTTCACAAAATGGCGACCGATTGAAAATATTTCCATGTTTTCGACCTTGTTTTTTTGGTTTTGAGACAGTTTAAAAAATAGTAAAAAACAAAATTTTCCAAATCGGCTACGCTTAACCACTACTAAGACGAACAAAACAAAAAAAAAATTAGAAATCGGTTCATAATTGTTCGAGTTATTGATGCCGCCAGTTCAAAAAAAGTCGTTTCGAGAAAAACGCGTTTAAAATTTTGAGTCCTACTTGCAGTCGGCCTACTTGCTCTCACTAAAATCGTTGTAACTTAGTCAATTTTTGAAATTATGACTTGAAATTTTGTACACATATTTGTGAATATATAAGCTTTGATTTAAAACAAAAAAAAAAAATTAAAATAAATTTTTTTTTTACCCGTCACAGTGGCTTTCCCCCTTAAATAAGTAAATAATAAATAATTTTTTTCCATACCTCAGTATATAGTATCGTCCTCTGGTGATAGTCCGTTTTTCGAAAAAAGGCCTAACTTTAACGATTCATTTTGCGACTAAGGAAAATATTAAAAGATTTCTTTCCAGAGGGTTTATTGAACACACACCTCAGTATCTATTTTTTTTATTTTTTTCGAATTTGTTCAGTAAGTCGAAATCATAACTACATTAAATAAATACTCTGACAGATATTGAACATGAATTTTAAAAAGATCACCCGGGTGGGTATAAGGAAAGCGAAGGTTAAATCCAATTTCAAGTAGTGGGCGCGGATTTCAGTTGGCTAACACGTTGGTCATCATTTATGTCCTGACAATCGTTTTTAAATCGCGTGTATCACTCATGAAGTCTGCCACGGGATAAACGATCATAACCATAAACTCAGTTCATCAATTTAAATTTTTCGGCTAAAGTCTTACCAACTTTAAAGCAAAACTTAATATTTGCTCTTTGCAAATTAGTATCAAATTTTAGTACCAGTGACAAAAACATACTTTTACTTCGGACGCAATAACTTACGCTTACAGTGAACCAAATTTCATGAAATTTGCAATGCACTGGGTGGCACCACCACAAAATGCCCTCTTTGAAAAGTTCAGTTTACTTTAAAAAAGCATGTAATACTAAATTGGTCAAACATTTTTTTTAAAACCCCCCATGACCAAGTTCTGGCTACGCCCCTGGCATAACCACATATGTATATGTGAGTGCATTGTGTTTCACGTTGCGCGCCTGCACAATCGCTGAGTGCTGGAACGTGACAAATATTCTAGATATTTCTCAATTCGCCAAAGTGCGCACGCGCGCGTGCGCTCCACACCAGCTGAATGTGTGATTTGCTGCTATTTTTCCTCGTTTTTCCAACGTTAGTTTGACTGGCTGGCAGCAAACAATTTCACAGCAACGGTAGCAGCAGCAGCAGCAGTAGCGGCGCTGGCAGTGACAGTGGCGGCAGCCGCACGTATGCGCACTTCACGCTGCCAGCCGCAATTACTGCACTCGTGTTTTACCCCACCTGCCACTGGCCGTCATTCGCCTCATTTCTATCGTACGTCTTTCTTTTTTGTGTATGTTGTGCACACTTTTTTGTTTTGTTCGTTAGTAGTTTTCCACATGGCAGTTTTTGTTGTTGTTGTTGTGTTGTCAGCCAGCAGCAATTCTCTGAAATCATAAACCACCAGTAGCCGCTAAAGCCAACAGACCTGCTGCATGTATGCAGAAAGCAACAACAGCATTTTAGAAAAAAAGTTACAGCTATAAAAAACAAAACAATTTTTCTTTTTCCACTGTCAAACAATTTACAGCTCTGCCTTGTGGGCTGCGCCGTCACGTAGCGAGCAGCGCGTCGCCGCTTGCAGCTTGACTGCGCGGCTATTTGCATACGCGGCCGTCGCAGTTAAACCATTTGCCACAGGTGATCTTTGACGGACACCAGCTGACATTCATACGTTTCGCTATCGCATTGCTACTGCGGCTATTCTTGCTTTTGATTTTGTTTTTTTGCTGTTGTTGACGTTTTGGTGCGCCATTTGCAACAGTTGACAAATGCCCCAAAGTGTGTTGCGCTGTCTCTCATTGTGTTGTAATTTTTTTCTTTCGCTGCCGTTGTTGTTGCAGTGATTTTGTTTACGCTTTAATGATTTCTCCTCAACTAACGGATACAATTACAGCCACTTGTCTCCGGCCATCCAGCCAGCCGTTCATCTCGCCGTCTAGCTGACTTGAATACTTTTTTGTCTCCTGAAACCGCCTTTTTGCTGTCTTCTTGTCTCTAAATGCATTGCATTGCAATAAAAAAGCGCTGTCCGTCTTTTTAGCCTTTGTCTCGGGCAAAAAATCTACTTACGGTCTTCGGCCGTAAGCTGATAGTGTATACATTTCTGCATTGTTGAACTCACGCTTGTCACTTAGCTATGCTGCTGACACTTCTGCCAGTGCTGTTCCTCTCTTGCGTTGCAGCTTTTCCCTCTGCGTTTCTATATGTGTGAAGCTGTCTTCCTTTGTATTTGTTTTAATTTTTTACGGCTCGATTCTTGGATTATTTGCTGTCTGACAGCAATACCTGCTGGGAATTGGTAAATAATTTGTTGTATTTCTCATTGCTTCAACATTTCTATGGCTGTATACGGTTGCATGATTTGTTTGAAGATGGAGTACCTAAAATTTTAATTAGCTTTGAACTCTGAGTCTGTTCAACCGTCGATATCTGTTCATGTATTTTTAAAACTTTGCTATTCTTTGAATTGAATTGAATTTTCTTAGCTTTTTAAAAGAATACCATATGTTAGTTGTCTAAAGTTCCTTGACAAAGTAGGAGAACAATCCTGTCTTTGTCTTTCGTCTTTGATGTACTCCGTGATGGTTTTGACTGTCCCGCACTCCTGGCGAGGATTTTCCTTAATGTTCCAGCCAGATCTATTCGTTGCTCAAAGTTCTTCCATGTTGGCCTTTTTAGGGCTCTGTATGCTCGTAATGCACCTATTTCCAAAGCCTTAACCTTCTGCCTGTCCCTAACCCCAACCAAACGGTTATGTAATTTACTAACAAAACATGAAGAAATGTTACACATAAATCACAAAAGAAAAGGGAAAAGCCCCGAAAAGTGTTTTTCTCGATTTGTTATTGGGTTGTAAGCGCGATTAACACAAAAAAACACAAATAGACGAGCGCACAAAACCACTCAGCCGTTTTTTTAATTCCGCCTGGGGTCAAATAGACCCCAAGGGACAGGCAGAAGGTTAATTGAGCTCAATAGAATCTCGAGTCGAGATTAATTTTTCATTTTCAAAACATCGATTCAGGTATTCCTTAAATCTGTTTTAAAGGTAGTATAGCTATTGTTTTCAAATTCTTACGTACATTTAAAATGTGTTTAATTTAGCCTATAAGAATTTTTACTGTATTCATTGGCTAAAAATAAATAAATAGATAATGAGGCAACAATTTAAGACATGAGCTCTTTGGTTGCATTGATCAGGCGATTGGATTCATACTTATTCCTAATTTTAAGGTCATTGAAACGTTTTGAATCCAAATTTAGACTTATCTATTTCCAGGAAAATTACTGAACCTTTGTATATTGAAAACTAAATTATCAATTTTATAGAAAAGTGTAGTTTATGCAACAAATTCGTATGTAAGGAAGGTTACAAAAACGATTTTCAATTTTTTCATTTCAATTTCAATTTTGAGCTTTCATCTCATTAAAATGTTTTATCTTACAACTTTTGGAAAATTATTCTAAGTATATGAATTTTTTAATTTAAATTAATTTTAATTATGATTTTTTAATTATTTAATTATTCATTTTAATTATGTCTCTCAGCCACCGAAACTTGTACGCATTTCGACTCCTTGAACTGCCAAACATCTTCCACAAACCTACGAAGCACTCGAGTTTCTGTATATTAGTTCAAGTTTTATTTCTTAAGGTCAGTGTAACTTCACATTTTGATTTACTAAGCAATATTTGAATATATCGAATCCTCCCTAATGTAACTTTGAGCTTTCATCTTAATCTGAATTTCTAAATATCTTACGGGAAATAGTTCTAAGTACATGATTGTGTAATTTTAATTAATTTTAGTTATTGTATTTAATTAATTACACTGTGCAAGTCCAAAATTTAGACATGGGGGGTACCTACTGGGTGAGTTTCCTATAGGTATACTGAGTTGAGATCCACCAGCCGTTTGGTAAGATTGGCTCTAGTTTATGAGAAATCCGACTTTGAAGTTTGCTCATGTTAGTCCAGTTTGTCGCTTAAGTAAGTCCTAAATCGTTTCGAATATCGCATTACTGTCTTCGGCAAGTTTGTAGATATTTTAACGACCAACAAATTTGCTTAAGACACCAATCCAAAAAAAGTACATTTAAACTGTGTAATTGCGATATGTGCATTTTTTTGCGCAGCGCTACGTGGCGTATGAGTGTCATTTAATTATAATTAACACTCATATAATTGACACTCATACGCCACGTTGCGCTGCGCTCAAAAATGCACATATCGCAATTACACAGTTTAAATGTACTTTTTTTGGATTGATGTCTTAAGCAAATTTGTTGGTCGTTCAAATATCTACAAATTTGCCGAAGACAGTAAAGCGATATTCGGAATGATTTAGGACCTATTAGAATTTAAACGTTCGAAGACTTAAGCGACGAACTCGACAAACTTCAAAGTCGGATTTCTCATAAACTACAGCCAATCTTACCAAACGGCTGGTGGATCTCAACTCAGTATACCTATAGAAAACTCACCCAGTAGGTCCCCCCCATGTCTAAATTTTTGAGGGCAAATTTCACGCACAGTGTTATTAATTTTAATTAGTAGTCTCTCAACCACCGAAAATTTTAACCATTTCGATTCCTTAAATTGCCAAACATCTTCCACAAACCTACGAAGCAATATTTGAATAAATCGAATTCTCCTTAATACATATAACTTTGAGCTCTCTAACATTCTAAATTTTTCTCATCAGACTCATTGTCTGAACTTTTAAGCATTTGGTTGAACTGAGCAGAAACCTTGAATCTTCTTTATTTCTTTGGCTCTTTTGATTTTCCTTAGCATCTGATTTCCTTCAAAATGTCCAACTATTTTTATGCTAAGCTGGTTCCACTTCAAAGTGAGCTTCTGATAGGATATGATAGGATATCATTCCTTTGGAAGATTCTCTAAATAGTATTGTGCATCTTTTTAGAACTGTTTGATATTTTTTAATTAGTCTCCTAATATATTGGCTCCTGTGGATCTTTGAACCATTTTAAACCGAAATTTAAATGTACAATTCCGTTTATTCAACAAGTTTCACATTATGCACGTTTCCTATACTCTATTCTTGACTAATGCCGTTTTCAAACAACTAAAGATTAATCGAAACTATTTCACTGACCCATTATATCAAATTTCTCACTACAATTTCTCAGTAGTATGATTCCCAATTTTATTTTCTACTTGCAGTTTCAAGTTATCTTCCGAGTTTCAATCTTTCTAAGTCAAAAGTCTACCAGATCGTCACTCCATAGCATGCCTCAGTCTTCAGCCTCATCATTCTGAAACCGACGCGAGGACGTCATAACCATCTCTCATATTTTATGGCAAAACTCACAATTGCCTGTTAACGATTTGAAAGAGTGTTCATTTTAATTAACCCATAAATGACACTTTCTATGCATGTCTGATGTCTGTTTTTTCTCATTTTCCTCCCAGCCGAATAACCAATGTCTCAATTTGCTTTTATGAGCCTTTATGGCACAATTTTCTTTTGAATTTTTTTAGTAGCCGTCATAAACAAAGGTTTTCCTGTATGAAAAATCAAGCAATGCGAAAAAAGAACCGAGTGGAAATTTTACAAAACGGCATTCACCACCAGCTGATTTTAACAGCACAGCACGTTGTCTTTTGCGCATCAAATCAAATGAAAAGGCACACTGCGGTGTCTGCAGCAGCGTCACAAGTCAAGTCTCCGACTGTCCAGTTGTTTTGCTTATTTCGACTTTGGCTATGACACTTTTGCACCACAAACGCCAAACAATGTTCGGGATCAATGGAGATTAGGCGCTTGGCTACTTGCTTTCTTTCTGGCCGCTTTTGGACGTTGCTGTTGACCGTAGACGTCGACCATTTACCGTATGTTGCTGTTGCGAATTGCTGGCCGGGTGAGGCGACGCACTGCTTGGGTACGTCAAGCAAATGACGCGCCTAATCAGTGGAATGGCATCTGGAAAGAAATTTATGAAGCATTACTGATGCCGTTGAAGCGCAACTGCTGCTGTGCCAACAGCTGTGCAACTCGTTACTGCGGCTGCGGCTGCTGTTGATGCAGACAGCGATTAGTGGTTGATAGCGAAAAATGGTCGGTGCATTTGTTGTTTGCGAAAATGGAAAAAACCTGTAAATCTGTTAACTTCAATGCTCAACGATTTCACAAATTATCGATGAAGTCGAGTCTGTCTGGCGTTTGTTTATATGCCGCGGCCAAAAAAAAAATTACGCTAAAGGCAAAAAAGGAAAACCACTTAAAACTATATTAAAACGTCTTCATTGAGATCATCAGCCGCGCAGTTCACAATGTTGACTGGTTTAGTTTAGTTGCAGCGATATGCGATGCTGGTGGCGGTGATGGTGTGGTGTGGTGTGATGTGGTTGGTCAAGGCGCTGGTGGTAGAAAACGCATGACGTTTCTACCTTTTTTTATACCAAAACATGCACAACTGATCAAGTTGTATTCAAGTTAAATTAAGGAAAAGCAAGAATTATTTGGTTCGTTATGGAAGATGGAAATGAATACAGGAAATGCTGGAACATTTAATGATTTTTGTTGTCATTTGTACACTGTACAAAAAGCAGTTCAACGCTAGAAAAAAAAATTTTCTAGGGTCTGAATTAAGCTTCAGATACTTAATTTATTTCCTTTTGAAGTTGTTTTATTTGAAATTTACAGTGTTTTTATATACACGACCAGACTAAGAGCCATAGCAAGTTTCTTAAGTTAGATATTCTGGCTCGTCTACTTTGGAACTCAACACAATATTTTGTTCAGAAGTCTGCTCAGACAAGATTTGAACTTATATCAAACTTACGACTTAAACCTGTTTAATGTGCTTAAACAAGTTAAATGAACAAAACCAGTTCGAAAACCTATTTATTCACATGCAATTGTTGTTGGAAATTAAACGTGTTAAACCATTTAACATGTTTTGAAACGAGTTTAGCGCAGGGTTGCATCCGAAAGCTTTCTATGAAAAGCCCTTTTTTCAACTGAACACACCGCACACACTCTGAACACATACTAGAAAAACATCCCTTAAAATTCAGCTGTCATTTCATCAAAACAAAACACAAAAAAAATTGAAAATTTGAAAAATTTTAAATGAATGAAAATCATCGTTTTGCTTGCACTGCTTTCATTCCATTCACCGCCTTTTTATGGCATGTGAATACAAGGCGTCTAATATTTGGACGAAGTTGAGTATGTTGCCGTGGATTGTGAAATATGCGCCAATATTTCGCTCGGATCATGCTCGCAGCACATCAGTTCACAAAAATATTTATTTGTTGTTTGTAAACAAACAGCTGTCAAATTGAACCTCATTGAGCAGTATGGACGGTCGCATGGTTCAACTATAAGGTTGTAGCAAGCCACCGGCTGATCGTTTATGGCTTCTGTCAAAATCGTCGGTGTGCTGTGTTGCCGCATCGGTTGAAATTAAAATACCTGACTGAAAACAACTGACCTGAGCACTTTTCCCGTTTTTTCACTCAAATACAGCACCGTCTGGCAACAATCACTTTTGTATTTTTTCAGTTTCTCCCTCTTTCGTCGGAAAATATCAGCTGATTTTGACAGTAACCATAAACAATCCTACCAACAAAATACATGTGGTTTTTGGTGTTGCGGGCATGCTATTACCTTATTATTGTGCCATGGACGGTCGTGTTCAACAAAAAGCTCTTTTCACTTAAACTAGTTTAAATGAGTCAGTTTGAACGCCATATTATTCGATAAAATATTCTACAACATTTTGTAGCAATCTGTCATTCCTTAGGCTCCAATATTTTTAGATCCAAAGTCTTAGTTCGGATATTTATGTTAAGGATGAAGCAATTTCGCATCGGAGAGTGTCAACTGTTTGTTTTAATCATTTTCTCAAATAGTCCAAATATACGAACCATTAGCTTATCCAGATTCGAATGACCGTTTCCATATATATTAAAATAAAAATTTGAATTTCATTTAATTTTGTTTCAAATTTCGGGTTTGTCACTTTAAACCACTGTACGACATCGTGTGTTGGGGCTTGCGGACTTGCGACACGGTGTGGCGGGGCTAGGCTGCGGTTCACCTGAACTTGTTTGACCATATTAAGGCCCTTACCTCATTTACGGCGACGTCGTTGCGATCATCGTCGTCGTCGTCGACGTCGTTTAGTCTATTTTGGAGCGCGCCGCGTGGGTAAAAGTCTCACCATATTAACTGCCTGCTGAGTGGATGGTTGACTGACGTGACTGCCTGGCTGGTTGACTCGGTTAACTTGAGGCTGGCTTTCTTTGCGTGTGCCCAGCTGTCTGTCTAACCGGCTGTCTGCTAAGACAACCTGTGTTTAGCTGCTGCTGACGATGATTCAACTGACGTGCGAGTTGACTTTTTTGCTGTTGCCTATTTATTTTAATTTGTATTAACAATTTTATTTTGACTTTATTTAATTTAATTTTACCGTATTTTTGTTTAATGTTCTTCTGGTGGACTCTTTGTTGTGTTTGTGGCTATTGCGTCTTTTGCGTTTTTATATATCGTTTTGTTTGGTTTTCTTTATGTACTGCACCAACGAAATCAGCAGCAACCGAAGTTGTTCTGGAACCTCTCCATATTTATTGTGATGATGGCATAGCCAGTTTTTCTCTTGTTTCTATTGTTGTTGTTGTTGTTGCCTACACGCCCACACGCATTTTTAGTGCTAGAACATCGCACTTAAACTATTTGCATTTAGTTTGACAGCATTTGATTTTTCATTTTGCACGTAGGTATAAATTTGTTTTGCTATGCCAGCGATGAGCAGCATTAGTGCAACTGATTCCACACATAGTTGTTAAATTGCATTCCTGGCCGAGTGATGACGACAACTGTCCATGCCGAAAATTCCCCGCCTAAGTGCAGCCAGTCATGTGGCGGCGTTGTCGCCAGCGCCGACTCATCATCGCATTCTTCAGGCGCTTCATTCAAATCGACAGTCCATTCACTGTTTGCCCGGCTGCTGCATTTCGTGGCAATTTGTTGTGTTCTTTCCGCGCGCTCGCTACTTTTGCTCACTTATTGGCTCACTGCCCTCTGCCACACAGCTGCTGCTTCTTCTTCGGCAGTTCGTTTGCTGGCGCAACTTGGCCAAGAGGCCGGTAGGCGGGCGGCCCCCACTCACCACCAACAATTTCTCGCACTAAAAATAGCCACAAATTTATTCACAATTTCTCTCTGTGTTGCAACAACAACAAACACCAAAACGAAGAAATGTTTAATTTTAAAGCCATGCGGCGTAGAAAAAAGGCAACAAAAGTGCTAAAATTAAACATTTCTGTTTTTAAAGTGTTGTGCAAAGCAGGAAGGTGTTTCTGCTAACACACATACGCCCCACTCCGCGATTGCTCATTTTTATACACAAACACACACATACACACACACACAGACAACAACTTATAAGTAGAAATTTTTAGTATTTGCCGGCAAGCAAAATCGTTTGTTTATTTTTACACACAGAGCCAAATTGATTGAATATCAAAGACGCCTGAATAGCGGCGGCGGCCGGGACGAGCCTGGCCGCGGTCACTTGCACAATGGCCGATTGAGTTGTTGTGTCGAGTGTTGGGCATCGAATTGTTTATTATGATTTTGATTGTTTAAGATTCTTGAATAATGTGCACAAGTTTTGTTTAAATCAATTGAACTTAAGTACGAGCGGTGCGAGCAAGAAAGGGAGAAATTTGGCGAAAAAAACTTAATGATTCTAATCATTGTGACAATGAATGTTTATTAAAATGTTTGTTCCGTAAAGCAAAAATTTGCAATTGGTGTGCATTTAAAACCGAAAATATACCAAAATAAATATTTATTCATAGTCATAAGTGGTGAGTGTGTGTGTGTGTGTGTGAAGCGATGGTGCGTCCACCGAAAGTTAATTTCTATAAATAAACGATAGATTCTTGCAGGCGGCGCTGTATGTACCTTGTCGCCTGTCACGTTTAATTTGAGCGCACAATTTTGCAAGTGAAAATTAAAATATATGCCTTAAGGCATTGTCCAGTATATTGTTAACAAAATAGCAACAAACTAACTTGTTGGGTATTGTGATTTTTGAACGATTGTGAAAGCAATAAGATAAATATTGTTTTTTGTTAGTATAGGTTTTTGTGTTTCACTGTTTCAGGTTCGAATATTATTGTAGTCAAAGCTTTTAAGTTGAAAATTGTTTGAGGTTTGTTGAAACCGTAATAAGTAAACCAATCTATTCTTAAACAAATTTATTGTAGTTTAATTTTGAAAATTAAAATGAAATTGTTTTTGTTTAAATTTGTTAAATTTTGTTTCAAGTTTTTTTTTATATATATATTTTTATTGTTTTATATATTTTTAATAATATTTTTGATGTTTACTGTTTCAGGTTCAAATCTTGTAGTCATAGCCTTTAAGTTAAAAATTGTGTGAGGTTCGTTGAAACCGTAATAATTAAAAAAATGCATTCTTAAACAAATTTATTGTATTTTAATTTTGAAAATTAAAAATAAATTATTTTTATTTAAATGTGCTTAATTTGGTTTTTTTTTATATCTTTGACGTATTTTTAATAATGTTTGTTGATGTAACTTTTTTAAAATGTTATAAGTGCTAGTTTTTTTTTCATAGAATTCAAATGAAATTTTTTGTTTGTTCAGCTTAGTTGGAATCACTCATTCCTCATTGTTTAGTGATTTAAATGCAATTTATTCATTTGTTGTTTTAGCAATGTAAACAGTTTATCTCATTTATAGTGGTTTCCATTAATAGCCAACAATATTTCACTCTCTATAAATATTATCACTGCGCAGTTTTAGTCAGCGATTTCTTAGTATTGCTATCGCTAATTTTTGGAATTTTTTTTGTTCAGATACTGAAAAGGTCTTTCCCCAAAAAATATTCATATGGTTAGTCTAACGGAAAGTGGTATAAAAATATAAAAAATATTAAATGGGAAACAATATAAATATAGAAATAAAAAAATATTAAATAGAAAAAATAAAAATATAGAAATAAAAAAAATAAGTAAAAAAAAATATAAAAAGTAAAAAATATGTTTTATAAATTGATTTCATTCATGTATTTGATTTGATTTTTTAATTTAATTTTTTTGTTTTCTTTGTAAATACTAAACGAATAATAACAATAAATATAATTTAATTAATTTAACAACAGCAATTCTTTGAGTTATGCTCGTCACAAATTGATCTTTGGGCTTTTCATATGAAATTTTTTCACTCTCAGAAGTTTGTTGTTGCCCGCTTAAAAGGCTGCTGACGAAACAGAGATTTTCTCAATAGGTTGTTGAATGAGTCAGGATTGGAATCCAGTGCTCTCATTCATATTAACCTCTTCGACCCCAAAGTTGCCTGAGAGCAACTTCACCTATTTGCCATCTTATAGCAAAAGCTACGATTGATTTATGGGTTTAATTTAAGTAACAAATTAATTAATTTAACAAATTAATATTTTTAGAAGTGAATTCAAAGCTAATTATAAAAATGTTACTGTTATACCCAAAATAATTTCCAATAATTTCCAGCGATATCAAGGAAAGTTTGTGTTTTAATTGAAGTCTACGAATTGAGCGCGTTTGATCAAAGCCCTGTTTCTTTAACCCATTTTCGGCCGCTGGTCGATTTTTCGACCAGCCACTTTGAAGGAAAGTAGCTCTGCACTTAGACATTATATCTGTGAACTTTTGATGCATAAAATAGCTTTGGTCTTTTGGTAACCCCTCGAAATAATAATTTTTTTTAAAAAATATAAATTTAGAGATGTTGGCGAAGGCACGAAAAAAAGCATTTTTTTAGTCATATTTTGAATATTCTGAAAAATATATATCCTTTTCAAATTATTGATTTATTATTGATTATTTACGAAGCCTAAAGACCAAATTACCGCAATCAATTGATATCCATAAAATTATGAAAATATTTTTACTTCTCAGCACCGCGTACTTTTCAGTGGTCGAAAAATCGAAAATTGGCCAGAAGTCGTCATGTACGTACATATGTAAGCCAACAATTGTTTGTTTTCATGCTTGATTATTATTTGACCAAAATTATATACATATATATTTGTTTTTATTTGAAATTAAATTTTTATTAATTTATAAAAAAAATAATTAAAAAAAAAAAAACAAAAAAAATCCAAAAATATTCTTGATTAAGGTCCTAAATGTAAGTCCTTAAAAGGAATTAAAAAAATATTGGCTATTTCTGGTAGCGGCCGAAAATGGGTTAATAATGGTTAAATAAAATCAAAAAGTGAAATTTTGTATTTTTCCCTAAATATTAAATAATTTTTCTGTAATTAAATAATATTGATACAAAATTTTTTTACCCCGTTTTAAGCTAAAATTGTTCAAAATAAAACTAGCTCTAGAACTCTAACAAGGAGGCGTGGCGACTTCAAATGTCGTGTGCACACTTCTTAGCCAAGTATTTCATGATTTAAATACCAAAAAGTAATATCGAGAACAGGGTAAAATTCGGGATCGAAAGGGTTAACTACTAAGCCATGTTGCTACAACCGGTTAGGTTAGCTTAGACGGGCAGCTAGCCGACCGCTCGACTAGTACACTCGGTGGTCTCTAAGGCCCATATTGACAAAGAGAAGTGTGGTAATCTCATATTGAGACCGTTGTTCAGTTGTAGAATCTGACCGGTTAGCCAAAAATCAAATGTTTCAGAACGTCAAAATTGCGCCAGTTTCCCCTATGCGACATGTTGTTCTGTCGTTGATGACTGTCAATTGCTTACGTTGTGTAGCGAGGTAAAATCAAACAAATGGTTCAATGTCTTCGCAGCGTAGCAGTGCTGCTTGAGCAATTCTTGGAATATGAAACTTTGATGTGATACACTTTTTCTTGTGCTTTGTTTTGATGATATTTACAGGGTGTCAGGCAATTATTTAGTGAAAAAAACAATCTATTGCACGAATAAATATTTTCTTTTTTTCCGAAGCGAGCAGTCAGAGTAAATAATAATTGTTTCCTGTAATTTCACTGCCAGTTAATGTTTTTACGAGAACTATTCGTCAGAAGATGTTGTGATTCGTTTGTGAAGAATATTCGATCAACTTAAAAAGAGAACTTTTGAAATTAGCTTTTGTTTAAGGCATGTTTAGTTAACTCTTGAAACATTTCTGTGTTCAAAAGAGTCGACTTAGGACGTCATTGAGTTACGTGTGCTAGCATATCCATATTTTTTAAAGCTACTGCTTTTAACTTTTTACTTATAGACTTGAGCAATTATTTTTGTTTTTGACTACAAATTTTAATAATTGCACAACAATATGGTAGGTGATCTCGTCAACGACTAATTTTACGCAAATGTTTTCGAATGTTTGACTTCTACTTTAGCCACATTGACTATTACATTCCGGAAATTGCTCTCAGATCACTTGACTTGTTAGACTTTAGATAACTTCAAGTGAAATCAGCATATCGTGTTCGTGTCTGGTGTCATGTTTTATTTACTTACACATAATTTTTTAGTTTCCCACACACCGATCTTGCTCCAACACTAATTCACGGTCATCATTTCGTGAATGTGCAAGTTGTCCAAAAAGTGATTAATGGACTTCCAGTTTAGCCATAATTTGTTTGTCATTAACTCGCTGTATCGTTGGTTTGTTTCTCCAAAGCATCGAATCTTGCGTTTGAATAACTTTTAAATTGCGTGCTCTCTCTCTGCAATATTGAGAGACAAAGCAAAAGCGAAAGAGCAAACTGAATGATCTAAAAATCCTCAGTTTCCAAAGATGTTGATGACACATCAGAATAAATTAAAATTTCTCATATCTGCAGGTGATTTTTCGCACTGTTTCCAATCAGACGGTGTACGCTTTGTTTCGCTTTGCGATTTTACGCAAACTCGCTTCTCGGGCGAATCGTGTTGGTGTGCGCCGTAAATTAAACGCTCCACACGTCCGCTGACAACAACGATAAGAGCCGCGTGTTTTTAACGCTAATTAAACATCTGCGATTCATCTGATTTATTCCAGTAATCCAAATAACAGTTAGTGAACGTCGAAAATTCGCCATAAACGCAAATGACTCAGAGCGACAACGTAGTAACAACGGACGGAGCAAAGTTGTCACCGCTCGTGCACGTAGTTACAAATAGTCTGCGGACGCGTCGGTAGCGATAAGCGGCAACTCCACCGCCCGAACGGCCCTGACTGGGCTCGATAGCGTCGGCGTCGAGGAAGCCCTGCGCCGTGTCGAAATGGCAGTTAAGTTTGCTTCTGATAACGATTTGAGCAGTTTTGTTATTTTTTTTTCATATATTTTTGTATCTTTTATTTACGTGTACAAAATTCCAGTTAATGATAAATTTTTATTATTCTCTTTGTGCATTTATTGACTTTCGTTTGGATATTTATTGCGGAAGTGCAGATCGGGACACCCTGTACTCTCATTCTGTTTTGAATCATTCTCTTTTCTGATTTAATTCACTGTTTAGCATTGCAGATGGTGTAGATGAAATTTTCTTTTCGATTTTTTGGTGACTTGTTTTGTGGTCGTTGCGCTGCGTTGTGTCGTTGTTGTTCTTGTTGCCTGTCTAACCAAAATAACACTCGAACATGATTTAAATGTTAATTGAAAAAAGAGTGGGTGAAAATGTTGAGCCGCAAGCGTTGCGCATCGATCACTGAGCGCGCTGCGAACGAGTACGTTCTCAGTGTGTGTGTGTTTTCTTTTTCGCTTAACTTCATATTGACAGCGATTTGTGCTCACTGCGCAACCTTACGAATATGGCAAGAAGTTTTCACTTACACTCTGGTGAAAATGTCTGTTTAGCTCTCATTACTTGACACATTTTATATAAAGTCAAGTGTAACATTTTAACCCTCTAACCCAAATTTCCGTTTCTACCGTGGATACTGAAAGTGCTGTTGAAAATTAGAAAAATAAATGAAAATTAAATAAGATTGTAATTTTGGAGCATTTGAAAATTTAGTGCCTGAGGTACTCTTAACGATAGTGCAGCGGGTAACGCGCTGGCTTCTCATACCGAGGCCCCAGGTTTGATTCCTGGCTCGGGCTGGTAAAACGCTCATCTACTTCTATCGCTATCCACATGAAGGAGATGAGAATTACAAGAATCGCAGGGTCTATTGTGGCTCATTCCGCCACTAAAATGTGTATTGATGCTTTGATCTAAATGTGCCTGTTTCTCAAGAATCTACAACCTAGAACGAGACTGTATTGTTTTCTGTGGTTAGTAGCGCTTTTTGACCCCAGTGAGTTCATATTAAGCTAGTAAAGTCATGTAGGACTTGTAAAACAATGATATAAGGAATTTTCTAAAGCCGAAGCAGTGAGCCGATGAGTGTTTATTAAGGCCAATAATGTCTCTCGCAAGACCAGCGAGTGCCACAGCTCGCCGCTTGTAACGTTCCCTTAGATGAGATATTTTGAAGTGAGTTTAACTAAACTAATTTCAGATTACTCGCACTCACGCAGCCGCCGTGGCTCAGTTGGTTAGTGCGTTGGACCGCGAGTCGAAGGCAGCAACCTCAGGTTCAAATACTGCCTCTAACACCTAAAAAAAAAAAATAACGGGAAAACTCGTTTTCTCTTTCGGTGGCTGTCCTCTCAGCTGGAAATGGCAAACCTCTGACAGTAAAAATTGCTTATGAAAAAGCTCCCAACCTGCCGTTCAGAACCGGCATAAAACTGTAGGTCCCTCCACCCGCGTACAAATTCACACGCACAACACGGGTGGTTGCGGGAAGCTAGGCCTTAGTCTCGCGTAAGCGGGCTGTCGTGCCAGTCAATTATTATTAATTATTATTATTAATCCCAGATTACTCAGGTCTTTCAACACTAAAGGTTTTCCTTCGTCAGTATGGTCTCTTGAAACCATTAATAATTCCTGAAAACCATGAGTTCATATAGGGTTAATAAGATCTGGTTAAAGCTTGCCAGTGAGTCAGTGAGCTAAGCTAAGTAAATAAACCAGTTTAAAGACCCGTAAAATCTCTTCGCGACCAGGTCTCCTAGTACAAGGTGAATCTTCCAACACTTGTTAAGTTACTTTAGAGCAGTAAATTGTTTGAGGTCTCTCAGTTTAGTGAGTTCTCCCATAGTCAAAAAGAGACAAGAAACCGTTTATGTATGCATGTTTGTATCACATCCACACCGCACTATCTACTTGATTTTTTTAATCTGTTATTACTATTGTAGATACTACATATAACACTGGCGACAGTACTTTTGACCCATCCAAAAGATGATATAGGCGTGAAACTAGAGGCCATCCTTAGTAACCTGGCATACTCAGTTTTTCATTTTCTAATCCGTTGTCATTTTAAAAGACTAAAAGTTTAAGGATATATACATTTCAAAGAATTTTTTTTTAATATTTCCGGTTATACAATAGTAAAGATATGGGCATCAAATTAAAGAGGAAACTTTCCGCTTTTTAACAAAATTTTCTATTTTTAACTTCGAGGACCAAAATATTTCAGTAATAATGCCTAAAAATTTTATTTTCTATATAATTTTATACAAAAAAAAAAAGAATGCGTATTCCATTCTAACTCTTACTTATGGATGGAAACATGTTTTTTTGTAACTCTAAACCATTAAATATAGAATATTAAAATTTTTAGGTATTATACTACAGATCGAGATCCAAAACATATACTACTGTGGGAAAAAATAGTAAGACTTTTTAATTTAAATTTCGCGCGGAAAACCATTCGTCGAAATATTTTTTTTCTAGGTTGGTATGACTGTCAGTGACATCTGTGCCAAATGTCACATTAAAATAATCATTAGTGTTTAGTATACGTTTGTCTTTCTGAAGTACAAAAAGTGCATTCGGCGATTTTTACAATGAGTGAAATTATTCAACGAAGAAGTTCCATTAAATTTTGTGTGCGGAATCAAATTTCTGGTGCCGAAACGTTCAATAGCGAAGCTATTCGTAAAAAGAGGCCGGAATTATGGGCCGACAACTCTTGGTTTTTGCACCACGATAATGCACCGTCGCATACTGCATTGATTCTTCGTAAGTTTTTCGCCTGATTTAGCTCCGTGTGACATCTGGCTGTTCAGCAAACTAAAACGACCGCTCCGGAGAAACCGTTTTGAGTCAATTGAAGACATTAAACGTGAATCGCTACGCACATTGAAGGCTATTCCAGAAATTGTCTTTAACAACTGTTTCGAGGATTGGAAAAAAACGTTGGCACAAGTGTATTGGGGCCGGCGGGATTACTTTGAGGGGGACGAAATAGATTTGGAAGAATAAATAAAGAATTTTAAAATTATGAACAAAGTCTTGCTATTTTTTGCCCACAGTAGTATTTGTTCGCTAAAAAACTTCAAGGATATAGAAGGATACATTTTTGAAAGGACCTTATTGACATAGTTTGGCCCTGAAAGTTCAAAATAAGGAATATACTCTAAAGTCGCCAATTTCCTTCTTTCATTTGATACCCATATCTTTATCATTGCGCAACAACAATTATGGAAATAAATTCTTTGAAATCTGGTTGTCCTTCAAATTTTAAAATCCTTTTAAAAGAACATCACATCAGAAAATGAAAAACTGAGTTTGCCATGTTATTATGAATGACCTCTGTGTTCACGCCTATATAATCTTTTGGATAGGTCTCGACAAATGTGGGTTTTTGTCTCAAATTACTGCTATAGTTTACAATCATTGGGCTTATCTTCGAATCAACAGTAATGATACATTTTTGACATTTCCTATCTAACCATTTTCGTGCGCTCTATCTCCGAACGAGTGCTTCCCCCAAAAGATGTTGATGGAGAAAAGTAATAATTCTCACACAAAAGTCAATCAACTGGGATGCATGACTTCATCGAACAGCGTCTGGCCGGCGCTTGTTTGCGACTGGTGACTTCATTTGATGATAGCCGCATTTACGAGTTTCTACCAAAAATAAAATGTGTACAACACGATTAAACACTACCAATATTTAACTTTGGTTGTATACGCGAAGCGACTTTTAGTCGCGCTGCTAGTGTCGCCGCGTGTGTGCGACTAGAATCACTGCTGACTGCCGATTGTTGTTGCTCGACTGGCGGCAGCTCCCCCAGCGTCATATTGGTTTCCCCATGTGCTCAGTTGCGTTCTTTGAACGTTTTGATTTCTCTTTCCCGCCGCACACTGTGAATTTGTATATCAGCCGGCGGCGGCAGCACTTCCACCACACACGTTCGTTCTCAGCGTGTTGAGGCGTTCCTCGTCTCCTGGCCTCTCTGCTGGTGCTGGTGCTGTTGCTTCTTTTCGGCCGTTTCTTCTGCATGAGGTAACCAAGCGCTCGCTCAGCGCCATCTCGTCAGTACGGTGTGAGCATTTGTTGGAGGCGTACGGACGCTTGGACGGACGGACGGGTATGTCGCACATCGTTTATCGTCTGTCGTTCTCGTTTGCGTTCTTGTTGCAATTGCTGTTTGACGGTTTATTGTTGTTGTTTTTGGTTTCGATGTCGCTTAAGTGTTGACGATAGCGTCAAGCAAATTGTCGCGCGGTTTGTGTTGTGCTTGTTTATTTATTTATTCGGTGAAAATTGGCCATCGGACACAACGATCGACACGATCGGACGGCTATCGTCTTTATGCGATTTATTTGCCGTTAGCCACACTAACAACAATAACTACAGCAAAAGTGCCATCAGTGCCCGCAGCGAAATGTCTGCTGTCTACAATGTAGACAAACTGCAGCGGCAAAAACAACAATAATAATAATAAAAAAAAACGGTCGCAATTGCAGTTGCAATAAGTGAAATAGATGAGCAATTGAGTGCGATTGCGGGCCGAGTGGTCAGATGATAGCGAGCAAGTGCAGCGCTGAATAAATTTGATGAATTTGATTTATGTTGTTAGAGTGGCCGGTGCTGTTGTTGTTAGCGGTGATGGTGTTGCTGCTGCAATTGCAGGCAAACGTCGTGCGATCGCTGCAGTGCAATTCGCACGCAGTCAGTCGTTCATCCATCCAACCATCCATCCATCCATCTATTCCGCTGTCTTTTCAACTGATTGTTGGCGCTGTTGTTGGCAGCGCCACTACTGTAGCCGCTCGCTATAAATAAATGACTGCAATTCAGCTGTTCAACTAACAAATCGTCTTTGTCGTTGTTGTTGTTGTTGCCGTGTTGATTGTGTTGCTGATGCTGTAGCGGCTGCTGTTGGTGTTGTGTTGTTGCTGATCGTGGCAATTGCTGACAACAACACTTGATGCAGGCAATCAAGCGCGCTCTATCAACAACAACAACACTTGATGAAGGCAATCAAGCGCGCTCTATCAACAACAACAACAACAACAACAATGCTGACAATCAATTGTGCGCGCCACGGCTGTGTGATCTCAATTCAATCAGCGCGTTGCAAGTTGCGTCTTATCAGCTGTTGCTGCATAATTGTGGCTTTTGATTGTTGTTGTTGCTATTATATATATTATTGCTCTTCTCTTTGTTTGCAGCAATGCGCTATGTATGCTGCTCTTCACTTGCCAGCTTGTTGTCGCTGTTTTTTGTTTTTGTTTTTTTACTGTTGATATGACTTTTGAGTGCTCATTGGCATTATGAGGAGTTGTTGTAATTTGTGTGATTGTTGCTATTGTTGTTTTTTGGTTGCAACTCTATTGTTGTTGTATTTTCTATAAGTCATGTGTTTTTGTTGTTGTTGTGATACGACTTGGAGCTCGTGTTTACTTTGGCCGTTTTTTTGTTGCTGTTGTCATTTCAGTGTTGTTTTCAATTTTGACTTGTTTTTGTAATTATCATTATTTTTTTGTTCACTTACATTACCTCTAATTATTGTGTATGTGTGTGTTGTTGTTTTTACTGTTGTTTGTGAGCGCCTGCGTTTCGCTTTTTTGTTTTTTTTTTGCTACGCGGAATTAGGTTAGAAATTTCTTATTGTCAGTTGGTTTGGTGTTGTTGTTTATTGCGTTGTTTTTTTTGTTGGGATTTAATTGTTTTTCGCAGGCTGTTTTAGTTGTTGCTGGCATTGTTGCTATTGTTGTTGTTGCCTTTTAGCATGGCACACGCACGCATTTGCAACGATTTACCGACGGACAGCCAGTCAGTGTTGTCTGGCTGCGCTTTCGCGTAAAAGTGGAAAGTTGCTGTTGTTGCTTTCCGTTTTGCTGGCAGCCAATTGTGCGTTAATTAAAGCAAAAACCAACACCGACAACGCTGTGTAAGCTGCAATAACAACAATCAATCAACAAAACGAAAAAAGAAACACGATAAAGCAATCAATTGTTTTTTTCATTGTTGTTGTTGTTTAGTTTGAGGCTAGAAAAAAAAGGAAAGCAGACAAGAAAGAATTGATGCCTGCCGCCCATAAGATTGCCGCCAGTTCGAATGCATGTTGCTGTAGTGGCTGTTGCAACAACAATAATGACAGCGCTGCACTTTTTGGCGCGCTGGCCATTAATACTGGTGCAATTTTAATGGTGTTGTTGTTGTTTGCTGTACAAGTATTTTTTGCATTGCTGTTTCATTGTTGTTGTTGTTGCTGCAATTTAAATTGTTGCTCTCTTCTGTTGGTTGTTTTATTAATTTTCGTTACTTTTTCGTTTGCCGCCATTAAAGCCGCCGCGCTTAACAGTGTTTGGGCGGTCAGTGTGCGAATTTGTTGCCACCTCGGTTGCTGCGGTGCCATTGCCACGAATGGTGCTGCGCCGGTGTTGATGATGTAATTTTGAGTTTTTATTTTAATGTACCGTAAACGTTGAAAATGTTGCCTCTGCTCCCGAAACGCTGCCATTTTCTGGCTGCCTCTTGTGCGGCAGCCACTCGCTCATCGTCAGCAACTGCCAACTTTTGCTGTCAATCGCATAGTCAAGTCGAGTTAGCAATTAAAATATATACTGTTGATTTCTGTTGCTCATCGCTGCCGGTCTTTGCCACTACCGCATTGGTCGGCCGGACCATTTGGCGCGCAACTAGTGTGCAAAATTATTGCTTGACTAATTACATAAGCGAAATCAACAATTTGAACTACAGCAAAAAAAAAATTGCTAAACATTTTCTCTAGTATTTTTTATTTTTAATTCTTGATTTTGTTTTTCAATCTCAATCGAGCAGCCCAGAAGTGCTGGCAATATTTTAATTTGTCTGTTGCTGCTTACGCGGTTTTTTAACTTTGGTGTTTTTGTTTTTGATACTGCCAACATGCGTCGCACGCTGTCGTCATTTGGCCGCTGTGAATGTGACAACGCATTCACTTTGAACGTGCTCCCGACGTCCGTGTCGGCAATATCCGCCCACTCAGCAGTGCTAAGCGTTGAATTTATAGTCGCGTTTCGTTTTCAGTCAGTCAGCCACCAATCATGCCGGCACAGCGTTGAGGTGCTTCAGCAGCAGCGGCGCAAAAATAGTGGGTGTTGTGCGATTCTGAGACGGGACCAGAACGCGGGCAACAACACGACCATTACAATTGGCGTCATCAGCGGCATGATTACCTTCCATTTTGTAAATAAACAAAAGGGAAAAGTGTCGGCGTTCAACGCGAAGGAGAACTTTAGAGGAGTTCACTTAACTTTGGTGCACGCTTTAATTTGTTTTGTGGAAGCAGCAAAGCGTTGATCACAAAACGAAGAATAAAGTCAGAAAGATGTATTGCCGTGATCTAGCTGCGAGTATTGGACTTAAAAGGAAACAGTTCTCAATCTCATTGGACTTTGGTCATCGCGCAAATGTGTCTGTGTTTAAATGATGAAAGAATTCATGATTGAAACATGTCAATGTCGAATTTTTCCACATATCGTAATACAATGAAGATTCGTTCCCATTGGGCGAGCGTCAGATGGGACTTGTTATGAAAATTTGGGGTACATTGGGTCCTTGCCAGGACTATTTGCTTACCCGTCTATCTGCAAGGCGTTAGAGATCGTCCTGCTTAAAATGATATACGCTTCAAACTTAACAATATTTGAGTCCATTGACATATTCCAAAAGTGTTGTAATTAGTGTCTGAGCGAAGGTGGATTTTTGGCCGAAGCAGAATATACGGCTTAACTAAAATATTAGGCCGAAGCCGGAGCCGAATACTAATACAAATTCTTTTAAGGAAAAAAAAACTGATCAAATCAAGCAAAAAAAATCCTACCGTCATTTAAGGTATATATGACAACATCAATTTTAATGTGGTTTTTGAGGGAATAGACGCAATAACACAGTCTGGGTAAAAAAAGTGTCAAATTTGGTCAAGAAAAAACTTAAAAATAAAAACTGAAGGTTTTTCTTGCGGTGAAAAAGAAATCAATACGTGTAGAAAACTAAGGTAAATATCAGTGTTGGACTTAATTTGTAATGCTTTTTCATAATCCGAAATGATATCCAAAATGGCGTGAAAATGTAAAGTGCCACCTCTTTTTTTCATTGTTTTGTGATCCTATATCGGTAAAATTACTTTTTATTGCTCGGAAACGTCATTAAAATGGATTTAATTAATTTTTCTCGAATCCTATCATGAGGAATAAATTAGTTCAGTTTTGTTTATTAATTTTCATATAATTACTAATAATAATAATAATTATTATTATAATTTGCTTTCGGCCATTTTCTATTTAATTCAAATTAAATTCAATAATGTTTCGTAAATTCTCTAAATCATGCATTTTTTACTTGAGGTTTCTAAGTTTTTAGTGATTTTTTTAGGGGGTGGCACTTTACACTAAAAAATTTTAGGGTGTAGATTTTTAACACTTTGGGAAATTGGCTGTAAAATTTGTATTTACGAAAAATTCAAATGAGGTGTTTCTTTGGATCATAGCTCTTTAAACCCTCTTTCCAACGGTATATTAACGAGTTATACGCAAAAAAGCCATGGGGTGGCACATTACAAAGAATTCCCCTATATATATATATATTTTAGTATGAAAAAACAAAAACAAAAAATCTAACAACTCAATTGACATAAATAGCTGATTAGAGATATTTTTTATTAATCGCAATCTTGAGTCCGAAATATCGACAAAATCCGATATTTGATAAAATATTTCGAAACAGGAAATTGACTTGCATTACAGGTCGAAAACCTTCGGTTGTAGTTTCGTAACGCTCTGGAATGAGACTTCCAAACTCAAATAGTTCGTTTCCCACTCTTGAGTCCTAGTCAAAGGTCAATAAAATTGAAATACATTGAACTCGCCATAAAATGAATGATTTAAAATAAAGCCTGTTACCTTTTGCAGAATTTTTCATATTCACAAATGGCGTGAAAAATTGAAAAAAATCAATTTGCCACTCTTATTTCTTTCTTGATTGAATTTTGTTCATATTTTATAGAACTTACAGTAGTCAATGGTATGAAAAAGTGTTCAAGTTTTTTTGTGTGCACCGAATTAGTAATAACATTACCTGCGTGTTCCCTAATTAGCAACGGTTTAATGGCCTCTTGAAGGTCTCTTCTCAACTATCTATTCAACTGCGTCTTCAACCTCTCTTCTTTACATACTCTCTTACTTCTCTTATTGGTCTAATCTCTTCAATAGTTGTTAAAACTCTGACTTATTTCTTCTGTAATTTGTTTCAATATTCTATTGGAACACCCGAAAGCGTGAACATCGCCATCGCCAGCTCTGTCAATTACTCAGCATCACCATTTCCCACCATCTCAACATAGTCTGCGTTGTGCTACGTTGTAGGTTGAGTGCTGTTGTCGAGCGCACTCACCTCCGTGCCGCTCCGCTTAACATTCGTTAAATGGCCGCAGAAATAGAAATTTTTTCTATACTTTTTCATTACATTTTTAATTGTATTTTTTCTTTTTTTTTATTAGATGCCTGTTGGCATTGTGGTGTATTTGGCTTTTTTTTTTAATAAACTACAATATGCCATCCATTGTCTACTGCCAGCGCTTGTGTTCTACTACTTCATGCTCAACGCTTTTTCTTTCATTTTGTTCCCCCATTGTTACATCTATGCAGTGTTGTTGGTGCCGCTTCCTTTGTTTGTTTTTTTGTTTGTATTTTAAAATGCAAAGCGTTCATTGGCCGGCAGCCGCATCGTACGAGCGCGTGTGGCAACTCCGCAGATTCGCATGCTATCATTTGACAATTTACGATATTTACAAAGACAAAAGCGCATTAACTCTCTTCCACTTGTGTGGAATGCAGCAGCGTGGTTTTCGCAAAGGCGGCGCATTGCACGTTTCACATTTGCTTTGCAGCTAATAGGAATTTTATTTGTTCTATGCATTTCATTACACTCGATTGATAAGTCTTGCAAGTCCTCGAGTGAGCAGCGCGAAATTCAATTCGTCAGCGTTGAGTTGTAGTAATTTGCCTTGTTTTTATTGTAGATCTCGTCAAAACAGGAAATAAATAGTGAAAATCGAACGTGCGCTGTTGAAATTGAAAATTGAATAATGCTTCGTCATCAAATCGTTTAATTTGTTGCTCAAGGCTGCGCTGAGGAAAGTTCTCGCTTTCGATACAGACACATAAATTGTGTGGAGTGACGTGTGGTTATGACGAATTAATATTTGTTTATGTTTGATTTTAAATTCAATATTATAATTGTGTGTATGTGTGTGTAGTAGATAGCCTGACAAATTAAATAATAAGAGTGTTTCAAATATGTTGAACTCATATTTGCATTTATGTTTATGAAAACTAAGATATTTGTACCTTTGTTACAGTTCCATAGTCATGAACCCATGTATGTAAAAAATTCTAGAGTTTCAAGCATATTTTATTTTTGTGCAAATTGGTCGTTAATGATCGTTTTACCCTTTCGCTATTTTATTGCCATATGGCAACATGCTACTTTGTGGACGTCTGCTTCCTCTATGGTTGGAAGAATAATTTTTTTTGTTGGTCTTTAGAATAGTTTGAAGTTTTAGGAAAAATTCGAAATTAATAAACTGAATATTTAAGTTTAAAGAAGAGAAGTATACACGTTTTTTTAATGGTATATCTTGACATAGCGAAGGAAGAAGAAGCAGAAACAAATTAGAGAACTTTTTAATTTGACGTTTTCTTTCAATTTAGATACCTTTTTTTTAATTTTGGCTGAAGTAAATAAAGAAATATTCAAATCTTCGTTATGCGTAAAAAGTTTAATGTTTAAGTAATTTTTACAGCCAGGTTGCAGGTTACAGGTTGCTCTCATAGAAAAACACTCTAAAATACAGGGTCCGAGTATAAAAATTAAAAAATTTCTTATGGAATGTTGCTAATATAACCACATAGAAGCCTAAGACGTAACATTTAAAATTTTAACTTTCCCCAGTAAAAACCTGTAGCGAAAGGGTTAATAGCCTTAAATAGAATTATACCAGCATAATTTCGAATCAATATATACAACAATAATCGAATAATCTTTTTACATAGTTTGCAAAGCACTCAGCACACTCTGGCCTTGTGACAATATCAAAAATTGAACCCTTAACATTTTTTGTTCACTTTAGGACAAAGTACTTACTAGAAAAAATTATATAGGTATAGTTTTTATGACTCAAAAAAGTTAGTTAAATTAATTTAAAACTACGCTCTAAAGTTCCGAAAATCTGAATGAATTGGTTAATCAATATTTGTTCAGCTGTACGGATCTTTGGCATGTTTCCAAATGTCAGATTGCCTCTTCTAATGTATACCGAATTTCGAATTTTCATCTTTACTTTTTTGAGGAACCATAGGTCGAGCGTCTTTCGTAAGAAATTACTTGTAAGAATTTATAAGCCCATTCTTACTACTTTATTGTTAAGACAGTTTTGGTCGTCTGTCACTTATCTTTTGAGTGGTTTGTAAAAGAGTATTTTGTTTTCACAGCGTCTTCCATGATTATTGATCTCTCGGGGAAAGGTTCATGCTCACTTCGAGCAACTAATGTTTTAAGTTTTTTTAAGAAGTTTTTACCTTATCAGAGAAGCAGTACAGCGTTAGTCCCGTAGAGATCATATCGCACACGCACTACAAAAGTGACACAACTAAAAATTTTTCATTTTCGGGTTTATGTGTTAATACTGTGCACAATGCATAAATCTACCAATCAGCAAAAGCTCAGTATATTTTGTCGTTGTTAACTGTTACAAAAATACAGCTAGGTCTCTTTTCATGTCAGAAGTTTGATGCTATTTGATTGCTGCAGCTCAATGCAAAATAGTCCTAACTCAAATTGTGTCACTTTTGACGAAATAAATTTTTGTTAAAGTTAATTTTAAGCAAAATTCTGACAATTTTTGTATAAATTTTTAATTTTTAAAATTAATTATGAATTTTCAAAATTTTTCTTTCAACTTTTTAACTGTCATTTATAATTATTAAATTCAGAAAAAGTGGCATAACTTGAAATAGTTCCGTAATTATTGAATTAAAATATCATCAAAACAGTCACAACTCAAAATTTTGGATTTTCTAGTGTAAAATAAAAAAAAAATTCTTGGAACTTATCAAAAAGCATAATCTGTAAGGATTTTCTACTGAACGGTCTATTCGTTATTAAAAAAAAATGTTTATTTAGCTCAAAAACAGTTTTTTGCGTTTCCTGAAAAATCACAAATTTTGAGTTGTGTCACTTTTGTTGTGCGTGTGCGATATGTATACAACTTTGTCTTAAACATAAAAAAGGGAGCTACTCAATTAAATAAACTGTCGGTGCAAAGAGTCTTCGTGACTCATTTGGAGTTGTGAATACAGATAATAACTCAACTCAGAGGAACAGCAAAATAGTGAAATTGCTTGTTGAATGTCTTTAACTTTTGTGTTGTGTAATATTTTATTTATTTTTGTATATTTTAAATAAAGAAACATTTATTTCTAATGAAATACAAAACGCTTCGTCCCATAGTGCTTTTCGCTGTAAAAAAAAACAATTCATTGTTACACTAAAATCTAACATTGATAGCAATTTCCCTAATAGCGACTTGATGTGTTAGCCTACAAAAACGCTGCAGGTACACCCTTTAAAGTTCGCAGTTAAAAATAGAAACCAGTTGTAAATCTAGCGCCCATTAACGCGAGTGTAGCCATGCAATGCCAGCTGCCACCCCAAGCCAAGCGTATCGACCGCTGCGCGCGTCGTACGAGTACAACACTACAACAGCAAATGTAGGTCTAGTTTTGTATAAATTAATTTATTATTTTAGCTTTTTCATTATACATTTCTGCTGCTAATGTTATTTATTATTATAACTTTAGACTCGTAACTTTACAACAAACGAACACGTGTGTAGGCGGTGTCGGCTGGCAGCGAGCATGTGAGTGGGTTAACTATGCGAAATATGAAACTGTTGTTGTTGGCTAGCGCTGAAAATTCACACACACACTTGTGGCCCATGTTGACTTCAAGCTAATGCAAGCTAACCCACTGACAAATGTTTGGTTCAAGAAGAAGAAAATTAAATGAAAAATTCAAATTTGTTTTAAAACAAGCTAACAAATAGAAAATGTCTGAAAGTGTTGTTTTCTTTGAATAATTAATGAGCTGTAGCAACGTCATATAATTTGAATATTTTTGTATATTTTCTTTTCAAATTGTTTTTGTGTAAATTTTTAAACCGTAAGTAAAATCGATGCTAATTTTCATACCTATTAAAAAAAGTTAATTATACGCTCTCTCTAGTTTCATTGCTGATTTTTATGTCTTAGAAATTGAGTTTTATAATTAAAAAATATTAAATGAACCTCAATACAAAAGTGTTAACATTAGTTGGTCACTTTTAAATTATCCGCTCTTTAATTTCATAGCTGTTTTTTATGTTTTGGAGAAGAGTTTTTTTAATTAACAAAAACCGTTTTTGCAGCTTCGATTTGTATGCATTTTTTTCACTTTATGTGTTTGCTAACGAAAATTAGAGATTTTAAGCAAATAAAAAATACCATTGAAATTTCATGCTAAAAAATTGGTAATCTTAATGGCATATCAGCTCGTATCAAGCAGCAACACCGATTTCACACCGTTGGCATCGTGCTGCCAGTAAAATGCCAGCGGCCAGCACCATCAGTCAGCCGGCAAACTTGAACGCTTTTAATATGATCTGCTGTGGTTAGTTGAGCGTCAAGCTTCTTGGCCCGTAGTGCACAGTTTTCTTGAATCATTCACTCGAAACTGGCCGGACGCCCACTTGAGCCAACAACACGCCGAATATGTCAACAGGTATCCGCGTTCGGCGGCTATACAGCGAAAATCTTCTAATTTGTTCGCTGTCGTATTATCTAATAATTCTTTAATTTTATTTGTGTTTAACTGCTGTCACAACCTGACTATTACATAAAAAATGCGAACTTATGCGTATGACAATAAAATATAAAATGCATAAAATCAAGAATAAATACAAAATTTAAGAAAACTAAAAAAGTATCACAAAAACATGTTAGTAATAAAATTGAATTAACAATAATGGCAATATGAGAATCAATAAAAAAAATTTGAATATATTAAAGAACATATTAAAATAGTGTAACACGTGTACATAAATTATGTTAAGAAAAAAAAAAAATCGTTTAAAAAAATATTAATGAAATATCAAAATTATAAACTAAAGATAATAAAATATTAAAAATATTAGTTTTTAAAAAGTTAAAAAATTAAATTAAATTTAATTAAAATAAAATTAAAAAAATAAAAAACAAATAAAAATAAAAAAATTAAAATAAAAATAAATACATATAAGAAACAAAAATAAAAGGTTTAGAAAATAGTGAAGAAAATAAAAACAGTAAATTATTTTTAGAAAAATTTAATAAATACAGTGCAAGCTCGGTATTCGCAACTACCTATAATCGCGACGGCCCGGTTATCGGGACGGCTTAATTTTTAACATTGCAGGTTGTATAATCGCGACAGTTTACGAAAAACGAGGTTCTATTTTCGCGACATTTATCTGTTTTTTAAATTTTATTACAATGTCTATAACCAAAAAAGGGAAATCCCCGCCTTTTGGTATATTGACCTTTTTGAATTTTTAAGCCGACAACAGCACTATATGAACTACGTAATTCAGCAAAATTATTTGCCAAAAAAGCAACTCAAAATCTCCAACTTCTTTAAAAATGTTTAAAATGTAAATATATCAGTTAAAACAATTGTATTTTTTAAAATTACATACAATTTTTCAACAAATTTTTGGGTTTTGTTATCGCGAAAATTCGGTTTTCGCGACATGTCTGGTTTTTAATTAGGCGCGAAAATCGAGCTTGCACTGTAATATCAAATATTAAAAACACGTACTTACAAATATAAAAATATTAAAATAATGAAATAAAATATAACAAAATATTTAAATTATATAAAAATATTAGAAATAAAAATATATTAACATAATAAAAACAATACAAATAAATATAAAAGCGGTTAAAATATACAAAAAATATAAAATTATAAAAAAGAATAAAATTTAATAAAACATACAAATATATATTTTGGTAATGAAAGTGTTAACTCAATAGAGAGGGTATAAGAAACAAAAATTAAAAGTTTAAAAATAGTGAAGAAAATAAAAACGTAGTAAATTATTTTTAGAAAAATATAATAAATATTATCAAATATTAAAAAACGTATTAATAAATATAAAAATATTAAAATATTGAAATAAAATGGGACAAAATATTTAAATAATATAAAAATATTAGAAATACTAGAAATATTGGAATAGAAAATATTAGTGGACAAATATTAAAAATATATTTAAAATAAAAACAATATAAATAAATATAAAAACGGTTAAAAATAAAAAAACTTAAACATATACATGCATACTTAGATACATATGTACATACAAATATTAAAAAATAATTTAAAAAATATTTTAAATTTAAATTTTTTAAAAATATGTAAATCTCCTGGCTTATAAAATGTAATCAGTTCCGGTTTATTTTTTAATATTTTAATAATGAAAAAATATAATAATAGCCAATAAACAAAAACAATTTACAAAATAACATTCACAAAAATCGCTTGTAATGAAATGTCAAGCGCTGCAGTAAAGTGAGAAACGCGAAAAATTCATTTAGACGTGAGTGAAAAAAAAACTTTGATGAGCTTGACAATACACGCACATTTGCGTGTGTGTGTGAATGTGTGCAATTACCACAATTATCATAATAATAATAATGATAAAGGGCCACTGATTATGAGTGACATGGCCACCGGCAGCGTCACACGCACCGCCGTTCAGCCTTCACCAGTCGCACCAACATCAGCACACAACTCCTAATTTGTCTCGTTAATTTCACAAATTAACAAATCACACAATTTCCAAGGCACCGCACCGCACCGCACACAACAACACACACCATGACGCGATAAACGTCAGCGGTCGCGCACAATGCCAGCGGCGTTCGGGGCCCTTGTTCTATGCGCCGCGCGCTCTGTGCACGCGAATGAAGAACCCACACACATCAACCTATACGTACACACATAATGTACCCTGAAGCATGCAAAATTCTATTTAATTTGTGAAAATTGTGTCAAGGGAAATGCGCTGAACTTGTGCGGTTGCGAGCGCGTGAAAGACAACAATCGATAAAAAAACGAAAAAATGATTGGTTTCAAAAAAATTACTTTAAATCCGCTAAAACAGAACCCAACAATGCGATATAATGTTGCTTGGTATTTATTTGATATTTACATATATCTATATATATAGTTGTTATTGCATTATACATATGTACTACATAGTTATGTTGTCGTTCGCCAATTGCTGGCAATTCAAATTGGCAATTAGATAAGTGGAAATAAATTAGCATCATTGGCACTGTCATCGGGCGCTGCTAAATCCCAATCAGCGGCGCAAATGTCATGTGAAATGGCATAAAGCACCAGCAGTTGCGGCCACTTACAACGACGCCGAACGCCATGAATTGTTGCCACTGAGCGCTGACATGATGCCGAGCAGCGGCACAAAGTTGAAGCCGCGCGCGCGTAAAAATGATTAAATGCCAAGTGCGCGCGAGTGTCTGTGGCAGTGGCAGCGTTATAAACAACAACACCAACAAATGCTTCACTGCAACGCCATCAACAAGCAACGGTCGCTTGCGCTTGGGGCTGTGTTGTCTGCGGTGTTCGTTGTACTCGCATTTTGGGGGCACCCAATGTGGGTGGCTGCGTGTCGATCGTGTCTTTGGCCGACATTGAACTCGAGTTATCAGAAAAACAAAACAGAAATTGCACTTTGTGTTGTGATATTTTCCATTTTAAATTTGTTGTGAATTTTTGCTGAGCTTTTAACTCATGTTTGCTGTGTTTGAAGTTTTAATAATTTCATAAATGCTCATAAATATGAGAACTCACTCGAGGCGTTCAAACTCTGGTGGTATAATGTGTTAATTGAGTATAATTTGGCAACTTAAATATTTCTTCAAATTGTTGTTTAACATTTTTTACTAAGACTGACATCATAAGCGGTGATTAGAAGTGTTAAATGACATGTAAGAATATTTAACAATGGTCTTCTAAAAATAACATTTTAAATGTTCTCTAGTTTATTTTTTGTTAATATTTAGTTTGCTTTTAAAATGTTTGCTTGTTTTCTATTTATTATTTAATTTATTTCACGCCGACCGCTGTGTCACAGCCGATTAGTGCGTCTGAGAGGATACTTTATCCTAGGTTCGATACTTCATTGTACTCAGCACCAAAATAATGATAGGAAATTATTTTACGGTGCCGAAAATAGCAAACCACTGAGTAGAATAAATCTCAAACTCGCAGTTTTTAATCGACATAAAACAAAAGGTCCCCCCAACTGTTTCCGGAACTCAGATGATTTCGGAAAGCTAGTCCCAAGTTTTATAATCACTCTTTTGTGTCAGTTATTTACATATCGCACACCCACTACAAAAGTGACACAACTCAAAATTTCTAATTTTTCAGGAAACGCAAAAAACTGTGTTTGAGCTGAATAAACATTTTTTTAAATAACGTTACAAAGATGTTTTTTATTTTACACTAGAAAATCCAAAATTTTGAGTTGTGACTTTTTTGGTGATATTTTAATTCAATAATTACCGAATTATTTGAAGTTATGCCACTTTTGCTGAATTTAATAATAATAAATGACAGTTAAAAAGTTGAAAGAAAAATTTTGATAATTCGAAATTGATTTTTTATTTAAAAATGTATACTTAAAATTGTCACAACTTTACTTAAAACTAACTTCAACAAAAATGTATTTCGTCAAAAGTGTCACAATTTGAATTAGGACTCTTTTGCATTGAGCTGCAGCCATCAAAAAGCATCAAACTTATCGACATGAATACAGTTAGGTCGTATTTTGGCAACAGTTAACAACAACAAAATATACTGAGCTTTTGCTTATTGGTAGATAAATGCATTGTGCACAGTATTAACACATAAACCCGAAAATTAAAAATTTTGAGTTGTGTCACTTTTGAAGTGGCATATCGTGCATATACAGATTCAACTTCTGTCATGCACATGAAACTCATAAATGCTTTCCTCTTTTTTCTTTAAAAAAAAATATCTTGTCGCACACACATTTATTCTAAATAATTCAATTTAATAAAATCCACTTTTCTCCATTCATATATTTGCAGCCTACTTAATTTGATGCGTTGCTAGTGTCCCAGAGGCAGCCAGTCACTTGGTCCACGCTACATAAAACAACAAAACTCCGTTCGACTTGAGCCGTTGTCGCTCGGTTTAAGGAATAAGAATAAAGAAAGCAAGACAACACAACAAAAACCCAATCAATCAACCAGTAGCAGCAAGAGCCGAGTAGCAGCGCAACGCTACTGCGCTCAACTACCATCCACAATCTTCAACTTCATCCCCCAGCAGTCTGCAACCGCTCAACGGAAGCCGTAGTCGCAGCTGCATTACGCCCCTCATCTCCACACACACACACACACACACAGCGCACGCAGCACATAAAATTCCGACACAATGGTGGACTATTACAAGACGCTCGACATACAACGCGGTGCGACCGATGCTGAAATCAAGAAAGCGTAAGTGCCTGCTGGTCATTTAAATTGTCGAGCCTTGTCATTAATCTATGTTTCTCTTCTGCACTGTGTGCGCCTTGCAGCTACAGAAAACTTGCATTGAAATGGCATCCTGACAAGAATCCGGACAATTTGGATGAGGCCAACAAACGCTTCAAAGAACTGTCCGAAGCGTACGAAGTGTTATCGGATGGTGAGTTGGACGCTTACAATTTGCCGCAACCTATTTATCACCCACTCATGCATACATTGACACCCTTTATACACACTGCCATCGAGTCGATATCAATCACCCACACTCGCTGCATCACATATTTCGCCGCGTACTTTAAGTTTTTCTAATTTGAGTTTTGCTTCTTGTTTTGATTCTGTAAACAATGGTCGTATTCTCGAAATATTGTACTCGGCCACTGTGCCAATTCTCTTGCCCCTCCATTCCAATATAGACCGCAAGCGTAAGATTTACGATGTGCGCAAGAGCAGCTACAGCTCGTCGAAGAGCAGCAGTTACAGCACCGGCGACACCAACGGCTACACCAGCGGCAGCGGCTACCGCTATCGCACCCGCAGCGGCCCGAACAGGGGCTACGACTACGACGACGACTATTATTCCGGTTACGGTTCAACGAAGCGCGGCAACCGCTATCAGGCGTTCACCTTCCGCAATCTCTTCGAGTCGACACCGTTTCATAAGCTTTTCGGTAAAAATCACAATTAGAACAACACGCCCACCGTGTGGGAAATGCTGGCCATCTGACTGACTGCGACTACTGACCTGTGTGTCGGTCGGAACGCCAGCGGTTGTATGCCTGTGAACGCCTGCTACCCATGCTAACGTTTATGTGAATTTCTACGTTTTATTGTTGAATCATTTTGAATAATAACCAAACTTGCGCGCCAGTTTCAATCAAACAAATCTAACCTGAAAACTTAAACAAACGCCGCTTTACTCGCACGCGCATTACACCACAAATACACGCACACACACACATGTGTGGCTGCTTCATGTGGCTTTCTCTTTGACCCGCGATCCACTCTATGTCACTAATTAAACGATTTTATTGTCTCAACGCGTCCGTTGGACTCGTGCCAGTTTCGATTTTTACTAAACTGCGTTGCGTTAAAGTGTGAAAAAACAACAATTTCGCAAATATTAAAAATAATGCAAGTTTTTGTTGCCATTCCAGCACCGCCAATTCGCTAAGCGCTTGCGCAATTTCCCCAATTACGCAACTTTGCGGTTACGCTTTTGCCGCACAGAGCATTGAACTCGCCCTCGCTCGCTACTCACAGACTAAAATTGAAATGTTAACTAAAAAAATGTTTAATTTGATTACTTGATGTGGGTGCAACGACCTGCGTGCTGGGTGGTAACGTAATTGACCCAGTTAGCACCAGTACACATGTGGCAAGCAATTGATGAGGTTTCAATTACATTCAGCGGCAGTTTTAGCATAAAATAAGTACTGAAAAGTTCAGCTCAGACCTGTTGAGAAGACGCAATATGAATATACAGGGTGGACCATTTAAGATTTGGAATTCGAGCTACGCTTTATTTCGAGAATGGCAGTCCAAATGTCATTCAATTTGTGTTCGTAATTTAGTTACAAGTTTGACATTTACGGAATGGGACGCTATATGCTTGAACAAAATTGCGAAATATTGAGAACTTACTTCCAAAGTGGAGAGTCTTCAACCCAAACGAAATTTTGTTGCCAAAAATTGAAGCGGATGATATGGACGACATTTGGTTTCAACAGGATGGCGCAACAAGCCACACAGCCAACGTAAAAATCAAACTTTTGGGCACCGTTTTCGAAAATCGAATAATCAGCCGAAATTCTGAAGTCAATTGGCCGCTTTAGAGCTGCGATTTAAGTCCGTTGGACTTTTTTTTGTGGGGAGCCGTAGAGGACAAGTGTTACGGTAGCCATCCAGTGACGATTGAAGCTTTGAAACATGAAATCGAAGTTGCCATTCAGGAATTTCTACCCGGAACAATTGAAAAACTACTTGAAAATTGGGTTGACCGAATGGCGTTAAAAAACAAAGTGCAAGCTTTGTAATAAAACAAGAATTTTCAAAAAATATTCATTATTTTTTTTTATAACCGATTCAAATTCCAAATCTTAAATGGTCCACCCTGTATATATAGGGCGCATACAGTTGATAGAATCAATCAATCATTCGTATCAGGTTCGTAGGACCCCAAAAAGTTGAATAGCTTAAATATAGATTCTAATTTAGAAAACTGATGTAGTACTCTTTTCGAAAGACAAGACTCCGAAAGACTCCAAGTTTATACTTTACATAAATATTTCTTCAGTCTTGCTGACTTAAATGCTTCAATGAACTTGATTACACATACAATTCAACTAAAGACATTAGTCTTAAATATTTAACTTTTGTTTAAGTATGATTCCTGCTATGCCGAAAAGTATTGCATTGCTGCCACTACCAACAATAATGCAGTCATGGGTTAAAGCGCAGTGTTCAATTCCTCTCCAAACACTTTTAGAAAGTTTTCATTTCCATTTTGCCTGACTTCTACTCGTGTTGAAAAATATCGTTGAGCTGCGTTGAATTCGTACTAACCTGTTTTCCTATTATACGTTTATACTAATTTGCAACATTGCTCGCCACAAATGTTTGTACTAGCATTACTGACAGTCGTTTTTCGATTTTGTTTTGCAGAAAAGAAACGCCGGGTATACGATCAGTATGGCAAGGATGGACTGCTCGGCGATCGCGGCCATCACCGCTCATCGCGGCATCATCACACACACGAATTCGATGATTTTGATATATTGGGTGGCTTTCCGTTTGTATTCCGGCCACCAGAAGAGGTCTTCCGAGAATTTTTCGGTGTGAATTCACCCTTCGCGGATTTATTTAGAGGTAAATAAGCGCACATGATTGATTTGATTTCTCATGTTTATGCAAAATGTAATTAAATGTTGTGTTGATTTTGTAGATGTTCACGGCTATTCGGCGCCCAGCAGACGAACCAGCGGCATCAGCAGTAACGGTCGCAATGCGGGTGGTGGCACAAAATTGGCCTCACCGTTCGTCGCACCCATGCTCAACTATTCAATGATGGACTTCATGATGCCATCGAATGGCTTCACCTCGTTCTCCACATTCAATACAATGTCGAATGGCCGAGGCACCGGCGGCGGCACGAATGGAGCAGTCAAGCGCACTTCGACGTCGACAACATTTGTCAATGGCAAAAAACTAATGACCAAACGGTAAACAAGAAATTTATATCAACATTTTTAAACATGCTAAATTACGATATATGCATTGCAGAGTCTATGAAAATGGCAAGGAGACAGTACTTTCGTACGAGAATGATGTCCTTAAATCAAAGACTGTGAATGGAGTTGCGCAGAAACTCTCTTCAATTACAAATTAAGAAAAGTCATAAATTAAAATCAAAAAACAAAAAAAGCACATCTCCCTAGGCCACTCCCTGTACCCACGGATCCCCTACTCCTACGTTCGTTCGTTTTTTATTGATTATTTTAATATTTTTTTTTAATTATACTTAAAATTAATTAGCGTTTAGTGCAGAGATAACAATCAATTTCTGCTTGAAATATAACAAGCGAGGTGAATGTGTGTGTGTGCATTAATGCGCTACAACGACAACAGCAGCAACAACAACATTAAACACCGAGCCGAAAACCGAAAATATGAGCAAAAAACGATATGGTGGAGATAGGCGCGCATAAATTTCAAGTAGCATGCGAATTTCAGTAGCAGTCGATATGTTGCACTTGGCGGAGACTGCGGATGAGTGGATAGTGGGGGGAATGGAGTCGAAAGATTGCCGTATTGTAGCAAATGATTTGAATTGTATTGAATGGAATTTTTATTGCCGAACGCTAGCCAAACACCCACACGCACAAGCGCGCGCACACACATACAGAGGCGCGCATCCAACAACCAGAGTTGAGAGAGTAACTAAAGCATCGTACTAGGAAATGTAAGCAGATGACTTGTAATTTGTGGCAAAACACTTTAGCGCAGCGCAATATATTTTCACGTTGATTTGTCTTTCGGCGCATTGAATTGAAGCAAACCACACAATCTTGTATATCAATTTTAATAGGAAACAGCAAGATATCATTTGCCCATATACTTAAAATTTACTACACGGAAATTTTGTATGTACTAAAAATTACAACTATCAATTGAAATTTAATTTTGGAAATTGATTGAAATTCATCAATTAAATTATGCAGAAACCAGTCTTAAATTAGTTTAATTTTTTTGCTTTGGAAATTTTTTTTGCTGTTGGCTTAGCAATGCAAACTATGCAAATGAGCGAGCGTTCTGTTTTATTAGCGTTTAAGCGGCTTTAGTTGTAATTTTCTAATTTTAATTAAAATTAATATAACAATATGGCAATGCAATGTCAACAATATTTAAATACCATACCATGAATTGAATAAACTTATAACATAAATGAATTAATATAACGCTATGACGATGCAGTGTCAAAATTATTCAGCATACCATGAATTGAAGCAATGGATTTTGTATAAGTTGTATTTTTGTGCGATTGTTATGTGACAAACAAATGGAATTTAATATACACGCGTAGGCACATGTCGACTTGCATCAAACATTTACAAACATTGAAACTGTAGTTAAAGTGTGAACAAGAAAAACGAAGAGAAATGCAAATGCAATGAAAAACTAAGCAAACGTAACTCATTAGTCTTAGCTTAAGTGAACAAATGAAACATTGTAAGTGCATGAGGAATGCGCCCACGGTAGACAGTAATAGTAGACGGTGCGCTGAAAGCTCTAACATTAGGCGCCGCATGCAGAGCGAAATGCGCCTCTTGCAAGTTATTTGAAAAAGAAATGAATGAGGGGAAATGGGTGCAAATGGAGCAGCGAATATTTGATGCATTGTAGTGTTGATGATTGTTTGTGTTTAGTGAGTGCAGATTAGCGAGGTGAAAAACTTAACATTAACATTACAGATAGCTGAGTTGAAGAGAGCAAACGGAAAGCAAAACAAAACAAAATACAAACTAAAAATATTCAAAGCTATAACTTACTATTGGCGTAACACAATATATAAAGATAACTTGAACAACAAACAAAAGCAAGTAAACCGTGTAACACTGTTCGTTAGACGTAAGCCAGCAATCACGTGTAATCCCACATATTTTTGGAAACAGACTATTGCAGACTATTTTGGATTTACAGCGCTGGTCTTATGCTGACACACCCTGTTGAGCGCGCAAGTCGCAAGGAATTGCACAAAGACTTAAACTTATGGGCAATATTTAATATTGCACGCGGACCAACTGCAAGCGAAGGGAATTTCAATTGTATTAAAAAATAAAAGCAGTTTTCCAACAGACCACATGAAAGGCCATGCCAGCCATGCTTGTGAAAATCTTCACTTCCTCAATGTTCGCAAACAAATTAGCTTGCGCCAATTTGCAGTTTGTTAGTCTTTTACTTATTTTTTATTTGGCCAAATAAAAAATTTATTCAAAACTTCCATCAAACATTTCTCTATTGTTAATGTGCATCGTTTAGTTCATTTGAAAAAAATCTCTTAAATTTGTATTGTAAAAATTCATATAATATTTGCTGCCATGTTTTTTCCATGCTTTATAAATTTTAACATTTTGTAAAAAGGACAAATTAACTTTCTTATTAAAGCAAATGACAAAATGCAACGCCCATGTCAATTTACGCATCGTTGTTTTTACCATAATTTCGTTTTTGTATATTTTATGAAAAACATTTGAAAAATTGTGAGCAGCGTTTATACTGCACTATAATATATATCAGCTTAACCACAAACAAACAACAATTGAAAGTACTTTTAAGTTTTATCAATATTATTAAAAAACAAATTCAACAAATAAACAAGAAGAATCGTCAGAAGGAAAGAAAACAAACAAAAAATTAATTAAAATTTAAATTAAAACAAAACTTAAAACATGAACTTACTCGAATTTGTGTCTCATTTCAAGGTAAATTTTTACGTGGATTCTTTATTTACTTGTTATGGTTTTCTTCCATTTTGGGAAGTGCACTGTTTTTCAGCAGCTTCACCTAAGAAAATATGATTGTGAGTTTTAATGGGAACCGACCAAACTTGTTTATGAAATACAAGTCCTGTTGTTAAATTAATATATTGAAATTTCAACTACTTTTTCTCCTTATACGGACGTATCTTAGTTGCTGAGAATGAAAGGCTGGGGTATCTATGCAGAAGAACTCAATCTTATTGTAAGGCTCCGGCTACTGGGTCAGGCTGAGTTCAAAACATTATTCGTAGTTGTAGATTTGCTAAAGGTAAACAACACATTGCCATGTGAAAGCCTAATATTACCGGACAGCCATTTGGCTCTTAGGGCTCAGATATGATCCTCACAACATCAAAGACTGTTTTCAGCTGCAGCAAATCTTTTAATGAAATTGCCAGGCCAGCTTCATACTCACCTATGTTGGTTTACTGGATAGAACAATATTTCAGGGAACTTTAGAGTAAACAAGCCTTCTCGACAGAGTACCACTGAGCAGTTGGGCGGAGATATAGTAGCGGTATTTGGCTTTTTCTTGTCAGCTTGTTACTTATAGAAGCTTTCTACAAAAATTCTTCTTGAAATGGACTGAAGCTAATACAGGTTTTAATTTGCGCCAAATGTGGCCGACTAATTCTTAGTTGTTAAAAAAGTTCCCTTTTCACTGGGATTTCTGCAGGAGCTGCTTGGATAAGGATGACTTATGCACCGGTCCTGGAGAAAAAAACTCACTTGGGAAGCTTCTCTTTCGATCATTTAAGATGTCTAACCGATAGGATTACTCACAGATGACTTAGATTTGTTAGCAGCTGAAATTTAAATGGTGGGTAAAGGGACTTTAGTTCGAATCTTATGTGGTATCACTTTGGGTTCGTTTGGCCTAGTTGAACTTCACTTGGCACAGGCACCTTTACCTAACTAAGTAGACTCGTTTTTAGTAAATTGATGTGTGAGATCGGAATGAAATTTCTCTAAGGAGTTTCTTGGAAATCTCTCGAGTATCTAGAGGTCGCCTCGTCTTGACCTGTACTGCATTGGATCATTTTTTTAGTCAGTTTTCATTTCATCATGTCCAATGGTGTAATATTGGTGATAATATCTTTACGTCAGCGCTTTAGATTTTTCAAGGATGCTCTAAAAATCTTACAGTTTAATTCGAGCGCTTCAGGGACAAAGGCTTTCCTTGCTTTTCGGTCAGCGAAGTTGCAGATGCACCACAGGATATGAAGATAGTGGATAAGAAGCTAATGCAGAGAAGGTATTTATCTATTCGACAGCAATCCATTACGTAAATACTGAAAGGATTTTATGGCAAAGGTATACAGTGTCAAAAAAGAAGAGCACCTGAAGCTTTCAAACCCCACACGATCAGTTGTGTTACACACGTCTCTAAGACTGACGCGGGAATTGGTAGAGATGTACGGATATTCGGGTCCAGAACCAAATACTTTAAGCATATAAGAAAAACACCCAGTATATTCGAAGCGAAAACATTCTATATGCAAAAAGGAAATACAAACTCGAGGATACTAAAAGCAGGACATTTTTGTGTCTTCAGATGATGATATGTCATCTGATGTCATTCAATAGATAGATCATTAGATATAAATAACTTCGGGTATAGTATTCAGAACTTTGAAATAGAAAACAATTTAGATGTATGAATCTACAGACTGAGATCCAAAACATTTATGTTTTGCATACCTGACATATTTTGGTCCTGAAAGTTAAAAATAGAAAATTTAGTTAAAAGGAGACAATTTTTCTCTTTCATTTGATACCCATATCTTCATCATTGCACAACCGCAAATATTAAAAAAAAGATTTGAAATGTTTATATCCTTAAAATTTTAAAGTCCTTTAAAAAGAACTTTGAGTCAGAAAATGGAAAACTGACTATGCCAAGATACTATAAATTACCTCTAGTTTCACGTCTATATCAACATTTGGATGGGTCTCGGAAAAATAAAAAAATTGTTTCGCACGGTGTAATAAATGAAAAGTTGGTGTTTTCACTCCGTGCATCATAACTTTGTTATTTTTCTTTCAATTCTATTGATGTTAGGCTTAATATTTGATCAAATAATATATCTTTCATTTTAGATTTTAAAACCAGAGGAGATCATTTATTTTATCTATAAAAAAAGTATTCGAAAATTTATGATTTTTGAAATTAGTCGAAAATTTTTTTACAACTTTCATCGTCAGTAACTTCCCCAAATCTCATCTTGGACAATCTACAACAATTTGAACAATCTATATACCGTTGGAAAGGTTAGTTAATTACCTTCCGAACGACGGGCCACTTGTGTTAATTGGATGGTTGGTTTACGAGATATGTGCTAATAACTGAAATAAGAGGGGAAAAACGTGTTTTTCGAAGATTTTTCGAAAACGCTTCATAAGAAAATTTTTTGATTTTCAGTTTCGTGTTCAGCAGCCGAAGATTAGTCTAAAAAATACTTTTATTTTTAGGAGCATTTTTCGTGTCGAGTAGTGTTATTGCAGACTCAGGAAACACATGTCCGCTCTTCGACTAGAACAAGCCAACACATGCACGTTCTGTGGAAGAACGGATTCTTCAATGCAATGCTGTGCCTCAGAGCCGAAGGAGACACCTGGGCTAGTACCAGCGAGCAGTCTGAGACGTCAAAAAACTAAACCCAAGAACTGTTGTCAAAACGTATTTTCTCTGTTTGATCCAACTTTCAATTACTGTCCTTCATTATTGGTGAGGTTGAAAATGCTCTTTGTGCATTGCTATGTCCTGTGCAACTGCTAATTTCCCACTTGAAGCTTTCACAACTCATTAGTAGGTTTTTGGAAGAAGTAAAAAAACTGCATTGGGTTGCGTCATGATTTCTGGCTTTTGATTTAATTGAATACTTTTATTTATATTTTTATGGCAACAGATGCCTCGTTTACATTTAATCGAAGTACCAGTTTTATGTTTTAAAATTGTTTAAGTAATCTTTATTTTATTTTTTTAAATATTGTGTTGTATTTGTGTATTTTGCTATGTCTTTAAATGTATTCTTCATTCAATGGCTATTTATGAATTTTCATTCTGCCTTTCATCTGGTTCTATGCTGCGCAAAAAGGATCAGCTTTACGTGAAATCTCTGCAAATATTTTCAAGTTCATATCAATCTGAGCTATTAGCAAAACAGCTATGGCTTCTTTGAGTGTGAATCTATGGCTCCAAGTGGGGACGTTGGTGTTTTGCAAGCTTAGAATAATTTTAAAGTATTGATGTCAGAGGAAAGTACTATTAGAAATCTTCTTACTGCCTCAGTTAATTATACCCAAAACAAATTTAAGAGTGAAATCTATACAGATGATTCCGATACTGATGATGCTATCGCCTGCTGCAGTCTTAACATGTAAATCCTCCAGGATGTCAAACTTGTTCCCTTAGACACCAACACTTTTGGTTTGTAGGCAGAGCTTTGTATATGTCATACTTATTTCTAAAAGTGAAATTCTTCTATGTCAGATCAAGTCAGAAGAGCAATTCTTATGCTATACTGTCATCATGGATCACAGAGCTATACTGTACTTTGCAATGGAAAAGCTGAAGAGTTTGTAAATATTGATAATTAAATGAACAATGATTTGCAAGCTGCCCAAAATCTGTTTCAAACATTCAAGTAGTCAATCGAAAGTGGTTTTGTTCGTCTGGTGCCACTATTTCTAGAAAATTTTGGCGCCTTTACAACACAAGATGCACTAGCGTTGAAATGTGGTCATCAATGGTTTTTCATTAAGTAGTCAGTATAGTTTCCTGCTGCTGATTCGATTGGAAGCTTTTTGAAATACCTCTGCAGATATTAATTTCTTATTATGTTAGTCTACTCATATCGAATGGTTCCAAAAGCCACCTTGAACCGAATGTTAATACCTCAAGCAGTATTCCCTTTTGAACTAAGCTAATTTACTTAGACCTGCGAACTTCCAATTTAAGTTGCAGCATTGCAACTTATCCGAGCTGTCCTCCAACTATTCTCAATGTATTTGTTTTGAACACTTAAGCTGATCCTTTCTCGAAAAACAAATTATGGAGCGCATCTGTTTAGTAGATCAACACTTTTTATGGTTAAATTCGAAGCTTCTTCGTGTACTGTATTTCGATTTATTTTATTTAATTTTTTTTAGTCTTAATTCCAGCACTAACAAGCCTGGTCTCGCTTGACTCGTGATTTTTAGTTTTCCTTTCATAACTATTCGAGGAGATTTTGACACATTTTTTGTTTTCAATTCTTGTGGCCGTTGACCAAGTTTACATACATTTCAATTAACGCTGATTCAAGGTGTACCTCCATTTATGGTAGTGTGGCAAATTTTATTTGTATCCTTTATACGTTGACTAGGAATGCTGTACGCTTCGTAATTGCGTATTTTTTTTTATTTTTTTATATTTTTTATTATAATTTTGTCAGATAATTGTGTGTATTGCAGTAGAAGTTACGAAACTAAAAATCATAATTGAAAAATTAAATTTACAAAAATTAATGCTAGGAAGCTCATGTCAATTCAATACATGTTTAGAGACTTTGCTAACGCTTTTCTTACTAATATGATTTCACTCTTAACGGTTCAAGCCGTATGCTTCTGTGTTCTTTTCTAATATCAATGAATGAGTACATAGACTCGTGCCTTCTTTCTAACTGTTGGGCTCTCTCTGCATTATATTTGCTGTCTCGCCGTCAAGCAGCGCTCATTACATCCTTTTTCAAATACACAACAAAATAAATTCAATGTCTTCTTTTTGAGGTTTGTAAAAAATAATTTACATTTCCAAAGGTTTAATAATAAAAATAATGTCACAATATTAGTTGAGTAGATGCAGAGTTTTGAGAGTGCTAATGGGAAGAGGGGGTAAATGGAGAAGGCTAAAAATAATGCTAATAAAAATCGTTACTAAACTTAAATACTTTCGCCTGTGCGCTTTAGTTAGACTACGTAAACTCTCTCACACATACATACACATATATATTGGCTTAACATAAAAAGCAGTTGATTTAGCTAATCAACGCTTCTGCACTGCCTCTGCTTCAATAATTCAGTTTAAAATAAAATCTAAAAAAGATAACACTGTAATAAAAAATTGCCCTCTAATAAAAGTAAAAATAGACAGAACGCAACGCATTTGCCGGGAATTGAAAGAACTATGAAAAGCCAACTGAAAGCAGCCACGCGACGCGGCCACCTGTGCAGCGGCATTAGCAGCCGTGGTTGCTACTGCGCATGCGCACCAGCCGCTTTGCCGTTCGCAGCAGCAGAAGCGCAACGCTAAGGCCAGCTGACAATGTCGCGGGCATGCTGTGTATGTAGCGCTGGCTGTCTGGAGTGCAGCAGCTGCTATTTTCGCTGTGCCAGCGCATAGCCTCGGCGTGAGGCGATGCCGCGCGCAACGCCAATTGTCACCTGCTATGCACGTTGCCGGCCATTTGTGCCTTCGTCTGCTTGCCACTAGATGCGGAACCAGTTGTGGCTGCACCACTACCACCACCACCTCCACTCCCAGTAGCGTGACTACCGCCACCACCACCGCCACCAGAGGGCTGTGCGCCTGAGTGATTGTGATGATGATCGCGCTCACGTTCTCGATAGTGATGATGATGATGCTGTTGGTGACGACGGCCGCCGCGGTGATGCCGTCGATTCTGGTGGTGCTGATAGTTATTGTTAGTAGGATCACTGGCTATGCGCTGCGTCTGCTGCACCACGGGCGCAAAGTTCGTGCCGCCCGATGTCTTCGAGCAGGCTGCATCTTGCTGCCAAAAGCCAAGCAGAAATGCATGACAGTTTAATATCAGAATATCAGATCATTGACACTCACCTTGTGGTTGGCCGTCTCTGGCGTGGCGCAACCGCTGCTACTGCCACCACCGCTACCCTCAATGCTATTACCGTCTGCACTAACGCTCTCGCCCTCATGCTGTTTGCGCTGCTGACGCCGCCGTATTTCCTCTTCCGTCTCAATGGAAATGACAGTGCCGCTTTCTGCCTCCACATCGATTATGGCACCGCGACTTTTCTGCTGCAAAAACAGACTGGACATGTGCTGTTGAAGTTCGCGCAATTCACGCGTTAATCGGAACTCGGGTGCATTTTCCAGCTCTGCCGGCGGCATGGCGCACTTGAGGCTGTCCGCATCGTCCTTAATTGGCTCGCGACAAACGGGGCAGGCAGCTTGAAAGGGGTCGGCGGTTTTTTGCAGCCAGGCTGGCAACTTGTCGTACTCCTCCTGATAGTTGCGGCGCAACGCATTCAGATGCCGACCCAGGCAGTAGCTGTGCAAGTAGTGGAAGCACTCGGTGCGCGTGAATTCGTCACCATCGCTGAAGCCGTACAAGCACACAACACACTGGCCGCTGGGCAAATTGCTGCCAGTGAGATGTTCGCGCACCACCTCGATCAGATCGAAGACGACGGGGAAGCCAAGCGACTCGGCCAGTTTGTTGATGCAAGCGCGTTTAATGGCCTCCAGGCGCACATCGTCCAGTCCGCGCGGTCGCACCAGCTTAAATTCGGGACTAACGTCCGGGTAACCGGGTGGCGGCAGCACCTGCAGCGTTACGCACACATATTGCTCCGACTCTTCGCCCACCTGCGGGAACACAGTTGTCTCGATCAGCTCGGGCACATCACTGCAAAGAGCAGAAAGCAGACCATTTTTCATTTAGCATTCTGAGCGTGAATGCATTTTTTCACACTGCAGTACGAGAGCTCACCTCTGTGCATTTCTGGTTATCTTCACATCGTCCATGAGTATGGCCTCCAGCGACTCGACTTCATCGCGCAGTCTGTGTTGTAAACGAAAAAGTCAGTCAGGACGTATGCACAGACTTATACACACACCCACAAGCACACACCATCCACCCATTAGGCATACACACAAAAACCAACTTTTGCTTGCAAAATTTTCTTGTATCCTGACCAATAGGAATTGTATGTGTTTTTATTACTTACGCGTCCATTCTAATTGAGCTCTATCAATTTTTAGGGGGCTATTGCGTTTCTTTGTGAACTTTACTGACGAGCCTGCTTGAGTTTTCTTGACTTCCTTGCAACGTGCTGCAAAAAAATCGATTCTACTTATCCTTGGTGCCTTGTTTGCTGCTACTCCTTGCAGTTGCTGCAGGAAATCCAAAGCCACATTTGTGCCTTATATGACAGTTCGTGACAATAAAACAGCAACAAAAACAAAGCCAACGAGAATGCTGACAGAGTTGCCGAGCGCGCCGTGTAGAACTGCGGAGGAGTGTGTTCAGTGCTGATAATGGAAATAAACAGATTTCTATAACAGCGAGTTGTATAATAAAGTGTTGTGGAAAAGAGTGTTTGGGTGTTAAATATTTAACCCTAATTCCCAGAATTTTAAACGTAACGTAAACCCAGAAGTGAGACTGTCAGGCTCATATGAGCAAAACAACTGAAAAACTCAATTTATTTTACTTTTCCCAATCCAATTACTACTTAAAGACGATTTTATTTAAGTTACATATTTTTAGTATAGAACTTGTGAATACAGGGTTCACTGGTAAACAATTGCTACTGCAAAAGTATAATTAATTAGTCCAGATATTCACATCTTTGTCAAATTTGGGTGGAAGTAGAATGGAGATTTGTTTAGTTTATTGTAAACATGTTCCTGCGTCTTGGAGATGTGTGGTGGACAAATATTACACCGACTTTGTTTACGTGTACCAGAATTTGGCGCCTGCGAACTGACCTTTTGCAGTAATACAGCATCTATTGTTGTCTGAGTTATCGCTCGTAGATATTCGTGGCTATACAAAAAAAATCCCCAGTTATCGCAAAAACAACTATCTTTTGCTATATATACCCTCATTCCAGTAAAGACGTGTTTTAAGTCATATGACATATGTCGCAATGCCAGCAGCATCAATCAAATGTATAAAGAAAGCTAGAGGCCATTCATTAGGTTTGCGTTTTTTGATGTACCCATCATAAAAATTTTGTTTTTTCCTGAGTGTACGAACCCCGCATCCAATGAACTATCGGCTAATTCCTTACTGGTGAACTAGCTGGTCATTATTACAATTGTGTTTGTAAGTCTCAAACAGTTTTTCAACACCTTTTTCGCAGGAACCACAGCTCCTTGATTGCCGTATTTGCATGTGTATGGCATTTCAGGAGGTGTTAGCACCATCGCACTTCCATATTCTGATTACATATTTATCGGGATTGGAAGACATAAACTCTATGAACTAACATCAACTTCGACAAGGTATAAATTCTTCATATTATGTCGTAGATTGCAGTATTTTTTAAGTTTTTAATTGACTTCATCCCATGCCGACTAGATGAGTGCTAGGCTCAAAAACTTTGAACTTGATACGATAAAAATGCACCTAAACATGAAAAATATAAATATTCTTCCATATGGTGGACAAAAAGTCAAGGGATTCTGAGTAAATTTAGTTTTTGTTCAAATGAGCTTCTGAGGCTCACTTCTGGGGTTACGTTGCATTTTTGAAAAATTGTTTAAAAAAAGTAGAAAAACTGTCTAAAAAGTCAAATTTATAAATAAAATAGAATTCTAACATTCCATTAGAGGATTACATAAATAAATTGGAATCGAAAATCTTTTGGTATAGGATTTATCACCATTTGAAATCTTTAGTGAGATTGAGAGGCTCACTTCTGGGAATTAGGGTTAATCTTTTTATTGTCACAGTACTTTTTGTTTCGACTCTTTGTGAAGGAAACTAGTTGTCATGAATGGATTCTAAATGAAATTAAAAAATGAAAAATCTTCATTTGACAGAAGAGTGTTACAGATAACTGCCCAGAAAAATTTCGACATCTTTTTCAAGATCAATTTCAGAAAGCGTAAAAGCAATTTCAGAAAGCGTAAAAGTATTTCAGAAATCGTAAAAGCAATTTCAGAAAGTGTAAATTCAATTTCAGAAATATAAATTTAATTTCAGAAACCGTAAAAGCAATTTCGGAAACCGTCAATTCAATTTCAGAAACCGTAAATTCAATTTCAGAAGCCGTAAATTCAATTTCGGAAAACGTAACATTTATTATAATACCTTAAAAAAGAAATATCTTAATGCTTGTACAGAAAAATAAATGTTTACGTTTCTAAAAGCATCTCCATGAAAAGTCGAACTGTGCTGGATTGCTCTTGCACAGTCGCCTCCAGTAATGGTACACTTCGCATCGTCAACTATTACGAGTTACGGTGACTTCTTGCAGGCTTTATAAAATTCGTCTTTATGACGGAGAAGAAATCAATCACAGATTTTTCGCACTTTGCTCAATTTTCATCTTGCATTTGGGTCATTCTTTTACAAACCGAACAACTTTTTTGACCCGATAATTTATATTCATCCCAAAATTTTTTTTTCACTTCTGGGCATAAAATTAACCGACACGTATATCAGAATTTATTCGAAAAAAATTTTTTTTTCTTTATATAATTATTTAAAATTTTGAAAGTTACGCGTATTTTGCTAGATTCTAACATGTTTAAAATTCAATATCTCCGGTTCGGCTTATCTTATCGACACAATTTCAAAACCGTTTTTTAGCTTATTGTATGCACTTTAGAGGAATATGTTTTAAAATTTTTTTTATTTGTAATAAAAAAAGTATATTAACAATTTGATTGTTTAAACAATTTTTTGATGATGTTCCCCAAAATCAATTTGATTGAAAAAAATTATGCAATTTTCGCAATGTTATTACCTACAAAACGCATATTTCAAAAAAGTGGAGACTTAATTAGATCATAAGATAGAAAAAAATTTCCACCGCAAGTCAAGCGTGACGAGTCCCATCAAGTCGCGCGCGGCTTGACTTGCGGTGGAAATTTGTTTCTATCTTATGATCTAATTAAGTCTCCACTTTTTTGAAATATGCGTTTTGTAGGTAATAACATTGCGAAAATTGCATAATTTTTTTCAATCAAATTGATTTTGGGGAACATCATCAAAAAATTGTAACTTTCAAAATTTTAAATAATTATATAAAGAAAAAAAAATTTTTTTCGAATAAATTCTGATATACGTGTCGGTTAATTTTATGCCCAGAAGTGAAAAAAAAATTTTGGGATGAATATAAATTATCGGGTCAAAAAAGTTGTTCGGTTTGTAAAAGAATGACCCATTTATGTAATTTTTCGTATAACGGTGAAACATCGAGGTCTTATATATTCTATGCCAGTTCACTGAACGCTCGAGACGACATGGCTGGCAACGCTGATGTGCAGAGTTGCCAGGCCACTATCGAATTGCTAGTTTCCATAAACTTTTCATTTACAACTTAAATAGTTGGCAACGCGAATAGTTTGATAAGCGGAAACGAAGTGAATAAAATCGTTAAAGTTACAAACTGTTTTTCGGAGCAGAAAGAAATATGAAGGTTTAAAAAAGCTTACTCAATATATTTGTATAATAATAATGTATATATTTTTATGTACAAGGTCCGCTTAATATTAAAATCAAACACCTGGCCAATGCTTTTATTTGTCATGCAAATGTGTATGTAAAAGTTTTGCGTACCTTTACACACCCCTAAAAGCAGCCAGCAGCAATGTGGCAAAGCTTTTGCTCCACTCACACCACAGTTTGAATATCTGAAGCATAAAATGCTCACGACTCTGCTGACTCACGGCGCAACGACGCGCTCGCCACACTGCGCACAGTGGCTACTAGCGGCTCTCGTGCAACAATAAAAACCAACAACCACGCACTTTCGTTATGTTAAATGTGTGAAGAACCATTTCAACCCTCAAGGATAACAATTGAGACAACCACAGCAATAACAACAACAACAACAAATACAGCTACATACAATATGAATGGCCCAAAACACGTGCTTTCTGCAGCAGCGCCGCAAATCGCCAGCCTGCAATCTCACACAAAGCAACGTAAATATGTATTACGTATGTACGTATGTATGTATGTGTAGGTACTGAAAAGTTTTGGCAGGATAAAGATTGCTGCTGCCCAGGTTGCTGGTAAAATTCCATGCCACTCACAAAGTTGTTGTTCTTGTTGTTGGTGGATGTTTCAAGCAGGGACCGTAAAAATTATGAGCTAAATATAAAAATCAAAATTTAAAACTTATTTTTCGATTTTTATTTTCCGCTCACCGAAAAAAAATTATTTTTTGATTTTTTTGTTTTGATCAGAAAATAAAAATTATTTGTTGAGTTTTATTTTTTTGGGGAAAAATAAAAATTATGCGGTGAGTTTTATTTTTCACTTGCAGAATGAGAATTATTTTTCAGTTTTATTTTTTCAACACAAAATAAAAATTACGGGACGAGTTTTTGTTTTTGATTCAAAAATAAGCCTCATGTGGTAAGTTCAATTTTTCAAATTGTATTCTGAAAATTATTTTCTGAGTAATACTTTTCGCTCATGAAATAAAAATTCTACTATGAATTATAAACTTTTTCTTTAAAGGAATGAATGCAAAAATGCGATTTTTCCCGATACCCTCCCAATGTTATGTTTTAATTTTGACAGCGTACGTTCCGTGCGTAAAAATCGGCCGACGATTTGATTCTGTTTATTCTAATACGCTTACTGCAAATGAGCCGCTGCAATGCATTATCACTGCTTTCGACGCGAGGAATTTTCTTGCCACCAATAGTTATAGCGTTGGTGAAAGGACTGAAAAGATTGGGTAGCAGCTACTGCTTTGAATTTTTTTTGCTCACATTTCTTCTAAAATGGGCTGTAAGATAACGTGGCCGCTGTGGCTCAGCCTAAAGCGGCGCTCAGGAGACCTAAAATCGAATTATCTTTTTTCCGTAAAGAATAATGTAACCAATACAGAACTTTAGAGCGAGATCTGGAGTACACACATTCATAACATTGGGTGGGTATCGGAAAAAATCGAATTTTTGCATTCATTCCTTTAAAGAAAAAGTTTATAATTCATAGTAGAATTTTTATTTCATGAGCGAAAAGTATTACTCAGAAAATAATTTTCAGAATACAATTTGAAAAATTGAACTTACCACATGAGGCTTATTTTTGAATCAAAAACAAAAACTCGTCCCGTAATTTTTATTTTGTGTTGAAAAAATAAAACTGAAAAATAATTCTCATTCTGCAAGTGAAAAATAAAACTCACCGCATAATTTTTATTTTTCCCCAAAAAAATAAAACTCAACAAATAATTTTTATTTTCTGATCGAAAAAAAAAAATCAAAAAATAATTATTATTCGGTGAGCGGAAAATAAAAATCGAGAATTTTTTTTTATTGCTTTTTTGATAACTGCTTTCAAAAACAATCACTTTATTGCACTACATGACATATCTGCAATGCTTCCTTCATCTTGATTTTTTTGATTAAAAATATTGCGATAATAATTATTTACGGTCCCTGGTTTCAAGATTTCGCTTTATAATTTTGTGTGTTTTGTTGTGCGACTTAACTTCAATGGGTTGCAAGGAGTTTTTTATGTGGAAGCTGCTCGCTGCACAGCGGGGCCGAGCGGAAAGCGGTGCGTTTTTAAGTGAAGCGTCAGAACGCAGAGCGCCACTGCAGCTTTGCCTGTGCGCCCTCTGCCCGTCGGTGCCTCGTTCAGCTGCGGGAGCGTAAGCTGTGCTGGCCGCTGCCAATTGAGTTGCCTCCCTCTTTGCGCCGCGCGCGCGCCCCATTTGAAAAAGCTGCCGCACTCCTGGCGAGCAACGAGCGCAATGACGATGGCTGCCGCAACTGCGACGCCGTCGTTGCTGTCGGCGGCGGTCGGTTGTACCGCTTTACAAGTCTGCTCCCAATTTTTACCGTTTCAGTTTACAACGGAAAGTTCTAAACGCCGGTCGTGGTCGCGAGCAACTTTTTGGTAAAAGCAAAAAGCCGTTGAGAAAAAAATATATGTAAAAAAATTTTACAGTGCGAGAGGTGCATGAAAGAAAACGCCAAATATATATTTGGACATATTTTTAAAGTAAAAAATTTAGATATTTATTAAAAACTAAATTAAAGAGGGAGAAGTTGAGATGAAAAGTTAAAGTGAAAACAAATAAAAGAAGCAGCGAATAAAGACAAGGCGAAAAATCGTGAATAAAAAGAAAGCTAATGGCCCACCACCCACCCCCAAAGGGGAGCGGAAAAAGTCCTTAATAAGTGGAAGGATACACACAAACGCGCGCACACCCGCATGTGCATATTTGGGAGATGAAATAATGAAAAGGAAAATGAAATGGGTTAAAGAAATGGGAAAACGAATAGATGAAAATTTTTTGGGTAAAGTTAAGTAAAAATAAAAAACTTAAAATAAAGATAAAATGCAAACAAATAATAGAAAAAGAACACTTAGGGATGGAAGAAGGAGATGAAGCAAGCGGGGAGGGATTGAGAGAAAGAGAAGATTTGAAAAAAGACAATGGAAACAAGACACGAACGGGAATGAACAACATTAATTGGGGAAAGAAAAAACGGAAATAGAAAAGGAAAAAATTAAAAAGAAATCAGTCATATAAAAAATATTAAATATATATAAAAATATATATAAATATATATACAATTAAGTATATATAAAAATTATTAAAAAAATTTAAAAATAAAAATAAAAATAAAATATTAATACATATAACATAAAAAAATATAAAAAATGTAAACAAAAAATGTAAAATTATTAAAAATTAAAAAAATTTGTTAAAAAATAAAACTAATATATAAATACATATACATATAAATACATAATGTTCATAAAGGTCTGCATAAATATGTAAAAAAATATAAACAAAATGTTTTAAAAATTGTCTGTTTGTTTTAGATAATTGAATAAAAACAAAAACCGGATTATGCAATAAATACTATTAAAATAATATATTAATAATAAAAAATTAAAATTAAATAATCTTCCTCCACCTGTGTGTTAGTAAAAGTTAAGGTAGAAAAAATAAATACGTAAAAAAATAAGTACGCAAATTATTATAATGACAATATAAACCTGCTTTTACTTATAAATAAATAAATAAATAAATAAATAAATAAATAAATAAATAAATAAATAAATAAATAAATAAATAAATAAATAAATAAATAAATAAATAAATAAATAAATAAATAAATAAATAAATAATATAAATAAATAAATAATAAATCAATAACAACAAAATTAAAAAATATAATAATCTTGCTCTAGTCTTGTGTTATAATAAAAGTAGAAGTATAGTTAAAGTCGAGAATAGTTAAATCGAGGTAAGTCGAGAATAGTTAAATATAAAAAATAAGTACGCAAATTATTACAATGAGGGGAGAAAAGTCGAAGAAAAGAAGAGTACTTGAAGAAAATAATAAATAAATAAAAATATTAATAACAATTAACAAACAAAAAATATGTAAAAAACAAAGAAATATTGTGCCTAGTTTTATTAGAGTAAAAGTTGCAGTAGAGCTAAGAAAATTGAATAAATTATAAATCGAAAGAAATAAATAAATCATTAAATAATATAACAAAAGCTGAAAATAAATAAAAAGAACTCAGAGTGGAGTTGAAGATGAAAGAAAATCATGAATTATAATAATAACAAATCTCATTAAAATCTACGTTTAAGTATAGCAAACTGGACGATGACGAAAATCACGTTTAATATTAAGAGGCAAGAAAACTATCTTACAAAAGGATATAGGGGAAAAAACTCAAAACGAAGTGCGTAAAGATAAAATACAAAGGATAAAATAGCGAAACAAAAAAAGGGAATATTGGATATTTTTTAAGCGGTGGCGTGTCAGCGAGCCCTACACTATGTCATCAAGTATGAGTCGGTATTTATGATTTCAAATGTAATCTGAAATCATCTCAAAAAATGGGCAAGTTCGTGGTGATTCAAAGTCTACATTTTAATATTTTTTGATATAATTTTTATTGCTTCGATTTTAATACGTAACAAACTAAACATTTCCTAAACAAAATGGAAGCGAACAAAGAAACTTTTCATTCCATGAAACCTAAAATTTTTCTTTTAATTTATTCTAGAATATCTGGTTCGACATTCTTTATTTGTTTCTTTCATTATTTTATTATTAGTTTTTTTTTATTTATTTATGAATTTTACAATAATAAAAAGTACATAGAATCATGTTCCATAGTTTAACTTCTTTTAAACTTGAAAAGCTGAAGTGATTTACAGTCAGTTGGCATCTCTATCATCACATTTTTGTAATAACAACTTTGGAAAACTATGCAAAGGTCATGCAAAATTTCAATGAATTTTGCACATTAATACTAAATAACAATATTGCGGAAAATCGTATTTATTTTCTTTATATTCTCAGCATCGTACACAAAGTTTTCCCGCAATCTGTCCACATCGAGAATTGGACATAGATTACAGAGAAACATTCATTAGTCAATATTTGTGTACTTATTCTTTTTTTTGTTTTTCGCTTGCCCCTTTGCAACTCAGTTCGTTCCCTGTTCCCCTGTCCCTTCTTCAACACCCCTTTTCAAGCGCCAGGTAGAACAGTTTTTGGCAAGTTTCCAAAACATTTCAATATCGATGTTACACAACTTTTCCTCTTTTTGAGGTGATTCGAACCAACCAAAAATCCCCCCATACACATTTGCTGCCACTTTTTGACTTCCAAAAACTACAAGAACTTTTTCAGAAATTATTGCCAATTTGCACATTTCACTGCTACGAGACTAGTCAAGAATTCGCCCAAAGATACACAAAAATGCGAAAATGCAAACGTCATGAAAATCGGTGGTGTTGTTGTTGCAGTTTATTTTGTTGTTGTTGTTGTTATTGTTATTGCGCGCACGCTATTTTCATGCAGTGCAGAAACGTAAAATTGTTCTGCGTCTATCAGGTACCACCCCCTTCGCTGCCGCCCAGCCAGCAACCCAATTGGCAGCGTCAGCGTCAACGTCAACGTCGACAGCGGCAGCGAACATCGAACATTTTGGCTTCGACAAGTTCGAGTGCAGCGCGCACATTTTCGAGCTGCCGCTGCTTGCAAGTTTGTATGTGTGTGTGTGTGTGTGTGTGGCACATTTTTCGGCCATAATTCTGCCAGAGAACACGCACTCCGCCCCGGCCCCTTCCTAGTGTTCATTCCGCACTGGGAACTAGGAAGAGTGGCGGAAATTTAGTTTTTGGTTAGGCAGCAAATCGACGTGAAAATACTTGGACTTGACAATGCGACGACGATGGCGATGGCAATGGCGACGGCAGCGGCAACGGCTTTTGGCAGCGTGCAGTTGAGGTTGGCAATGGCATCATTGGGGCAGCAACCAACACAGGCCGCGTGCCGCTCGCAATGTGCCACAGTGCACGCTACGGCCGAAAGACGTGTGGGGCAGGAAAAGCGCGAACTTGGCTGTGGTTAAGGTGTCTGGCTGCTGGGCTGCACGGTGTGGATTGTGGGTGGTTCAACGAGCAGGCAGCGTGTGGACAGTGGCAGCAAAGCATGACACTAGCACGAGAGAGGGAAAAATCAATTTTGCGTACGTTCGCACAAAATACGCAGCACAGGCCCCCAACAGCAACAACACACGGCGGGAGTTCAGTGCCAGCGTGAAAACGTTGCCGCAAGAATGAAAGAAGAGGAAAGGGAAATTCAAATACAAACACGATTAATTGCGGCTTTTAAAATGTTTTCTTTAAGAACACAACAAAGCAATAATAATTAGGAAACAACAACAATAACAAAAACAAAAATATAAAAACCAGCAAACATTTCAGTGGAATTTTTTCGCTGCCAGTAAGAGCACTAAAATGAGGTTATAGGGAATTAAGTAGACCCACACACAAAAACCTATAAACCCACACAACCACCCACACATAAACACCCACGCATTCAAAAAAGGAAATAAATATCATGTAGCACGTTTCTGCCGGTCTTCATCGACCGGGTTGTGCGCTGCATTGTTTGCGCTATTTTACTTGTTATTACTTTGCAACAAGCAACAATCAAAGGAATTCTTTACGGTATAAACGCGAACGTGTTATTAGATTGTCTGAATATTTTCCCCATAATATTTTTCTATCACAATTTAATTAAATCGCACCTCGATTGTACGTGTCCCTTTAACTTTTTGTACGCTTGTCCACTCAGTGGTTAGTACGCTGCCTCACAAACGAAAGCATTGAGAGCAACAAATTTGAAATAAATTGTAAATTTATCCGAAAATGATGCCACACCAACAAATTTATAAATACAAAAATTATAAATGTTGCAATTTTCAAACAATTTTTGGCAGATTTTCAGCATTTGTTTCTTTTGTTGCTTATATTTTTGTTAAATATGTTTCGAATAAAAAAATAAATACATAATCACGGCAATACAGTTTAAAGCGTTGAAGGCAACGGTTTGCAGTCTCTACCGAATCAATACAAAATTAACCAAATCACAGTTTTTCCACCCACAGTGTTTTTCAAATTAGTAAAATTATTAAAAAAGAAATTATAAAAATTATAATTTATAATTATAAAAAGTTTACAGATAAACACTGTCTGCATGCGGTATAAAATTAGTTAGGTTAGAGCCACTTAAACTTTAGTATATCCATCGTTATACCACAACAAACATTTATAAATATATTTACTATCCACACAAAATCTTTAATTTCTCTCATCTTTGACAAAACAAACACAAATTTGTCACAAAAATTTGAATTTCAAAAACTCCCTCCTACAGAACCTATCAAACCATACTCCTTGCGAGTAGGGTATATCAACACACACGAATTCCTTTCTAGTTGCTATGAACACGTTTCTAATTTTTTCAAATGCCACTTGACGCGCGTTATTGGTAAGACACTTTTAATGGTTTTGACTTTAACGAGTTTTTTGTTGTTTGTTGTTGATGGTGTGAGTGGGGCTTTCCGGAAATTCTATAGAAAACAACTAGGAATTTTAGTACTAAAAATTACTAGTATTCCTCTTAAGAATATTGAAGATTGCTTTGCACTTCTAAGTGAAAATCTTAAAGGATTTTGAATAAAGTTGCTTGATAAGATTCTGTCATTCAAGTAGTTACTAATAACTGTTTGTGCATTAAAAAAGTTACATATTTTAGAATGTATTTACCTCTTTCACAAGTCTTGTGTGGCAAGTT